>JAJPUD010000514.1:474480-561938 GCA_023553655.1 Myrmecobius fasciatus
GGGGGGGGGGGCGGAGAGAGGCACCTGCAGCCGAGGGGGCCCGGCTCGGCCCGGCTGGGCCCGGCCCGGCCCGTCGTGGGTGCACTTGACCCTCATCTTCCGCCTCCGACATCCCCGGGCGAAAGTTTTCGCTGCCAGCTCGGTGAGCTTGCGGGGAGTCCGGCCGGGCGTTGGGCTCCCTTGGTGGCGTTTGGTAAAACTCGTGAAAAAGACCGGGCGACGACAACGGTCGGGCGACCGGTTTTCGGTTGGGAAATTGGCAGAAATTTTTAGGAAGGGCCATCGTAGCCGGGATCCGTATCAAAAACCAGACTTCTTAGGCACGTCAGTTACTTTGCAGCCAGAGTTGGCGAATGATTGCCAGAGACGTGATCTCTTAAAAACCCTGGTTTGCAAGATAAATATGGAGGCAAAGGATGCAATTCATGCATGAAATGACCGATTTAGGGAAGACTTGGTTAGAAACGCGGAGTCTCCCGCACCTCCTCCAACTCCTTGGTCTTGAATCAGCCAAACAATTAGGGGAGAAAAAAAAATCCGTCATTTTACCTTTTGGGAGGTTTAGAGAGGCTTCATGACACTTCTGGTCCTGTATGGCAGAATTAAAGTAGGATCGTGGGCTTGAATCTTGAATGATTAATGAAATAGACCTCAGATTTATCAGCTTCTTCCCCCCCATTTGTGACAAACTGGAAGTCCAAGAGAGTTTAGGACTTGTCCTGGGGTTATACAGCTGTAACTTTAAAGTCAGGGAATTCCTATTGCCTTTAAGTTTATTTGGCCACATACAAAGTCTTCGAGGTAGTATCAGTCTTCCACTGAATTTGCCATGTTTTTGTTTATATTATCAACCTTTTAAAAGCATCTATAGCAGAAAAAAATTACATGTTTGGATCTTGTTACAGTGACTAGAAATAATAGAATATAGAATAGAAATAATAGAAATCTTAAATATTTTCAAACTTCTTCCTAGATTCCAGTTATTTCAAGAAAATACTCAAATTAAGGAGATTGAAGTACAAAGAATTTAGTTATAACCTCATGTTTGACTTCCGCTTAACGGTGTCATTCTTGGGTACCTGTATGAAATAACTGCAAAAAGGTAGCCCTTGAGGATAGTTTTATTATTGAAAAGAAAATAGAAATAATTTGAAATGTTTAATATGGTTTTAATGAATGCTGTAATAAATTATGCAATTTTGAGAATAATGGTTTTCTGGAGTGGATTTTTGATCCTTATGATAGCCATAAGTAATTCTTGCAGAATTGAAGAAAAGGCTTGTTTTTGTACAGTATATCATTAACCTTTTAAGTAAACTGAGCAAATTAGTTCATTATTGAGTTTGCTTAGAATAGGGTCCTTTTTGTAAAATGATCAGAGATAAATTTTTGCCCTTGTTGAAAGATATCTTTTGTCTTTGCTTATATGTGGAAAACTGAATTTATAAATAGTCTAGATTTTGAACTGGAAGGGACTGTCCACCTTCCTCATTTTACAGGTAAGGAAATGGAACCTGAGAGCTGTTAAGTGACTTGCCATGGGTAACACATCTAATAAGTGTCTTAGGAAGGAATTATACAGGTCTTGATTTCAAATCCATCAAATCCTAGCTAATAGCCATGTGACCCTTGCCAAAGGATTTATTTACCTCTGTTTGCCTCAGTTTTTTCATCTGTAAAATGAAAATAATAATGCACCCATCTCCCAGGTTGTTCAGAGGATAAAATGTGATAATTATAAAGCACTTTGCAAACCATAAGTCATTAAGCATTACAAATGCTTCTTCTTATTAGACATCTAAAATAGGTTTAAGGAACATGCTAGCCAATCAGAGAGGAAGGTTTATATTTAGATACGTGTTTTTGCCTGAAGCTCAGATAGAGCTGGTTTGTTGAATAAATGTAAGAATTTTAAGCATCTAGTTTTAATGTTTATCTCACCATGTTTATAAAGCCTTAAAACATGCAGTAGAAACTACAAACTAATTCAAAAATTTCTGCACATGAACTAGTGTGAACCAGAAATTTCCAGAGGAAATAAGCTCATGTAACTTTTCAAATATAGGTTTTTTTTTTTTTTTTTTTTTTTGCCTGTAGGTGATAATCTACATAACCCATTATTTTATCTGCTACTTAAAATGTAGTAAGTAATGTTTAGTATGGGAATTTTTCATTGAAACTTTTAAATACTGGTATTACTCGAATCTTCCTTCATACTACTCATCTACTGAGCAGAGCTAGAGAAAGTAACGAAACTCTGCTGACTGGGTCTACTACAGATTCTTGTTAACTAAGCTCAACTGATTTCTCACTGATCCTAGAGCAGCCCTTTATTCACAGATAGTGCAGTATCCCATTGACCAAGGTAGCTTGTTGTAAAACTTTTCTCTCCCATACCTCCTCACCCTTCTCTTCCCATTGATGATTTAGCCTTATACTATACACATATCAAAAGTCCATTCTCAGTGAACTAACATTTCTTACTAAGGTTAGTTAGTCTCAACATACACCTCCACTTGCTACCATTTTTAGAAAACTGTCTTTGCTGTCATTCCCAATGTATCTATTTACAGATTAACAATAGTGAATAATTTTTTTTTAACACACATTACTTTATGAATCATGTTGGGAGAGAAAAAGCAAAGCAAAAGGAAAAACCTTGGGAAAGAAGGAAAAAAAAAGAAAAGAGAAGTGAACATGTTTTTACATTCATTCTCCTTAATTCTTTATTTGGATGCAGTTGGCATTTTCTGTCAAATGTTTTGGGATTGTGTGCATCACTGAACCACTGAGAAGAACCAAGTCTTTTATAGTTAATCATTGAACATTCTTGCTGTTAATATATTCCTGGTTCTACTTGTTTCCTTCAACATCAGTTAATGTAAATCTTTCCAGGCCTTTCAAAAATCAGCTTGTTCAACAATTTTTTTTTTTAAGAACAGTATCATTCCATTACCTTCATATACCACAACTGATGGGCATCTATCTAATCACTTTCCAGTTCTTTGCTACCACAGAAAGAGCTGCTATAAACACTTTTTGCACATATGGGTCTTTTCCCCTCCTTTATGATTTCCTTAGAATACAGACCCAGTAATGGCACTTCTGGGTCAGAGGGTATGCAGTTTCATAGCCCTTTGGACATGGTTCTAGATTACTCTTCAGAATGTTTGAATCACTTCACAACTTCGCCAACAATGCATTAACGTCCCAGTTTTCCCACATCCCCTCTTAACATTTATCATTCTTTTTCTGTTAGCTTAGCCAATTTGAGAGGTATAAGGTGTTATCTCAGAGTTTTCATTTGTATTTCTCTAATCTATAGTGATTTAGAACATTTTTTCAATATTGAGTAATTTTGAATCTTTTTATTGGTTTCTTGTTGCTTATGACCATGCTTCCTCCATTCTTTTTCTTTTTCTTTTTTTTTTTTTGGCAAGGCAGTCAAGTGACTTTCCCAAGGTCACACAGCTCGTAAATGCCAAGTGTCTGAGGTTGAATTTGAATTCAGATCCTCCCAACTCTATCGACTGAGCCACCTAACTTGCCCCATCCTCTATTAAAAAACTCACTAGATCTTCTCATCCTTTCTGATTATTATTTTATGTGTCGTGTCTTCCTCAGCTGAGTTCCTTGATAAAGTTATGTATGCTGAATGCCTCCATTTCTCCTCTTGTTCTTTTCTAAGCCTTCAATCTGGTTTCAGACATCATTTTTCTGAAGCTACTTTCTTCGACATTATTGATGATCTGTTAATTGCCAGATCCAATTGTCTTTTCTCAATACCTGTTCTTGATTTCTGCAGCTTTTGATATTCTTGATCACTTCCTTCTAGTTCTGTCTTGATTGCCCTATTGCATCTTTTGAGCCTTCTTGGATCTGACATACTTCCTGTCTCTGACTTGAGACCTTTTCCTTTTTCCTTTTATACTATCTCAACAGCTCCTGTTTATGCTAATGATTCCTAGATGGATATATTCAGCTTTTGTCTCTCCTCATCTTCAATCTGAACCTCATTATCAATTGCCAAGTGTTTTAAATTGGATGCCCCTTATGTATCTCAAACTCAACATGTCAAAAACCAGTATTCTTTTGTCATTATTATCAATGGTGTCTCCATCTTTCTGATCACCCAGGTTCACAACTTTTGCTTTAACTCTTACTCCTCACTCCATCTCATAGTTATGAAAACTTAATCATTTCTATCTTTATGCCATCTCCCACATCTTTTCTCTTCTTCTGTTAATACAACTACCACGTTCCTCTTTTGCTATAAAAACCTCCTGTTTGGTCTTCCCAGTTTCAAGCCTCTTCCCACCCAGTCTATCTTTCACAGTTAGAAAAGTAGTTTTTTAAAATCACCAGTGTTACCCCCTTACGCAATAAACACTAATGGTGCTCCCTAAGATTGAATAGCATCCTTTGTCATATAAAGTTTGTTATAACCTAGCCCTTTCCTACTTTTCCAGTTTTCCCATAGCTTGTTCTCCACATTTATCACAGTCCAGTTAGACTGTCATATTTCCTATGACTTGAACATGACATGTCTGCTGTATTCTCCAAACCTTTGACTTGCTATCTCCCATGCTTGGAATAACACTCTTGTTAGGTATCACTCTTAGAACTCTGGTTCTTTTCAGCATTCAGCTCATGCTACCTTATACAGGAAACATTTCCTGGTCCCTGCCTTCCCCTCCACCTCCTTAGCTGCTCCTGCCTTCTCTGAGGTTCATTCCATCTATTAAGGATTTTGCAGGTATTCATTTATATATATGTAGTTTCCTCATTAGAATGTAAGCTTAGGGAACAGACTTTAGTGCCTAGCATGTAGTTAACTAAGTGCTTGATATAAATGTTTGTCATTTGAAGAATTTACTGAGAAAAGCTAAATTATTTGGGGGACTCTTAGAAAAAAAGTCAATGGATTTTTAAATGATTGGCAGCAATAGAAAGGAAGGCATATTTATCATTGAAGTTTAACAGGGAGGGATTAAAATTTTATTTTTAGACATGATTCATTGACAGTAACAGTGTAACCTTGTTTGAGGTAAGTTAATCATCTTCAGTGGGTGGAGTGTTGGGCCTGGAATCAGGAAGACCTGAGTTCAGATTTGACCTAAAAATATTTAGCGGTTTTATAAACCTAGGCAAGTCACTTAATCTCTGCCTCAGTTTCCTCTTCTGCAAAAACAACAGTACCTACCTCTCAAGCATATTGTGTTATTGCTTATTCCCTTCCCTTCTCAGTGCTCTAGGCCAGGCTCATAAACTATTTTCACTCATGACCCCTTTTTGCTTGAGAAATTGTTACTTGGCTTAGTCTGGAGTCTAAGTCCAGATCTTGCTGGCAGTTTTGTGCATGCACAGTGCAAAGTGCATGTGTGTTCGGAACCCAGGCTGCAGGGAAGTTGCACAATGCAACATGGCCAAGCACTGCCGAAAACACCTTTGATTCATTACCCATCTGATTTTGAATTAATTTTTGGTTGGACTCAGAATGCTTCTCTGTTGCATTTTTGGTATCCCCCACATTGTAATGTGACCCCCACAACATTATGACCCACAGTTTAAAAAGCTTTGTTTTAGGCAACCTCTGGAAGTTGCATACAGGGTGCTTTGCCTGCATTGATAGAAGGTGTTAGTTTCATCATTATAAATTGACTGAAGGAGAGAGAATATAAGCTCTCACTGGGTGTATTATTTGTTTATTTTAAAAAAAAAAAACTTTGATACAGCAAAATGTCGCCCCAAAGTCCACTTTTTCCCATCTGTTTCCTTATAAATGTTAAGACCATTCCAGATTCCTTGGGAGTTATAAAAGTAGAAATAACCTTGTTCTACAGCCCTCTGATGATAAAGAAGAAGCTGTTGGCCAAAGGTGCTTTGCTACAGTGAATTTAAGGTTGAAGGATTTCCTATGGATAGTAAAGTCCTCCAGATGTTTTCTATGCTGATGATATTGCTGATTTATATGAAGTAGATCATCTTGGAAAAGATCAGTGACATTGATAATTTCTTGTGGACAATAATCCATTTACGTATTATAGCTCTTCAACCTATTCCCCAGTTTGCCCATCTTTTTTATACCAGTATTCTACCAGTGTGTATATGGCTATAAGGTAATTAAAAATATGTATCACATCAGAATTAATTAAAAATATCACTTGGAAAGCAATGGAGAGGTGAGAACAGGCTACAGCATAGTTAACAAAAATAAACAGTTTAAGAAGAAAAAAAAAACAATAAGATGACTTCCAGGAGTGTTTGATGGAAAAAGATGGTCTGCTCACTTGACCAGAACTTCAAGATAACAAGAAAGTGAGGAAAGACTCTGTACATTAGTCAGACCCCTTGGCATATTTTTGGTAGAAAATGATCTAAGTGTAGGACTGGTAGTTGGGGAATTCTCTGAACAAATGGGTGATTATTTTAATCTCCTAATACTACAGTTAGCTGAGATGAATAGTAACACATCCACTTATTCCCCCCTCTCCCCCCTGTAAATAGTTACAAATTGAATAAGAAATAAATCAAGATAAAAATTTTATATTTTGTGTCAAGCACTGGGGATACAAATTTTAAGACAAAATATTTCATTTTTAGGGAGACCAAGGCTTAGGTAAGAAGACATTTGAAAGCATTTATCTGTAGACAAAATAACACAGGATAATTTGGAGGTGTACAAATAAGATATAATACAGAATAAATTGGAGATAGATAATTAATTGAAGGAAGACCGTCATTAGAAAGAAGAGGAAAGGTTTCTTTTTCTAATTTTTAATACATATTACTTTATGAATCATGTTGAGAGAAAAATCAGAACAAGAAGGAAAAACCATGAGAGGGAAAAGAAAAAAACAGAAAAAAGAAGTGAACATAACATGTTTTGATATACATTCAATTCTAGTTCTTTTTTTGGATGCAGCGTGCATTTTGTATCCAATTTATTGGGATTGCCTTGAATCACTAAATCACTGAAAAGAACCAAGCCTTTCATAGTTGATCATCACACATTTTTGCTATTACTGTGTACAATGTATTCCTACTTCTGCTTGTTTTGCTCAGCATCAGTTCATGTAAATCTTTTCAGGCTTTTCTAAATTCAACTTGTTCATCATTTTAGTAGAACAACAATATTCCATTACCTTCATGTATCACAACTTGTTCAGCCATTCCCCAGTTGATGGGCATCTACTCATTTTCCAATTCTTTGCTACCTTAGCTGCTAACATTTTTGCACATGTGGGTCCTTTTTCCTTCTTTATAATTTCCTTGGAATACACAACCACTAATGGCACTGCTGGATCAAAGAGTATGCAGAGTTTGATAGCACTTTGAATAGGATAATAGGATTGAGCTCTTCCTTAAAAGGAAGATCACTTTGGCAGCTCAGTGGATGATAGAATGGAGTGGAGAGAACCTTAAAGTAGGCAGACCCACCAGCAGGCTATTGTAATATATTGTAATAATAAAGGCATGATGTGATAAGGACTTGAACTACATTGGTGGCAATGTCAGAGGGATGAAGGAGGCATATTCAGAAGATGTTAGGGAAACTGATAGGGCAACAAATCAGATCTGAAAGGGGACAGAAAATGAAGACATATTCCATTGCCAGCATAGGGCCTGGGAGAATGGATATTAGGGATGCAAAGTCAAGTTGTCTTTACCTACAAAGAGCTCATGTTATTAGGTATGATCTTGAAAAATCTTAGGTGGAAAATGATACAGGAACCTATGGATTCTGAGAGGTAGAAGTGAGATGGGAGGAGTGGAGAACAACCATATGACAGAAACATGCCTTGTCTGTGAGGAACAGCAAGTAAACCAGTATGGCTATATGTATAGAAAAATAGGAAGGATTTCTATTTACTTCTGGAGATAAGATCATGGGAGTTTTTTGAATAGGGGGTTTTGATGGCTCTGTGGAGTATGAATTGGAGTGGGGAGAGACTTGAGGCATCCAGACCATTTAAGATGGATGTTAAACGATCCTCATAGAAAGAGGGTGATTTCTGATTAGTGCCTGAGTTACATTGCTGGATATGAGTGGAAAAGAGGGGACTTGTTCCAAGAGGTGTGGAGAGAGATAGAAGTTGGGATGAATGAGACTGAAGAACTGAGGATTACACTGATGTTAGAGAAGCTTGGGTGACTAGGAACCTTGAGTAGTAATAGGGAATTTTAGAAGAGGAGTGTGTTTCAGGGGAAAGAATTTGAAATGTCCATGGAATGTCCAGTGTGAACTACCCAGGAGGTATGTATTTGGTGATGAAACTGCTAGTCAGGATAGACTGGGATTGATTAATAGATTTTGGTCATTCACAGAGATGGCATTTGAACTCATGGGATCTAATGAGGTTACCAAGAGACGGAAAAGAGAGAAAAGACTAGAGGGCCACGGACAGAATTTTAGAACACTACTACTGTTGGCAAGACAATAAACCAGCAGGTGATACTAAGGGGCAATAATATCCATAGAAAGAGAACTAGGAGGAAGCAATACCGGGAAAATCCAGAAGGGAGAGAATATCTAGGAAAAGAGTGGTCAGCATCAGAGACAGAGACAGGATGGAAACTTGCTTAATTTTGTAGAGCCTTGTCGGGTTAAAAAAAAAAAAAACCACTTAGCAATTAGTTAAATACTTTTAACTATTATTATTATTAAATACTTTTAGTATTCAAGTATTAGTATTTTTCTTGCTTTAACCTCCCTTCAAAAATTTGTATGTATAATAAAAGTTGTATGTGAAGCACAAAGTTAGAGACTGTGGAGGATACAAAGGTAACCAAAATTTTACTGAAATGGCCAAGAGCTTTTCTCACCATGAGTCTGGGAGGTGTAAGGAATGTGCAAATTTCATAGATGAGGAAATCAAAGGGTTGTGAAGAGATGCAGTCTTAGAAAGAGGCTTGAGATCCAAGTCATTTCATGGTTAGTGAGCATGTAAAGAAGTGAGCAGTGATGGGAAAGCAGTCACTAGATTGAAGAGACATTTGCTATGGTTAGAGGACTCGTGTATCTTGCAATCAGGAAAACTTTAGTTCCTACTTGTTTTATACCGATTTAGTGATAATGGGCAAGCCATTGAAATTTTCAACCTCCCAGGAAACTTTCTAAACTATTTATATACAGATTGTGGTTTAATAGAAGGCATCCTCCTCCTTCCCCCAAATCATAGGTCCAAACCAAAAGTAGCATGGTATTTCAAGGTAAATGGGACAGATAAAGAAATGTGAGCAATAATTTTCAATTAAGATTTCGAACAGGTAGAATTGCCATACCCAGAGCTACTTTACCCATCTTTAATGTTCAGTGTCACCTTGAAAAGAGGGGTCTAGTGCTCCCCTCCCCCTCCCCTGTTTATTTTTAGCTTTGCACATTTTTATTTTTTTAATCAATAATTTAGATAAGAACATAATTAGTATATCTATCAGAATTTTAATGAACCCAAAGCTGGAAAAATTAGCAAAGAGAGACAGGCTTCAGAAACGGTTTGATAATGGGGTTTCTAATAATAAGAAATGACATTTAATTGGGATAAGTATAAAGTCTTTGGGTAAAAAGCTATGGGTTTTAGTACAGTACAAACTCAGTAGTGTTATGATAATCAAGATAGCCTGTGAAGCTTTGGACTGTTGTATGTATTCTACCTTTCCAGGTTGCTATTTTTTAGCGTCCCATTTTAGGAGGGACAGTGATAAGCTGAAGGGCATCCAATGAGGGCAAACAAGGTAATGAAGTTCTTAAATATCATACTTTCTAGGAGTGATTGAAGGAATCAGGCATTTTTAGCTTGGAGAAAAGAAAAGAAATATTATGGAGACATGAGAGCAGTCTTTTGTTTATGAAGGGTTGGCCTATGAAAGAGGAATTTGTCTTATTTTGGTTTTCCCCAGAACTTGGAGCTTTAGTTAGAATTTGCATAAAAGCAGATTTAGGCTTTCCATAAGGAAAAAACTTTAATAATTATAACTCTCCCAGAGTGTTTAAGGAATATCTCCAATATGTTTCTGGGAAAACCCTTGTGAAGGATTTTTGAGAAGACATGGGTAGTAGTTGAACAGAATGAAAAGATTTGGATGGGTTCAGTTCAATTTAAATTCAACACATTGTTTATCTAGATCTTTGATTGGCTGGAGTTATCCTTGTTGTTGATCACAGATATCTTGAAGTTATAATGTCAATCCTTCTCATTTCTCCCCACAAAAAAGCCTGTCTTCTCCATATGATTGAATGGTTCTTCCAGAACTTCCTTTAAGGGGTGTCCAGGATATCTGTGTCTCATTTATCTTCAGACTGCTCAGGACTTCCTCTAGATTGGCCACCCCTTGGATACCCTTGTTTTTCTTCCTTACCACACCTCCCTGCCCCCACTGCTTCCCTCCCCCCTAGCTTTCTTGTATGTATTGTTTTTCTACATTCAATTATAAATTCTTTTAGGGCAGGAACTGTTTTTTTCTTTATATATTTGTATTCCCAGTTTCTTTGCACAAGTGTTTGGCACATCCTAAATGCTTGTTGACTGAGTATTAAGCCTACTATATGAAATGCATTATGCCAAACCATAGAGTAAACTGTTTTAGAATGGGGATTCTTAGTCTTTTGGCAGTTTGTTACAGCTTGTAGATTTGTTCCTTCTCAGAACAGTGTTTTTTAAATGAAGGGAATGCTAAATTTCAGTTAGAAATTGAAAATAAAAAATGTAACTTTTTCCATCTAAATTTATACACAGATATAGGTAAAAATGCCAAGTAAAGAATCCCTGTCTTAGAAAGAATTTCAGGTCCCTTTCAATATCCATATTTTATAATACTAAGTTAACAAAAGCATAATTGTTAGGAAGGGTAAACCATTACATGAGTATTTTTTTTGGAAATAGAAAGTAAAGCTTTTATAGAAATTTTATATTAGATAAAGTGAATTTATGTGTAAACACTAGTAAACCTTTAAGCTCCATATATATGTGAATATACTTTTAATTTGAAAATGAGGTTTATTACATAATTGCAGAAAGAGGTAGCTCAGGAGATAGTAGTTAGAGAGCTGTCCTTGGAGTCAGGTTGTCAAGTTCAAGATCTGCCTTCAGGATACATACTTTGAAAAGAAAATTATGAGAATGCTTAATAGTTTTCTTAGAAAACTATAGTAAGCTATATTAACCCTTCTGGGTTTAATTTTTTTTTTCCTGAGGCAATTGGGGTTAAGTGACTTGCCCAGGGTCACACAACTAGGAAGTGTTAAGTGTCTGAGACCAGATTTGAACTCTGGTCCTCCTGACTTCAGGGCTGGTGCTCTATCTACTGTGCCATCTAGCCACCCCCTGGGTTTAATATCTTGCTATTTGTAAGAATTGTAATTATGTCTGTTTTGAAAAGTGACAATGATAGTTGTATTTATTCAAGATTTTTTTTATCTGCCATTTTGAAACCTCAATTTTAACTTCCTAATACATGTAGTATCTTAGTATTTTTCCTTATACTTTAAAAGACTACTATTTTGAAATTCCATTTAAAGGAATTTCCCATTTACTCTAGATTTCAGGTGTGTAATTTTATATATGCATTATTTGTTATATTTAACATTGGTGTTTGAATTCTCCATTAAAGTTTTCCTCTGATGCCTTATCTTAGTATGGAGATAAGCTAGGCTTCTTGAAGGTTATTCCAGAATAGTGCAAACTCTCTGGCAGGTTATACTTTTGAGTACAGATTAAAAACCTTTGAGTCTAACTTGGAATTATAGAATGTATGTCACAAGACTAGCTGAGCATCTTTTTTTTTTTTTTTTTTTTTGCTGAGGCAATTGGGATTAAGGGATTTGCCCAGGTTCACACAACTAGGAAGTGTTAAGTGTCTGAGACCAGATATGAACTCAAGTCCTCCTAACTTCAGGCTGGTGCTCTACCCACTGCGCCATCTAGCTGCCCCTTTGAGCATCATTTTTTGAAAGACTCTGCCAGTTTGATTAGAGGGTGATGCATGTTTTATTAATTCTGAAAGTTCATATACTAAATCATAAGGGAGGGGAGTATAGCAATCTGTTGAGCAGGGATTCCTCACGTTGACCAATTATATATTAAATATCTAGATTTAGTTTAAGCTGTAATATTGAATTAACTTCAGTGTTTGTCAAGGAAGACATTATATCAGTCTTAAGAAAACAATCACGTTTGCTTGCGTGTGTTTCCTTTCTCTGATTTTTTTTTCTTGTAGATAGGATTTTTCTTGCACAACAACTTGTCAAGTATTTTATCATTATTAGCATGTAATGGACTTCCTGCCATTTAGGGGAGGGGAGGGGACTGGGGGTAAAATTTGTAATGGAAAGCTTTGTAAAGATCAATGCTGAGGAACTACCCATAAAAAAAAGAAAAAAAGAAAAGAAGCACATGCTTTCACTGTTTAGTAAAGTTGTTTTTTGTTTTGGTTTTGTCCAGTCTATTCTTTCATAGAACATAAGTGATAAATAAAACAAAACTGGAATGGGCTATATCTGTTCTGCTTAGCGCACAGATTGTTATTTTCTTGGGGAAAAGGACTACTTACAAGGTTGCTTTAGAAACACTTTAAAGAGAGGGGCAGCTAGATGGCATAGTAAATAGAGCACTAGCCCTGAACTCAAGAGGAACTGAGTTCAAATTTGGCCTCAGTCCTAGCTATGACCCTGGTCTAAGCCACTTAACCCCAATTGCCTCAGTACAAAGATAAAGAATTGACTACTATCAGTAGATTTAAAAATGTTTGTAAAAACATAACTGCTTATGTAACTGAGTAAAAGTAATTAGTAAAAGCCTACTTTTTTATTCAGCATTTGTAACTTATTACATTGAGATCTAGAATTTAGGATGTTGCTTAAATATTTGTTAACTTAAAAAAAAAGTAATTTTCTTGCCCAGCAGTTTTCACCTGATTATTGTGATTAATGTAATCCCAATAAAAATGCTTTATATATAAGCACTTCATATGATGGCAAAATTGGACCTAGCAAAAAAAGGGGAAATGCTATGTACTTCCAGGAATACATATTCTTGTTTATTGCAATTACCAAGGAGGAGTTTCTGATCTAATAATAAATAATAGTTAAGAAGAAAGTGATTTCTTTGGGTTGTTAATGCTAAATGTAGACATAGATGTTAACACAGATGGAAAGATTGTTTGAAGGAACTGGAAATATTTACTTTGGAGAAGACAATAAGTGTGTGCAGGAGACATTATATATATATATATATATATATATACATACACACTCCCTTCCCCCCACTCCTTATGACGACTGTCTTCACACATTTAAAGGATTGTATTTAGAAGAGGAATTAGATGTCCTCTTGGTCCAAGAGGACAGAATTAGAAATGATGGGTTGAAGTTGCAAAATAAAAATTTTAGATTGATTTGCAAAGAAGCAGATTTAAGATTGATTGATTTAAGGAAAAACTTAACAGACCTGTCCAAAAGTGAAATGAGCTGCTGGGGAGATAGCAGATTCCCCTTTACTGGGCATATTCCCTGGATGAAATAATGCCTCCCAAGAAACTCTACTGAATAATACTGATACCTTCTGTTTATTATTTTAAATTTTTAATAGTATTTTATTTTTTCAAATACATGCAAAGATAGTTTTCAGCATTCACCTTTGCAAAATCTTGTTCCAAGTTATTCTCCCTCTCCCCCTCATTCCTTCCCAAGACAACAATCAGATATAGGTTAAATATATGATTCTAAACATTTATATATTTGACATGCTGTACAAGAAAAATCAAATCAAAAGGGAAAACGCAAAAAAGCAAGCAAACAAACAAAAAAGGTGAAAATCATGTTTTGAATCACACTCAGCCTCCATAGTTCTCTCTGGATGCAGACGGCTATTTCCATCCCAAGACTTGGAATTGCTCACCTGCCTCATTGTTGAAAAGAGCCAAGTCCATCACAGTTGATGATCACATAATCTTGTCGATGCTGTGTACAATGTTCTCTTGGTTCTACTTACTTTACTTAGTGTCAGTTAATATAAGTCTTTCCAGACTTTTCTGAAATCAGCTTGCTCATCATTTTATTAATGGGCATCCACTTAATTTCCATTTCCTTACAACAACAAAGGGCTATTTTTTTTTTTTTTTGCACAGTTAAGTTCTTTTTACTTTTTTTGATCTCTTTGGGATACAGATCCCGTAGAGACATTGCTGGATCAAAGGGTATGCACAGTTTGATAGCTCTTTGGGCATAGTTCCAAATTGCTCTCGGATCAGTTCACAACTCTGTCTATAATGCATCTCAGTTTTCTCACATTCCCTCTAATATTTGTCTAGTCATTTTAGCCAATCTGAGAGATATGAAGTAGTAAACAATAACTTTAAACGTCGTCAAAGTTAAAACTTAATGGATTATATGCCATTTTATGTTCATAAAAACACTGGTTATCTTGTTCCCAATGGAGGGTTCTTTTACTCTGTTGTCTATTATGTAGTTTCCTATGTATACCCTCTTTGATTTCTATTTTGTATAATTTGTATAAATGGATTTCAATACTTAAAAAAAAGACTATGAGGATAGGTAGAGGAGGTGCTGAAAATCAGAATCATAGAATTGTGATTTACAGAAATATTCTCCAGTCCTCAAAGGATATGTGATCTCATGATTTTTATAAGCTCTCTCCAGTGATTCAGGGGTTCACTTAAAGTGTCAGGGGCTTTTCTCAATTTCTGCTGACATCTTGAGGATAGCAGTGAAAAATCATGCTTGTGTATCATCCTTTCACCTGAAATGTCCATTTCTTCCTGTCAATCACCCTTTCTGTGATAATTCACTTTTAATTCTTTGAAGACCATTATATTTTAAGGGTCACTTGTTCTACAGCAACACTCTGAGAATGTTGGCATTAAAAATTGTACTTCATTGAAGGAGCTTTCAGTATACTACCGGTGATTCAACCACTTTCCTTTTTCCTGTTTAATTCCAGATTTTATGTCTATATTACCTATCTGTGTTTGTATGCGTGCATGTGTGCACGTGTACCCACTGATGAACAAGTAGTAGATAAATTCTTCATCCAGTTGCTGTTTTCTTTGAAGATAAGCCAAATTCTTTTGACTGTCATATTTGAGATAACTGCAGTGCTCCAGTTCTTGATAAAACCAGCACAGTTCCCTTCATAGGCAGGAGCATTTGGATGACCAAACCAACCATACAAAATTATCCTTCAATATCCTGTTAACTTGCAGACTAATCTAGTTATATGCTCCAGAGGCTGGTCACAAGATGATTTTATTATTTTATTATTAAAGCATGGAGATTTGATGTGCATTGGTGGAAGGAGGAGTACTTTATGTTGATGAAATTATAGATACTCGAAATATTGAAGTAAAAAATTATTTATGGACCTTTCCCTCCTACTTTTTTTTTTCTCCCTTTCCTTGTATTTCTGAATTTTTTTCACTCATTTCCCTTTGAGAGGTTTTACTAAGAAGTTTATTTGGAACACTGGGAAATATTTTAACAAAGGATTGTTGAGACATTGATACTTTGGTGTGAATTCGTTCAATTGGATTATTTCCCCCTTTATGTTTTAGCTAAGTTTACTTACAGCAGGAGAAGTGATAGATTATTTTGGAGCATACAATACTTTGGCCTAGTTTGTAGTAATGTTGAGAACAGTTTTTCAATGGAGAGCTCAGAAAGGAGGGGAGTTTTTATTCTCTTCTCAAGATTCAGGTTAATATGATTATTATTACTGTAGGTTTCTTATGGTTGTCATGTATGAATACTATTTCTTTAGGAAATATTCTATTCCCATAATCATTACCAGAGTGAATTCTATTAGTATGCAGTGATTTGCTAGATGTTTAACAATCAACTCTCTGCAAAAATATGTAGTAAACACTTTCAAGTTTAAATTGCATGATTAGCATTTTCTCCAACAATTTAAATCTAAACAATAAAACAACAATGAATCAAGCTTTGATTTGTAGCATTTTGCTGATTTCTCATGTGTAAATGTGCTCACTCTCATTTCAGGCATACCCTTGCTTGTATGATTATAAAAACTTTTTGAAAACTTCTGAATTTGAGGGCACCTGCAAAATGTGAACAATCAATGATGAATCTTCTCTTTCTGAATTATATAAAAGTGGAGCAAAAGTTTAATTCTGTTATTAGTGCCATATCCCTAATAATTGAAAATTAAAATGATCTCTTCCCCCCCCCCCCATTTTGTACTAATACTAGTATGTTAGGAAAAAAAGACTAGAAATGGGTGGATTAAAGTTCTGACCACTTTCATGATGGTAGGTGTTGACTGCTTTTTTTCCTTTGGGGATAGTTGGGAGTGTCTAGAGGTCTAATTTTTTCTCTTAAGCTGATGCTAAGAGGCCAAAGCTGCTAGGCTTTTTTGAAGTTGGAAGGCTTGCTTTGGTCTTATTTATGCTAACTGTAAATTTCAAAAAATTGATCTACTTCCAATTGTGTATTTTAAAATGATTTGTTACCTTAGCTGAATTTTAGATCTTTCTAAAATCTAACTAATTAAGATTTTAAATCATTCTAACATCCACAAGAAGTGCATGAGTCACTACTAAAATATTATTTGGAACATATTCTCTTTTTTGAATTCTTTTAGTTAGTATAATTAAACTTGTCTGTTATATTCCTATTTAATAGATTTAGATGTTTGATAATGGGCATGTTCTACTTTATAGAAATTTTTTTGAGCTAGGAAGTGCCCTTAGATATTATTTTAATTCATGACTCATATTTTACACATAACAGTCTTTCAGTGTTGGAAATGCCTCTAAAACCTTAATACTAAGTGGGTCAGTTTTGTGAGTTGGGAGATGAAATATTTGCACTACCAAGCTCAAGCCAGTATCTTTCTAATTTAAAATTGTTCAGAAAATTTTGGATTATATAAATTAACTCTGACTACATAAAGTGACTTAACTTAATTAAACCTTGTTTTTATTCTTTACCAATGCATATAGTTATTTGTGGGGGGGAGAGAAGGGGGCACTGATGACAGATTAAATGTGTAAGTACTTAGGAAACCGAACTCCTGACCCTCTATTTTTTTAATTAAAGCTTTTTTATTTACAGAACATATGACCTTTGCAAAAAATTTTTTTTGTTCCAAATATTTCCCCTCCCCTTCCCCAGATGGCAGGTAGTCTAATACATGTTAATATGTTAAATTATATGACATTCAATATATGTATACATATCTATACAGTTATCTTACTGCAAAAGAAAAATTATATCTAGAAAGAGAAAAAAAACAACCTAAGAAGGAAAATAAAATGTAAGCAAATATTCACAGAAAGCATTAAAATGTTGTGGTCCACATTCAGTTCTCACAGGCCTGTCTCTGGATGTATATGACTATCTTCATCGCTGAATAACAGGAACTGGTTTGAATCACTTCATTGTTGAAGAGAACTATGTCCAACAGAATTGATCATCATATAGTCTTGCTGTGTATAATGATTTCCTAGTTCTGCTCATTTCACTTAGCATCAATTCATGTAGGTCTCTCCAGGCTTCTCTGAAAATCTTTTATTTTTATTTACAGAATATATGATTTTTCTACATTGACCTTTGCAAAACTTTTTTTTGTTCCAAGCTTTTCCCCTCCTTCCCCCCACCCCTAGATAACAGGCAATCTAATAAATGCTAAATGTTAAATTACATGACAAATCCAATATATGTATACATATCTATACAGTTATCTTACTGCACAAGAAACATCAGATCTAGAAAGAGGAAAAAAAAAACAACCTCAAGAAGGAAAACAATGCAAGGAAATATTTACAGAAAGCATGAAAATGCTATCTTGTGGTCCACACTCCATTCCTGTGGCCTCTCTCTGGGTATAGATTGTCCTCTTCATCACTGAACAATTAGAACTGGTTTGAGTCACCTCATTGTTGTAGAGAACCATGTCCATCAGAACTGACCATCTCCAGAATGGTTGGATCCGTTCACAGTTCCACCACTTGTTGGTCATTACTTACAGAACAATATTCCATAACATTCATATACCATAGTTTATTCAGCCGTTCTCCAATTGATGGGCATCCAATTTCCAGTTTCTTGCCACTACAAAAAGGGCTGCCACAGACATTTTTGCACATGTCGCTAACCCTCTATTTAGAATAGAGAGGTTAAATTAGATTAAGTAAGAAGGGACAGAAGTAAACAATTTATTAAAAGACTGTCTCCCTTCAGGCATTTGAGGGAGGAATCATTTGTAAGCAGGGCTCCCAAGACCTCTCTCAGTCTGACCCATTCTTTCAAATGATTACTGTTTTCTTTGAGCCTTCTTTAGGAAGTCCTTCTGGACTCTAGAAAAAGACCTTCTCATCTCCTTTCCCCAGGAACTAGGAAAGAAAAACCATACATCCTTTACCCCATAGGTTGCTACCCAGCCACATTAAAAGGGCTTGGGCAAGGAACTGACAACATATCAGCAGACTTGAAATCAGAGGGACAGGCAAAATTGTGGATCTTCCATTTACTCCATGGCAGGGTCACTTGACCTTAATTTTCTTGTACTAGATAGTCTTTGTGGTCTTTCTTTCCAAAAAGCCTTTCTTTTCTCATAAAACAGGGAAAAGGGCAGGTTTAGACATGGCAGGGAATAAGTGATGCTTTGGGTTGGGGTTGGGAGTAGCTTTCCAAATAATTTAGTTAATGGCTTCTCAGTTGTGAATTTTGGAGGGGTTTTATGTGCTCTCAGGAGAGACATGGCTTTTTTCTTTTGTGCAGACCTGCTTTGTGTCATTTTCACTATTTTGGATAAATCAGTGTACCACCACCAGCTTCATTAGCATGGATAATTGAGAACTGATTCTTAATATATGCCCACCCAAATGTGAAAAATCTACTCCAGAACCTGAAATTGACAGATGTAATTTTTGAATTTAAGTTATTTCAGAGAATTTTGCATAGATTATTTCGGTATTCTTTTTATAGCTTTTATTTTTTTGGACTATGTAGGTTCCTTTGTGTTTTGGATGAGATTTTCATAAATTTTGATATTAATAGGTAGATAGCTTTAATTTATGTTCAATATGCTCAATCCTGATTTGAAGGACTTTTGAAGATGATTTTTGTAAAATAAATATTTAAGATGTGGGTTGGGTATTTGGACATTTTAGTAGATCTTGGCATTTCTAGGTAAATTTTTTATTAATTGTTCTTGAATGTTTATGTTAGCACAAATGATCTTAATATTAAGTTCTAAATTTCTGAATATTTAAAAATTTTGTTAAAATACTCATAACTATGTGCCTAATACCATATATGAGGCTTTAGAAAGATACCAAAATATTTAAAATGACTAATGCTATATGTTGCTTCTATAAACCATAAGCTTTATATTTTTTACTTTAAAAAATTCATTTTAAAAAGCAGTGAAATGTAGCATTAGTGAAGTAGTATAATGAGCTGGGCTTGGAGATTGGAACATCTGAGTTCAAAAGTAGACTCAGACACTTAGTAGCTGTGTTATCCTGGGCAAACCACTTTTCTGTTTACTTCAATTCCCTCATTTGTAAAATGAGTATATTACTAACACTTCCTACGATTGTTGAAAGGAGCAAATGAGATAATAATTGTAATGAATTGGCATGGACTAAGGTGTATATAAATTAGCTGTTTATCATCATTTATTTTTAAAACAACTAGTACTAGTATTTTAGATAAAGTTTAGATTTCTGAAAGTCATTAAAAGATTGATACTCATTCCACAACTTGCCTTGTATAGAGATTGTGAGAATTAAGTAATGTTGTGATAAAATAATTGTTAATTTAAGCATAAATACTGTTATTTAAAAACCTATGTAGTGTTTAAATTTATGAATATTAGAAGTACATGGTATTTTGCTATAGTATGCCAAATTTATAAATAATAATATCTTGCACATAATAGGCAATGTATATACTTTAAAAATAAAACATTTAAACATTTTTTATCTTTTAGGCGAGGTTTAAATCCACCACATAGGGTGAAGTCCATCTCTATGACAACATTCACACAACAGGAAATTGAATTTCTTCAAAAACATGGAAATGAGGTAAGTACTTTTAAAATTGGTTACTTTATTTAAATAAAATATAATAAGTCACTCTGCATAGGAAGTTCTTTTATTTAAAATGATTTTAAAATTTATTAGAAAACATATGAATAAGTATAATTTAAAAATATTTTTGAGATCTTTATATGAACATTATACCTAAAACATTACAGGTGTTACATGTGGTATTTTAAATTTTAAGTCCTAAAAAGACTTTTGAAGAGATTTTTCTTTTGGAGTGCTTGTCTTTGTTTTAAAAGCTAAAAATAGGAAGAGAAGAAACTTTATTTAGTCTTATAGTAAACTTTTTAAAGCTATGAGAGTAGTAACTTTTCTCTTAACTTCATCTTGGATGTTTTCTTTAAACCTATGTTGAATTGGTTTTATTGTTTTAGTCTCTTCAGTGCTTTCAAGATTTGCAAAATATATATATTATTTGAGGCTAGCTGTATGATTATGACCATATGTCACTTGAATCTTTGGTTACTCCATCCTGAAGAATCAATCATAGATATGTACAAAAATCACAACTTCAAATTTTGTTGGTGTAAGCCTTTTACAAAATGAATAGTTACTGAGGAAGATGATCATAATCAGTGTACATGATAATGGCTTCAAGAATCAAGATAATTTGTTTCTCATACTGTGTACAATTCAAGACTGCCTTTGATTTTTCAGCTAGTACTAGTAGAGCCTAGCATGATTTGTCATTTTTCCTTTTTGTCAGCTTTGTTTCTAATAGATCCAACCTGTTTTGTTCTTTTCCTTTTTCTATCAAAGTTACACATCAGTTTGCTTCAGTGTATTGTTGTGTTTCTGAATTTGGTTGCTACATTTCCATTTCCATTTATTATATTGCCACTGCTTGTTATCATTCTCCACACATGTTGAATTCAGGATAACTGTTACACTAATCATTGCTTTAATGATGATAGATTGACTATATTTCATGTTTTTAGAGATGTTGGCTTTTTATTTAGTGTTGCATTTTCAAAGTTGAATGCCAAGTCAGCAGCTACACGGTATTGAATAGAGTACTCGACTTGGAAATAGGAAGATTTGTTAGGAAGTTGAGATTTCACTTCTGTAGTGTCCTATATTCATTCTTGAATCCCTTTTCTCCTTGATCTGGTTCTGCTCTTCTCTTGCCAGCCTGGTTCCTCACTCATGACAATTTGTCTTCTGTTATTATGCCTAGATTTATCTTTACCTTTTCCTTATAAACACCTTCTGTATGAAACTCTTCTTGATTCTCTTGATTCTTCAACTGCTGGAGCTTTTGCCTCCCAAATTACTGCCTTGTAGTTAAAAAAAAAATTGTATATCGTTATTTAGGGAGAGTTTGGGGGGTTTGGAGGTACTTCAATACATGCTCATATATCTGCATTCATGTTTATTTATACTTATATGTTTGTGTGTATGTTAGCTTTATTATTTTTCATATGTACTTCTCTATTCCATTAAAATTTATGCTTTTTTTTAATAGAAGAAATATATAGGATGTTTATTGGAACTCACTGAGAATCTATTGTCCTAGCCTTTTGTATGAAGATGAAATGATTTAATATCAGTAGGAAGGGCATTTACTTGGAGTTATATTTAGAGCAATGTTAATAGGCTTGTACTAATTTAAATATACTTTTTAATTATGATAAGAAAGTTTTTATTATAGAGACAGTAATTTTCAAAATCTGTTTTTCTGAGATGTTTTGAGATTCACAATTACAGTTAGAGAAATTTTATATTTGAGGATGAAAAGGTAAGAAAGTTCTTGACATTTTTAGTGTGCTTTCCCATTCATTGTTAATGGAAGAGCTAAAAAAAACTTGTCTTTGACATTAAAAAAAATTATAGAATTAGTGGCGCAATGGATAGAGTACCAGCCCTGACATCAGGAAGTCCTGAGTTCAAATGTGGCCTCAGACACTTAACACTTCCTAGCTGTGTGACCCTGGGCAAATCACTTAACCCCAATTGCCTCGGCAAAAACAAAACAAAACAAAACAAAAATTTATAGTTAAGTTACCTAAATTTGTAACATAGGCAATGAACGATTTATAATTTGTAACATAGGCAATGAAAGGTTTATAAGATTCAGGATATTCAAGTTATACTTGTTGACTTTATAAATCAAAGGACAAAGGTCTTTCATAAAAGAAAACATATTTTTTACCCTATTATTGCTAATAAGTCCCTTTCAGTGTGTTTCTTTGTATCCTTTATTTAGAATTGGCAAGTATTTTAGAAATTCTATAGTTCATAAACCCTTTATGAGAAAAAAAGACGTTTTAATGGCAGACTTCAACTTGATTGTAGCCTTTTTCCATGTGATCATTGTGGTCACCCATATATATATTGATGAATATGAATATGCATGCCTCTTTCAGCAATTATTAACAACTTACTGTGTGTATATTATATGGAATATATAGGAATATATAGGGTCCTATCCTACAAAAGGACTTAACCATTTCATTGGGGAAGTGAGATTTAAAACTTAACATAGAAAGTTCAATGACAAGTATGAGATAGTATGTGTTAAGTTGAAAATACTTTATCTAAATTGTGTTTCTTCTCCTTGATTTTGTGATGATTGTTTTCTCATGCTTTAAATTCACATTTTCCTCTTCTGTTTCATAGTAACTTGCTCATAGTTGGTGCTTAGACTGGTTTTTGAAAGAAGACATTCTAAGGGAATTGGGCATTTGACATCTTTCAGTGAGGAAGCTGAAAAGGTATAGGGGTGGATGAGGTGAGGAAAGTGCTGGATAGTGAAGAAGTTCAAAGAATTTCTCAAAGAAATATGAGAAATGACTGGTCTGGGCATCTTCTTCAGATGGAGGCTTTGGAACTCCTCAAATCATTTCAAACCAGAGGGGAAGAGGGTACTGATTTTGGTTAATACCAAATCTGATTTCATCTTACAAGTTAATGAGATTTCCTTTTGGTCCTTTTGAGGAAGAAAATCTGATTCTTAGAATATTTTACATTATATAAATCTTCCCCTTTTTTAAAAAGTCTTTAGTACTTATTATTTCTTGTAGTGCAGTAATAAATAATCCTTTATATTTATATTGTTTGGCTTTTGTAGCCGTCCTATTTTAGTCAGCTAAATTCCATCCCCTAAAATTATTAATTTTGTTAGTCTGGAATTTAGTGTATTATGTTGCGCTAGTATAAATCTTTCTCCTTGGGAGAATAATCACTATTTTCACAATTCCCTTTTCCTTCTCACCCCTAACTAAAAGGTTTAGTTGATCTTTTAGGCCAAGCTCATTGAAAACCTCAGGGTTTGTTTTTTTTTTTTTCCCAGCCATGATTAGCCAGTGATGAGGTTGGTTTGCTTCTTTTTTGTTATTGTTTTTTCTTTGTTCCAATCAGCTCTTTCTGTTAACTAGACATGTGTTTAAGGGAGAGGGAGGGTAACATTCATTTCACTTAATAATCAGGAGTGAATTTCATTGTATTGAAATTAGAAATTTATGGCATAGGATTTCTGAGGCAATGTGATTAAGTATGCACTAAAGTTATATTTAACATTTGGAAAAGATGAAGTTCTTTAGTTAAAATAATTCTTTGATATCTTTTGAAATGAAGTCAGAAAGTGTTTTTCCTATATAGTTTTCTATTTTTTTTTTCTTGTTTTAAAGCATTAACTCCAGGTATAGTAAACTTTTCATCTGAGATTTCATAGCCTGAGTCAGAGTGGTACAAATCCCTAAATTTTTTTTTTTTTTCTATAACTTGTTTTTTCCATTAGGCAGTTGTTGCTACAATAGTTATGGTATGAAATGGGGTATACTTTGTTCTCTCTATGATCATTAGGTAGATCTATAAGTTAAGAAGAGAGTAGTATACTGATAATGGGAGCTTCCTTACTGGATATTACATTAAAAAATGAAATCACAGGTCTGGACCAAAAAAGCAAACCAAACTCGAGTGTTATTGAGCAGGGCCTTTTGGTACTTTAAGAAAACAAAACAGCTAGATGATATAGTTGTTAGAGCACTGGCCCTGAAGTCAAATGTGGCCTCAGGTACTTAAATTCATACTACCCATGTGATCTTGGCAAGTTACTTAACCCCAGTTGCCTTGCAAAAAACAATAGCAACAAAAAACCATTTTAGTTTTCTGTGTACTAAGCTCTATATCTTGGAACAATGAAATGAGATTGTGTTCATAATTTAACTTTTTTATTCATTTCCCTTTTTCCCCATACCCCCTTACCTAAGTTCTAGGAGGAAATAGCATTCTAAAGGTAAATGTACTACCTGTCACTCACATGGCAAGTTATATTATGCTCATTTCCTCTCATGTACTGCTTTCCTATTTAGACATCTTTAATCCTAAACTACTCTTTATAATTGCTCTATGCTTTGTGCTTCAAAGTGCTATTTTCAAGATATAAAACCAGAGAATCTAGGATAATGGCAGGAAGAAAGTATGGAAAAAGGGAATTAAAATTATCAAAGAAATCAGCATTTATGAGAATAGACTAAGAAGTCTTTTGTCTATAAAGATTAAACTTCTTCTAGGTATAAAGTCCAAATGGATTCAGAGTTTAAAATCTGTGGAAAAAAGCTAATTTTTAAAATAGAGTGCTCTGAAACATTTGAAAAATATTTTGATAATTGAATTTCAATATAGTTGCTTTATTATTTCCTATGTACTTTATTTTAATTATTTATAAACATTCTGGGAAAAGGTCCATAGGTTTTGTCTGACTGGCAAAAAGAGGTCCATGACATAGAAAAGGTTAAACAGCTTCTGCTTTTAAAAGGTTGGTTACTGTATGCCGGAGTGAAATGGACCAATGGTTCAAGCCAATATGGTAATTCTCATGTTATGCATACAGATTGGGTTTGTAACCAGAAGGAACACTAATTTTAGAGCTGAAGCAAAGAAAGATGCAAAGAAATACAGAGATCTGTTCAGGGTCACAGTGGAAAGGTAGGAGCTACTCTGCTTCATTAAGTAGTATATTGCCTCTCACTAGAGATCCTAAAGTAAAAGTTGGTTCATTTGTAAATATGTTAATCATAAATATGACTAATAAATGTTTAATATATGCTAGGCATTGGACTAAGCCATATGATTTGGCTTTTTTTAAAACCAGTTCCTGATTTGCTATGTTAGCATTCTTTCAATCTTATGATTATCATGAGATCATAAAGTAAAGAAATGGAAGGGATCCCAGAGACCTAAAGAGACTTGGTTTCTTCATCACACAGCCAATAAATAAGCATCAGAAGCAGAATTTGAACCCTTTTTTTTTTTTTTTTTACTGTACAAGATTTTGAAGGCACTGTCTTCTTGGTTCTCCATGTTCTATATCGTCTGTATATTCTCTTTGTCCTGCTTCGCCTTTTCCTTCTCTACACAAGCTCACTTGATGACTTCATCAGCTTTCATGGGTTTAGTTGTTGGCTTAATCAGCTCAGCTTTATATATACCAAGACCTTCTCTTAAACTGTGTCCTCACATCTCCAGTTTTGTATGAGTCATTTAGCTTCATCATATCCAAAACAAAATTCATTAATCTTTCCCTATGAAACCCATCCCTCCTCTGGACTTTCCTCATTATTGTTGAGAGCATCAGATTTGCAGATTTTTTTCATCTACTCCCTCATCTTCACGCCCTATAACCTATCATTTTCCAAATCTTATCCATTCTACCATCACAATATCTCTTATCCTACCCCTCATTATTCCATATACCACACAGCTCCCAGTGGAATTTTTTCATAACAGAGATTTGATTGTGTAACACCTACTCAGTAAATCATATTTTCTTTCTATTCTAGGATTGAAAAACTTTTCACATAGCACTCAATCTCCCATCTCTCTGCTTTTGCACTTGTTAAGCCCTCATGCCTGGAATGCCCTCCTTTATTTCTACATCTCAGAATACAATGTTTCCTTCAAAACTCAAGTGGTACCTTTTGGATTAATGGTCTCATACTCTAATAGAAAAAATACTACTAAGCCATATATAAATATCTCTGACTGCATCTTGAAAACCATATTTTAACTCTTATGTTGTATTGTGTTTATTTTGTTAGAGGCTTTCCAATTACATTTTATTTTTTTAAAAATTTTTTTAATTTATTTATTTTTATTAAAGCTTTTTATTTGCATAACATATGTGTGGGTAGTTCCTCAACATTGACCCTTACAAAGCTTTCCATTACAAATTTTCCCCCCAGTCCTCTCCCCTCCCCTAGATGGCAGGAAGTCCACTACATGTTAATTATATTAAAATAACTTGACAAGTCGAATGTGTATACATATTTCCATACTTATCTTGCTGTGCAAGAACAATCATATCTACATGAACAAAAAATATCTGAGAAAGGAAACCCAATGCAAGCAAACATTGATAGAGATCGTGGAAATGATATGTTGTGGTCCAAATTTCATATCCCTCTCTCTGGGTGTAAATGGCTTTCTTCACTGAACAATTGGAACTGGTTTGAGACATTTCATTGTTGAAGAGAGCCATGTCCATTAGAATTGATCATCATATAATATTGTTGCTGGGTATATTGATCTCCTGGTTCTGCTCGTTTCGCTCAGCCTCAGTTCATGCAAGTCTCTCCAGGCCTCTCTGAAATCATTCTCGTCGTTTCGTACAGAACAATACTATTCCATAACATTAATATATCATAATTTATTCAGCCACTCTCCAATTGATGGACATTTATGCAGTTTCCAGTTTCTAGTCCAATTACATTTTAAACTGTTTTTTGCGCCTTTTTGCTTGACACATGTTCTAGGTGGAACATTTTTTTAAGCTTTTTGCAAAATATATGCATGAATAATTTTTCAACATTGACCCTTACTGTTAAATTTTAATATCATAAATGCAATATATTTATACATACTTATACATTTAGCTTGCTGCACAAGAAAAATCAGATCTAGAAAGAAAAAACCCGAGAAGAAAAAAAAAGGTAGGATAAGAGATATTGTGATGGTAGAATGGATAAGATTTGGAAAATGATAGGTTATAGGGCGTGAGGATGAGGGAGTAGATGAAAAAATCTGTAAATCTGATGCTCTTAACAATAATAAGGAAAGTCCAGAGGAGGGATGGGTTTCATAGGGAAAGATTAAATAATGAGTTTTGTTTTGGATATGATGAAGCTAAATGACTCATACAAAACTGGAGATGTGAGGACACAGTTTAAGAGAAGGTCTTGGTATATATAAAAAAATGCAAGCAAACATCAATAGAAAGCATGAAAATGCTATATTGTGGTCCACACTCAGATCCCACAGGTCTCTCTCTGGGTGTATATGGCTTTCTTCATGACTGAACAATTTGAATTGGTTTGAATCATCTCATTGTTGAAGAGAGCCTTGTCTATCAGAATTGATCATTGTATAGTCTTGTTGCTGTCTATAATCTCGTGGTTCTGCTCATTTCACTTATCAGTTCATGTAAGTCTCTCCAGGCATCTCTGAAATCGTACTGTTTGTCGTTTCTTACAGAACAATAATATTGCATAACATTTATATACCATAATTTACTCAGCTGTTCTCCAATTGATGGGCATCCCTTCAGTTTCCAGTTTCTAGCCACTTTGTAGCCACTACAAAAAGGGCTGCCGTAAACATTTTTGCACATGTGAATCCTTTTCCCTCCTTTAAGATCTCTTTGGAATATAAGTCCAGTAGAAACACTGCTGGGTCAAAGGGTATGCACAATTTGATAACTTTTTGAGCATAATGGAACAAATATGTTTCTTGACTTTGTGACTTACCCTTTCCATTTCTTTGTTTTGTATATTTATGAATAAATGTTGTTTGTCTTGAGTGTAAGGCAAGCAGCCTTAACAAGCATTTTTAAGTAACTGCTGTATGCTGAGCATTGAGGGGATGGGAAGGCAGGTGCTGCGATAAGTGATGAGTGTACAAATATAATTGAAAAGAGATTCCTTGCTCTCAAGGAACTTAAATTGGAATTGGCAGGACACATGAAAGGGAATTGGGAAATGAGGGTGGGAAGGGGGGAAACCCAGCTGGTATAGGCAGAAAGAGGATTGAAAGAGTCTGGTGCCCCTCTATGAAATTGAGGCTCTAGGAAGAACTCGATGAATAATCATATGTAGGCCATGATGGTGGAAAGAGCCCTGTCACTCTGAGGGAAGTTCTGAATAAGCTGGCGGTAGAGGGAGGGAGTAAGCGTTTTGATAGGAAATTGAAAACAAAGGTGGGAAGGAATTATAGAAGGAAAAACTACAAAAAAACCATCCCTGCCCTCAAAGAACCCACAGTCTAATGGAGCCTATAAACAATTATGTGCAAAAAAGTATAAATTGGAGATAACCAACACAGAAAGGAACCTGGCATGTGGAGAATTCAGAAAGACTTCTTGTAGAAGGTGGTACTTTAGCTGTGACTTAAGTCAGGAAATGGACATATGGAGGGAGAGCAAAGCTGTTGCACAGTAGGGATTTCCTAGCACTTGGCACACAGTAAGTACTTGACTGTGGATTTATTGAGCCCATCTATCTTCCTAAATATTCCTATTTCATTTAAGAGTACCACCTTTCTTTCACATCATTCAGATTCACCACCTCATTATCATCCTGTTTGTCTTATTGAAACATTCGTCAAGTCTTATTGCTTCTACATGCATATACATGCAGAATGAAGATCTTGAGACTGGCACTGTGAGCTTAATCTAATACAATGCAGTTAAACAGTATTAAGTCTTTTGTTTTGTTTTCAAGATGTTCACTATTTATTTATTTATTATTTTTTATTAAAGCTTTTTATTTGCATAACATATGTATGGGTAGTTCCTCAATGTTGATCTTTACAAAGCTTTCCATTACAGATTCCCCCCCAACCCCAGTCCCCTCCCCTTCCCTAGATAGCATTCATTTTCCAGTTTCTAGTCACTACAAAAAGGGCTGCCACAAATATTTTTGCACATGTGGGTCCCTTTCCCTCTTTTAAAATCTCTTTGGGATATAGGCCCAGTAGAAACACTGCTGGGTCAAATGGTATGCACAGTTTGATAACTTTGGGGCATAGTTCCTAATAGCTCTCCAGAATGGTTGGATCCGTTAACAGTTCCACCAACAATGTATTAGTGTCCCAGCTTTCCCACATCCCCCCCAGCATTCATTGTTATCTTTTCCTGTCATTTTAGCCAATCTGACAGGTGTGTAGTGGTACCTCAGAGTTGTCTTAATTTTCATTTCTCAGATCAATAGTCATTTGGACCAACTTTTCATATGACCAGAAATGGTTTTAATTTCATCATCTGAAAATTGTTCATATCCCTTGACCGTTTATCTATTGAAGAGTGACTTGAATTCTTATATATATGAGACAGTTCTCTATATATTTTAGAAATGAGGCCTTTATCAGAACCATTAAATGTAAAGATGATTTCCCAATTTGATGCTTCCCTCCTAATTTTGTCTGCATCAGTTTTGTTTGTACAGAAACTTTTTAATATAATCAAAATTATCTATCTGGTGTTCAATTAATAGTTCCAGATCTTCTTTGGACAAAAATTTATTCCATCTCCACAGGTCTGAGAGGTAAACTATCCTATGTTCCTCTAATTTGCTTACAATATCACTCTTTATATCTAGATAATGAATCCATTTAAATCTTATCTTGGTATGTGGTGTTAGGTGTGGGTCAAGCCCTAATTTCTTCTACAATAGTTTCCAATTTTCCCAGCAGTTTTTGTCGAATAGTGAGTATTTATCCCAAAAGCTGGGGTCTTTGGGTTTATCAAACACTAAATTGCTAAAGTTATTGCCTCAATTGTCCTGATAGCCTGTCCTATGCCAGTGATCGACTGCTCTATTTCTCAGCCAGTACTAAATGGTTTTGATGACCGCTACTTTATAATATACTTTTAGATCTGGTACACAGTATTAAGTCTTAAGTAACATTTTTATAGCTCTTGATTACAATGGGTTTTCCATTGTTATATGATATGGATAATTTGTTTAAAAAAGAGAATGTTATTTTGTTATGCATTGTTTGTTTCATTTGACTCTTTGTGACCCCATTTGGAGTTTTCTTGGTGAAGATGGTAGAGTGGTTTGCCCTTTTCTTTTCTAGCTCATTTTACAGTTGAGGAAACTGAGACAAACAGGATTAACTAACTTGCCTAGGATCATGTAGTCAGTAAGTATCTGAAGCTAGAATTGAACTTAGGTCTTTGTGACTTCAAACCTGGCACTTTGTTCTGTGCTACCTGCCTGTGCTCAAATATTATAGGCTGCATTAATAGAGTGGATAATATCAGACCAAAGGAAGTGATAATTTGGCTGGATCAGATCACAGCTATACTATTATATCCAGTTCTAAGCGCAACTTTTATGAAAAAACGGTGATAATTAGGGGGATCAGGATGGTGACAGGACTTTTACTACATACCATCTACATTATAACATGTTTTGTATATGTCATTACATATATATGTATATTGTATGTAATATACATATAAAGATAATATATATTAGCCTGGAGAATAGAAGATTTGGACATGGAATAGTATATCTGCAGTGCTGGAGGTGGAAACAGACTGGTATTCAATTAATAATTTATGAAATGCTTGGCATGGTGCTAGTGTAAAATGTTGGGAATACAAAGAAAGCCAAAAGACACTTCCTGCTCCTCAAGAGGAGCTCATTTTCTAGAAAATCATTGCTTAGATTCTTTACTGGTTATGTGACCATGAACAAGTCATTTAAGTCTTAAGCTAGATGATTTCTAAGGTCTTTCTGTAAATCTGACAGTAGAAAATGGGACTAAATTTCTCTCAGTCATTCTTCTTCCCTAGTTCCCTCAATCCAAGTGTCTTCCCTGGGAATAGTGGGAAATTTTTAGAGAGCTATATTTAGACTAGATGAAAGAAAAGGGGAGAAAATTAAATTAACTTTTGGGAGGTAGCTAGATGACTCATTAGAAATCTCCAAATAAATGCTACACAAGTTCAAATTACTGTTAGTTTTTAGAAAAGTTTAGCAGGTAATGTTGGAGGAGATAGCTTGTGATGTCCTTTGAAAAATATTCTGGCATCAGCTTAAAGGATGGAGATGGGAAGACAGAAAAAAGGCCTGTCAGGATGATAATTAAGAAGTGTGTGGAAGAATAAATAAGGTTTTAAATTTGGACATTTTTGGGACCAGATAAAAAGAAAACAGACTTGACAGCTGGTTGATTGCATGAAATAAGGAAAAAAGAGGCAAAGAGGGTGGAGGGACCAATAAAATTGGTTCAATGATGCAGGGACACAGAAAACGAATTACCCATTTAAAAAATACAATATAAACCTTGTATTATTTTATCTTACATGTGTTTTACATTTTATCTTGCCAATAAGGTAGTTTATAAAGTCTGGGATAAGAACATCTACAAGTCCATTAAAACACTAGACTTTCAGTATTTGTCTTCATTTAAAAAATATTTCTCAATTAAATGTAAAAATATTTAACAATGATTTCTAAAAATTTTAAGTTTAGGGGCAACTAGATAGTGAAGTAGAATACCTGCTTTGAAATCAAGAGGACCTGAGTTAAAATCCAGCCTCAGACACTACTTAGTAGCACTTACTAGTTGTGTGATCCTGGGCAAGTCACTTACCACCAATTATCTTGCAAGAGAAACAAAAATGACACAGAAAAATTTGAGGTACAAATTCACTCCCTCCCTTATAAACCTTCCCCTACCTCTTGAGAAGGAAAGCAATTATAAATGTGAAATCATGCAAAATATATTTCCATTTTAGCTTTGTTGCAAAAGAAAATACACATGTAAAACCATGCCCCCCCCCCAAAAAAAAAAAAAAACACTTCAATTTGTATTCAGAGTTCATCACTTCTCACTCCGAAGATAGATGGCATTTTTCATTATTTGTTTATTGGAGTTTTTTTGGATTATTCTCTTGAGTGTTCACCACAAGATTTTGCTTTTATGTTTTGCATTGTTTTCCTGGGTCTGCTCACATTACTTTGCATTTTTTCATATAGTCTTCCGAGGTTTTTCTAAAACCATCCTGCTTGCTATTATAAAACAATAGTTTTCCATAATTATGCTACAAATTCTATTCTCCATTTTCCAATTGATGGGCATCCCAGAGATTTCCATTCTTTGCAACCATGAAAAGAACTGCTATAAAATTTTTGTAAATCTCCTTGATGGTCCCCACAAACAGTATTGCATGTCTTACCTTGCTGTGCCTGGAACTACACAGCCCTGTACAGTCTCAGAATGCCAAACTTACTTCAAAACATAGCTCAGGTTCCACTTTTTACAAAGCCATTTTGTGTCTTCCCCTCCCAAGGGCCTGCTTCATTTTGTTTTTGTTTTGTTTTTCTATTTCCAGTGCTCAGTTGCAGTACTGGCCTGGTGTTTGAGAAATGCTTGTTTAATGAATGAGAGAGATGATTGGACCAGGACTCCCCCTACCGCTCCAAAAAGAATAAAGTATAAATGAAAGTAATAAGCTGAAACTATTAATGAAGACTCATTTTATAAAAACGTTGTTTGTTTAGCATCCCTTGGCAGAGCTTTCTCGGTATAACTATGTCACCCTGGGGAAGTCCTAACCTCTCAGCCTCAGTTTCCTAGGGGACATAATTGAACCTGCCTCATAGGAGTATTGTAAGGATAAAATAAGATATGTCTAAAATAGTTCATAAAACTTGAAGTCTATATACATGTGAGCTATTATGTTCTATTCTTTCCCCCTAACTATGGTTAACATAGTCTTGTTTAATTATAAGGGATTGTTATGTGTGACAAGCTTAATAAGCTAAAGTTATCATCAGTTTCTACAAACAGTATAATTTTCTTTTAGTTTATACAGTTTATAAACAGAATTAAAAACTAGGAAAGCAAAGGCAAATAAAGAGCACAGTTTTATCGCAATCTGAAAAATGTACCATCTCATGCCTTGAACACACATAGTAGTCTCAGCAGGCATTCAGAGCACAAATCAATAGCTCATTGTTTCCTCTTAGAGGATGACCTGTGTTCTCTTTCTGGATACTGGCAGGTGTTTTTTTTTTTAACAAAATTTTACATAAGAGAGGCAGGATAACCCAATGGATAGAACCCAAGTATTGGAATCAAGAAGACCTGTTAGAATCAAGTTCTGATTCTTATTATCTCTGTGACTGACAGTGGAGCAAGTCAACTAACTTCATGGTAACCCAAGCTAAGCATCTGGAAGATCAGTAGGGTTCTTTACCTAATGAAATCTTGGGGCCAGTCAATAGGATTATTTAGAAGGTAATCATTAGGTAGGATCTCATTAAATCTCATTGTGCTACAACTAGTTTTGAAATAGTTTAACATCAATCTTTCATGTGTATTTCAAATACTGGGTTCTTTTTTTATCATTAACATTGTTATTCAATCATGTGACTGTCTTCAAAATTCATAACTTGTTTCTTCAGCCCAGCATGATCAACCAATTACTTGTGAAGTTCCTACTATGTGTCAATACTGTGTTAGGCTTTGGAGATATAAATACAAAGAGCTGTAATAACCTGAACTTTCCAGGACACATTCTGTCTCAGGGAGACAAGTAGTACACATACAAATATGCAGAATAAGCACACAGAATTTTAAAAATGAGGTAGTTAGACATAAAGTAGATGGGAGACTAGTATTTGGGGTTTATTAGTTAGTATAGAGTTAGTATAGAACATGGGTCTTTAACCTGGGGTCTGTGCGACCTTGTTTTAAAACATTTTTTTAAAAATATAATTGGCTTCCTTTGTTATTTTGTTTTATTTTATGCATTTGAAAACATTATACTGAGTATAGTCCATAGGCTTCACTAGATTTTTGGAGGGAATTTATGACAAAGATTAAGAATCCCTCATAGAAAAGGTGTTCATTGAACTCTGTCTTAGAAGCAAGAGAAAGAATCTGAGATGATGGAGAGAATTCTAGAAATGAGGTCATAGATAAACCAGCACAAAGGCAGAGATGAAGTAACATAGGAGAGAAATAGCAAGAAGGCTTATTTGGCTAGACCAGGGAATGCAGGAAAGGTGTGTGATGTATAATAATCCAGTAAAGTTAGGTTATAGCCAGGTTATAAAAGCCAAGCAGAGAAAATTGGTATCAGAGGCAATAGGAATCCACTGTAGTTTATTTTTATTATGTTTATCCTAGTAATGACGGGTGTACCTTTTAAATATTTTGTAGTTTTTTCATAGATTCATTTTTCTGCTATGGCCAAGTTGAATTGTTTTTACAATTGTAATCTTCATGATGGCTGAAAATTGAGTGCATAGTAAACCACATAATTGATTGGATTCCTACATAATATCACTAAAATGGGCTTTTTAAGTTTTTTTTTTTATTAATATTCCACAAGGCATCTGAATTCTACTTGAGTTGAGCCACCTCAGCTTTCAGCTTCTGTTTGAGAATAGTCTCCGGGCATTTTAATGAAGGATTTGGAAGACTTGATTCTCAATACTATTTATCACCTTGACCATAATTGACAACATGGTCACAATCAAGATATCAGTAACACTTAATTCATAGCTTAGTTTGTGCTTGATTTCCAGGTGATATCCATTGAATTGGAAATTGTAATTGTGAGTGGAGTCTGTTCTATACAGTATGGGTAATAAATTTGAAGACATTTAAAATCCTTTTTCTGATGAACTCCTGAAGTAATTACCAAGTAATTAATAAGGACAAAGTCATCAATAAAACTCTGTATGCTGATGGCACTGGCCATACTGATTTGTCCAGGACTTACATTAGTAATCTTATTTTTCATTTTTATCAGCAGTTCAGGGCTACTGCCTCATTTTTCTACAAATGATATGATCAGTTTTTCTTAAGAGTAGCACTGTGATGTAGAAGGACCAATTACTTGGGATAAAATTTGACTCAAATAGAAGATGTCATGTGTCTTTCTCCTCGTTTCCTAGCCATGAGAACCACAGTTGTCAAGATCTGTGCTTAAGAGAATACTAATACCAGTGGATTCAATTATTAGATTATTCTCAGATCTATTTATGTATACAACTCTAATATCTCCCTCAATCTCAACTCTTCCATCTCAAAATGCTTATTAAATATTTAGGAACATTATGTTTCAGCCAAAAGTTCCACTCTTCTGGACTTTGCTATTATTGTTAAGGTATCTTTTTCTGGTACTTTTTTTCAGGGAAAAAAATTGTTCTTCAATGCTACTACCAGCATATCAAATGAAACTGATGGCATATGAAATATCCTACAGCCATCATTCCCATCTCTACAAATCGCAGGCTTGGAACTTTTTTCAGCGCCTTGTTTGGAATGAAGTTTGACCATTATTCAAAGGATGTTTATTTTTTCTATTGCTGTTTTCCTAGTTCCACTTGATTCACTTTATCAGTTCATATTTCTTTCCTGGATTTCTCCGTACTTATTTTTTCCTGGCCAGTAATACTGTTATATTCATATTTTTCTTTAGCTAATAACAATTCAAAGGCCTGTCTCCCCCGTGTTTCTTTTCATAAAAAAGGAGCTTTTTTCCTGTCTGCTCATTACCTTTCATATCTACCTGTTACCTGACTGTAATCTATAATTCCAAGAAACTGTAACATGTATAGTGGCTACACTGTGGTAAAATCTTTATAGCCAGGCTGAACCACATTGAAGGTAATTGGCATACCTCAAACTTGTCTATTTTTTTAAGGATTTGTCTATCCCAAGCATGAGAACACTACTTCCAGAAGAATGGGCTGATGAGAACAATTTGTTTCAACAATTAAGGCAGCTGAAGCAAATACTATGGAGCTCTTAGCTTCTATATCTGACCAGTTTTTCTGAAAGTATCCTGCTTGTCATTTATGACACAATAGTCTTCCTTTGAATCTTGGTTGCATGTATTTTGTTTGTGCAAAATCTTTTAAATTTAATCAGAATTTTCCATTTTCCATCCTGTGAATACCCCCTTTTGTTTGAGCATATATCCTTCTCTTATCCGTAGATCTGACAGAGAAAATATTTCATGCACTCCTGATTTTATTTCTAAATCATGCACCTATCTTGGAATAGGGTGAGATGTTGGTCTATGCCTAATTAACTATAAAATCTTTGTAAATGTGTTTATATAGTTTTTTGTTAATTTGTTTATTGATCTAGTCAATTATGCTAATAGTTTTCCTTTTTTTTAATTTAAAAAAATTTTTAAAGCCTTTTATTTACATAACATGAGTGATTTTTCTACATTGACCTTTGCAGAACTTTTTTTTTTGTTCCAAGCTTTTCCCCTCCTTCCCCCCACCCCTAACCCTTAGATGATAGGTAATCTAATACATGCTAAATATGTTAAATTACATGACAAATCCAATATATGTATACATATCTATACAGTTATCTTACTGCACAAGAAACATCAGATCTAGAAAGAGAAAAAAAAAACCTAAGAAGGAAAACAAAATGCATACAAATATTCACAGAAAACGTTAAAATGCAGTGTTGTGGTCCACACTCAGTTCCCTCAGGCCTCTCTCTGGATGTATATGACTATCTTCATTGCTGAACAATAGGAACTGGTTTGAATCACATCATTGTTGAAGAGAACCATGTCCATCAGAATTGATCATCATATAGTCTTGTTGCTGTGTATAATGTTCTCCTGGTTTTGCTGATTTCACTCAGCATCAGTTCAGGCAAGTCTCTCCAGGCCTCTCTGAAATCATCCTGCTGGCCACTTCTTACCGAACAATAATATTCCATGACATTTATATGCCATAATTTATTCAGCCATTCTCCAGTTGATGAGCATCCTTTCAATTTCTAGTTTCTTGCCATTACAAAAAGGGCTGCCACATTTTTGCAGATGTGGGTCCCTTTCTCTCCTTTAAAATCAATCTCTTTGGGATATAGGCCCAGTAGAAACACTGCTGGGTCAAATGGTATGCATAGTTTGATAACTTTTTGAGCATAGTTCCAGATTTTTGCATCAATATTCATTAGGGAGATTGGTGTATAATTTTCTTTCTCTGTTTTTGTTCTACCTGGTTTAGGTATCAGTACCATGTCTGTGTCCTAAAAGGAATTTGGTAGGAGTCCTTCATTCCCTATTCTTTCAAATAGTTTATATAATGTTGATTGTTCTTTAAATGTTTGGTAGAATTCACATGCAGGGGCAGCTAGGTGGCGCAGTGGATAGAGCACTAGCCCTGAAGTCAGGAAGACCTGAGTTCAGATCTGGTCTCAGACACATAACATTCCCTACCTGTGTGACCCTAGGCAAGTCACTTAACCTCAATTGCCTCAGCAAAAAGGAAAAAAAAAAGAATTCACATGTAAATCCATCTTGTCCTGGGGATTTTTTCTTAGGAAGCTAATTAATGATTTGTTCTATTTCTTTTTCTAAAATGGGACTATTTAAGTAATTTATTTCCTCTTCTGTTAATCTGGGCAAATTTGATCTACAAACACAGAACACAAGAAAAACATAAAAAGGTAACAAGAAAAAACGCTTGAACTATATTTATGTTATGGATACTTATAGAATGAGGGTTGATTTTATGGTTATTATTTACATTATGATTATTGTGATTTTATGATTATTATATGATTATTGTGATTTTATGATTATTATGATATAATCTGAAAAAGAAATTAGCGGTAGAAAAGGGATAACACTGGAAGAATTCTTGAGGAAAATGAGGTAAAGTAAGGGAAATAACATCATATGTAGAGGCAAAGAAAACCTATAATAATTGAGGGGAAAAAGGGAGGGGAATGAGAATTGTGTTGATCTCCATCTAATCAAATTTGGCTCTGAGGAAATAATAGACATATTGGGTATCAAAAAGAAACTTGTCCTATCTTATAAGGAAACAGGAGGGAAAAGGGGAAAAGAAAGGGAATAGACTAATAATAGAAGGGAAAACAGAAGAATTAAGGGAAAGGTGTAAAAAAGGGGGTGGGGCTCTAAAGAGGAAGGATTGTTTGAAGGAAGTGGTTATCAAAAGCAAAATACTAGGGAGGAGGGAAAGGGGATAGAAAAAAGCATAACCTAGGGTAAATAAGATGGCAGGATATACAGAATTAGTTATTTTAACTGTGAATATGAATGGAATGAACTCTTCCATAAAGTGGAAGCGGATAGCAGACTGGATTAAAAGCCAGAATCCAACAATATGCTGTTTACATAATAAAACATACAGAGTGAAGGTAAAGGGCTGGAGCAGAATCTATTATGCTTCAGGTGAACAAAAAAAAGCAGGGGTAGCAACCCTGATCTCAGATCAAGTAAAAGCAAACATAGATCTAATTAAAAGAGACAAGGAAAGAAAGTATATCTTACTATAGGGTACCATAGATAATGAAGCAATTCAATACTAAACATATATGCACCAAGTGGTATAACATGGAAATTCCTAGAGGAAAAGTTCAGAGAGATGCAAGAGCAAAACTATAATAGTGGGGGATCTCAACCTCCCTCTCTCAGAACTAGATAAATCAAACAACAAAATAAATAATTTAAGGAGGTAAACAAAATGTTAGAAAAGTTAGGTATGAGATTTTTGGAGGAAATTAAATGGAAAGTTTACTTTTTTTTTTAAGTTTACTTTTTTCTCAGCAGTCCTTGGAACTTATATAAAAATTGACCTTGTGTTAGGACACAAAAACCTCAAAATCAAATGCAAGAAGGCAGAAATAGTAAATGTATTTTTTTCTGATCATGATAGAATAAAAATCACATGCAATACAAGGCCAGGAGAAAATAGACCAAAAAGCAAATGGAAACTAAATAATTTCATTCTAAAGAATGAATGGGGGGTAGCTAGGTGGGGTAGTGGTTAGAGCACCAGCCCTGAAGTCAGGAGGACCTGAATTCAAATCTGGTCTCAGACACTTCCTAGCTGTGTGACCCTGGGCAAGTCACTTAACCCCAATTGCCTCAGCAAAAAGCAAAAAAAAAAAAAAGAATGAATGGGTGAAACAGCAAATTACAGACACAATTACTAATTTCATCCAAGAGAATGACAATGAGACAACATACCAAAATTTGTGGGATGCAGCCAAAGTGGTAATAAGGGGAAATTTTATATCTCTGGATGCTTATTTGCATAAAATAGAGAAAGAGAAAATCAGTGAATTGGGCTTGCAACTAAAAAAAAACTAGAGAAAGAACAAATTCAAACCCCCCAAATACCAAACTTGAAATCCTAAAAATAAAAGGAGAGATTGATAAAACTGAAAGTAAAAAAAACCTATTGAATTAATAAAACTAAAAGTTGGTTTTATGAAAAAACCAACAAAATAGATAAACGTCTAGTTAATTTGATTAGAAAAAGGAAAGAGGAAAATCAAATTTGTTAGTCTCTCTTTATTCTTGGAAACTTCAAGAGTGTAGGGGGTATCTTTTTAATTTATAATGATTCATTCATGCTTCCAGTGCAGTTTTAAAAATAATACTAGTTTTTTGGTATGCATTATTCTGTAAATAGAATATTTAATTGGTCTAACCAAGAGAAGTCTTAGTAAATCATTGGATTTGTAGTGGTGGATTATTATTAATGGTGATGAAATAAAGGTTAGATTTGATATTCCTAAAGTCTCTCTCTCATGTAAAGAATAATTGTTTTAGGATTATTTGCATTTAGAACATGTATTTGTTTTTAATAACTAATCAAAACTAATTTATAATGTTACCTAAAATCAGGTGTAGAGATAAAACATTTTTAGAAAAAAAATTTTTAAATAGTATAAATGAGTTTTTAACCAAAATGGTCATAAATTTTTTCTTGCAGATGTTTGGATGATTTTGTACTACTCCGTGTCTAGGTGGTTGTTTTTTAAGCCATATCTAGATTGAGGTGTTTGTTAGTTTTGTTGTTGTTTATTTCTGACATGTCTGTTGACTTAGTGATTATAACTGAAGCGCTTAGGAACCACTCTGTATTTTTTGCTCTGTGTATTTAATTTAGCTTTGAGAATTTACCCGAATGCTTAGATCTGAATTAATGCCTCCCAGAAGCTTTCTACTTTGCTTTAGCTATTCTTTCCCTCAAGTATAGAAAAGTCCTGTTATTCCTTACCCTTCCCTTTTTCAAGTCTTAAGGACAATAATTTTTGTTCATTCTCTTTTTGTAATGAAGTGGTAAGAAAGGTACAGAGGCAGGAATCCTGGTACTAGTGTTTTCTTAGTAATTGATGGCATTGATTGTGCTATATAAGCATTTATTTTCATAAAATTTTAATTAAATATAATTGACTAGCCTGAGGAGAACAAAGATATAAGAACCTAAAATAAGTGATGACTAAGAAATCAAAGAATTAAGTACAACAACATTGAGGATTAAGAATTTACAACATTTGATCACTGATGAGATGTATGGAAAGTGAAGGTGGAAGGGAACATCAAAGAGGGATCTGGGTTGTGTGTATGGGGGAGTGCCTGTCATTAATTTTAGAATTAAATAAAAGAGATGGTTCAAGTATTGAGTCTTGGTACTTGGGAGGATTTCATGTTATTATAAGAGAATGTTAGTCATGGGAGATGATATGAATGAATAAAAAACATTAATTCTTACTATGTGCTTGGGAATACAGAAACAAAAAACTAAGGAAATTTCTAACCTACAGAAACTTATTTTCTCATTAAGATAGAAGCTATTTTTGGTTGGAGGTTTGTGACTGGAGAAAAATAGGCTTAGATGGGGAGAATTTATAGATGGTTAATAAGTTAACTTGCCATTTTCTGATACAGTGGGACACTGAAGATTGGGGCAACAATAATTTAGTAGGTTATTGTGGAGGAGGCTTAAAGTGTTTTTCATTTAGTTGGGTATGGGATGCCAGCATTTTGGAAAAGTTTATTAAGTAGTTACAAATAGGGAGTTGGCTTGAAAGAAATTTGGGCATCTTTCTCATTTTTATGAAACTTAAATAAAAATGAATTATATTCATTTTGTGTTTATTGTCTACTTTTACAAATCACTGACCATATCTTTATAGTCATAGAATCAACTAAAAAGTGCAGGAAATAGATCATTGCATAAGAATCTCATTGTTAGGGAAGGTATTTACTGTGTGCACAGCACTGTGTTAAAAAGTAGTAAAACATGAGCAAGTAAGATATTCCTTGGCCTCAAGGAACATACATTCTGTTCTTGAAAGAGTTGGAGTGGAGTATGTTGTCTGTTGATGTGGAAATGTTTATGAAGTAGAGTGGAACCCTTTTGAGAAAAAGGGAAAGTTGACTTTTTAGCCTAAGGACCTGGAGGCACAGGGGTGATGATGATGGAAGTCAAAATAATAAAATAGCCATTTTTTGGATATTAGTATTAGTATAGTGCTTTCAGTATTCTTACCTCTAGCACAGATTTCCTTGGTGTATTTAATTTATTTCGCCCATAATTTCATTGCTACTTCCATTTTGTTTAACCTGTAATTCATTATGGATTGATGTTAAAACTACCAGATTTTTGTATGCGGTTACTAATGATGAATCATTACAGAAATGTACACCTCCCTCTTCCCATCATCCCTCTTCCCAGTTTTCTATTTGTTGTCCTCTGGGTTTAATGCTCTTAGGATAAATTGATTTTTTTCAAGCCTTGTTTGGATTTTTTCATTCCATTATTTTTTTCCCTTTTTTATGATATATTATAATACTTGTAATCTTTTACCATCTTTCATCATACTTTACATTAAGTTACTATCTGGCTATCAAAGCATACAGCTATGGTATTTTGGTTTAGAAGACTTTTTTTTAAATTCTTTGTAGAATTTCCATATTTTTTGTTTTAAAGTGCAACCTTTAATGTAACTTTACATTAAGTTACTATCTGACTATCAAAGCATACAGCTATGGTATTTTAGTTTAGAAGACCTTTTTTAAAAATTCTTTGTGTAGAATCTCTATATTTTTGTTTTTTACCATCAAATAATTTTTTATACCTTATAACAGATGCTTATTATATCTTTTGAGCCTTGAGGGTATTTAAAAATTCATATTTCCAAATGATTTGGACTAAGATGTAACAAATTTTGTTTGCTGTAATAAGTCAAAATGATTAACCTTCTAGGTTAAGCTCTGATATGTAATACTAAATTCTAGTCTTTACTATCCACATTCTCCACAACCATCTCCTTACCTCTCCCCAATGCTTTTTGATCTAGCTGTTGAGAACAGAAATTGTTTACTCCACCAAATCAGGAGGCTTAGGATCGATCTCATCATCTCTGTTATTAAATGGTAGTTTCATCCTGGCCATATTTAACTTAACCTCTCATTCTTTCAGTTTATATGGGTTTCCAAAGAAGTTTGTATTATTTAAGTTCAGTTGTAGCTTCTAACATCTCATGTGATTCTAGTAATTTGTTAGCTTGGTGCTTCATAAATATTTGTTAATTGAGAGTTTGGAATAAGAATCATAGGGTGCACAATTGTCCCTATTTATAGAGGAAGATTATGAGGCCTAGATTTTTAAATGAAATTTTTATTGGTGGACATATATTACCAAAATGCCCTCTGATATTTCTCCTTCCAGAGGGCCATATATAATAAATAATAGTTTTGAGGATAAACAATCAGGAAAAAAACCTGATCAGCATGTTGAAAAAAGTCTAAACATGTCGATTGAATCATAATTTTTGGTGTTTCATTTCCTCCAAGGAATGAAGTAGAGTGAAACCTCAGGGTTGTTTCAGTATGCACCTTCTTTCATGCCATTGCAGTTTTTTTGAGAACTATGCTTTGGCCACTTCTCCACTGGGGAATGACTGCATGCATGTATGCGTGTGTGTATATATGTTACGTAAAAAATTATTATATGAAATTTAAAAAATAAAAACACTGGGTTTTTTTGTCTTTTTACAGGTGTGTAAACAAATTTGGCTAGGATTATTTGATGATAGATCTTCAGCAATTCCAGACTTTAGGGATCCACAAAAAGTGAAAGAGTTTCTACAAGAAAAATATGAAAAGAAAAGATGGTAAGTGAATATTACTTTACTAAATTCAAATGATACATGATTTCATAGTGGATTCTTGCTATTGTGTTCAAATAGTTGGTTTCATGAGATGCTCTGGGTTAGTCTTTTGATGATGAACTCTTCTGAACTAGATCTTGAATAAATAAGGCATCAACTCCATTGCTGGATTCAAACTTGAAACTTTTAAATTTGGATAGGTTTTCTTTGGATAGATTTTCTTTTTTAATTAAAGCTTTTTATTTGCAAAACATGCATGGGTAATTTTTCATCATTGACCCTTTTTATTAAAAGCTTTTTATTTGCAGTACACATGATCACTATTTTTCTACACTGACCTTTGCAAAAACTTTTGCAAAACTTTTTTTTTTGAGAAAATACCATTGGTTTGACAAGTTAGATTACTAGTAAATTTGGAGAGTAATTTTAGTGAAGTCATTAACCAAATTGTAAGGGTTAAAGAGTGAGAAAAGAAACAGACTGCTGTTACACATAGCTGACCTTCATACATACTATGACCAACCAAACTCTAGTTTTGATTTTCTGGGTATCTTTTATACAACTTCTTGTGTATTAATCATCACAAACAGTATGCTATAGCTTGAACATATTCCATTATGTGAGTCTCCATTTCCCTTTTGGTTGTATTAAGATATTGTAATATTCTGATTCTTAGCTATGTAGCATCATATGGAGAATATTGGTAATAAAAAGATGTATTAGTCTTTTCAAGGATTTTTAGCAAAAAAAGAAAAGATGAGATAAGATGCAAGAATGGGATGGATCAAATGTAGGTTGTTTTTTTGGGGAGGGGAGGAGAGATGTGCATATTTTGTAGGCCATAGGGAAGAAATTACTAGACAGTGAGAGAATTGCACATTTATAGAGTGGAGATAGAGTGGACAAATCCATTGGAAGAGGTTGGATGGAATGAGATCACTTGATTACCTTTAAATGGACTTTGATTACAGTCTCATTCCTGGCAAAGCCTCCAGTTACTATATCCAATTGGAAAGTTTAAGAGGTCAACTCTGGAGGTTGTATTTCCTCTATTAACCTTGCTAAACGGGAATTTAATTTTAATTTAAGAATTATCAAATCTCCCTCTTGCCACTCTTAATGATATCTTCCTGGTTAATTATGGGTTCTCCTAGGGAATTTACCCCTCATTTTTCCTTGTTAATTGCTAAAAACCCCATACCCATTTAGCCTGCTCTCGGCTTCTTGATTTAGAGAAGGTTTAAGCCTACAAATTCTTTTGAAATACCTCATGACATTGTAACTCCAATATACTTTTGAGCTCAAAGACCCTCTTCTCCCCAACATTTGGTGACAAAACCTCATTTTGGTGACACTATGTGATGTTCTGAAGACTCAATATATTTTGGTGGGGTTCAGCGCTTCTGAGCCCCATGCCCCATCATATTTGTAGTGAATCTCAACATTTGGTGCCCCATACAGGGAGAGTTACCCCCAAACCCCAATAGGAGAAAGGGAAGAATTGTGTGCCACTTAATGGAACTTTTTGAAGAAGGAAGGAGGTTTAGAGACCCAGAGGTATATAAACAAAAACTACCATGATTTTGATTGGGTGCTAAATATGGATTGCTTGAACTTCAAATTGAGTGATAGAGATAGGAGAACCTGAAAGTGCCAATGGGGAACTAGGAATATTCTAATTACTTGCCTCTGACAGTGGATAATGAGAGAAGGTAAAATGAATGTAGCTCCTATAAGGTTGTTATTATATAACATATGTTTTGAATTTTGTCACCAAGGTTAGGAAAAGAGTTAAGATCCTCTACATTTACCCTCAGGTCCTCTCTTCTCTCCCCAAAACACTTCAGTCATTAATCTCATCAATTCCTATTAATTTAATTACCAACTCTATGCTGATGAGTCCTAGGAGTGAAATCTTGCATCTCTAACTGCCCTCAGACATCTCAAACTGGATATTATCCACCAAAGTAGGTGTAGCCTTAGGAGAGAAAAGGGGTGGGAGGTATTCAAATGATGTAGCAGACTTGAACTCTATGGCCTTGACTACTGCTTAGAGATAGGGGGATGAGAGATTAATGATGAGGTTAAACATCAGGTTATGATCCTAAGGTTGGGGTGGATGCCTTTGCCTTCAAAAGTAGTTGGATAGGTGGTTGGAGGTAAGAGGGGGAGGAGATTTCATTATTCATTCTCTTATTTATTCATTCTCTTATTTTCCCTTTTACTTTTGAGAACAGCACCATTCCTCATCAGTCCTGATTTTGGGTGTTTATGTTCTATTTGCAAAGTGCTTTATTTATGCTAGATATCTACCTCTGGGTCAGAGATCAAAACCACTTCCAAACTGCCTGTTTTTATAAGGAACACTAAGAATGGTTTTTACATTTTTATGTGATTTGGGGAGAAATAAAAAACACGAAAATATATTTTTATTGGAATAGTCATGCTCATTCACGTTTCTAAAGTCAATTCTACAAGTATTCACAAATTCACAAATAACATAAAATTGCTTTATGTACAGTTTCCGTGCGGTTAAAGTTAAAATAAGGAATGAAATCTCTTTCCAATACAAAGTTACAGTAGATCTATTTTCAGAACTCAGATTACAATTCCATTTTTTAAACAATTTTTATATTTCAAAATCTATGCAATTGAGAAGCCCCCTTACCTATCCCCTTTACCTAGTTGATGTGATTACTCTGTAGTCCAATGATCAAGAGAAGAATCTAGAAGAATTTTATAAATGCCCCCTAAAATGATGAATGTTAAATATTTACTCTCTATTAAGACACTGACCCCTGCTGTATACCCTTTATATTGGGATACAAAATCAAAAGTGAATTAGATTCCATTGGGGATTACTATATGTGCTGCTTGTTACTCAGTTTTTTCACTTATGTTCAATTCTTCTTGACCCCTTTTGGGATTTTCTTGGCAAAGACACTTCTCCCTCATTTTACAGATTGGGAACTGAGGCAAACAGGGCTAAATGACTTGCCCAGGGGCACAGAGCTAGTATCTGAGACCAGGTTTGAATTCAGGAAGAGTAGGTTTTCTATCCATTTTGCCACCTAATTGCCCCACTACCTGTGAATTTATAGAGAAATAAAAATATAGAAACTTGATCCAGTTTTAAGGTAAAACTGCATGGAGACTTTTGGAATACAATCTTGGAAATATTTGATAGCTACTAGGAACATCAGATGCTGCCATTGTAACCCTAAGTCATTTAACCCATTTGTACCTGAAGTTCCCCTTCTGTAAAAGGAGGAGGTTAGAGTCTGGCCTTATAGGTCCCTTTTCAGTTCTAAATCTGTGATCCTGTTTTTGGTATTTACTATGTGTTTTTCCATTGCTGGCTGTGCCACTTCTGGTTGTGAGTACCTGAAGATTGTTGAATGTGATATCTCAAAATAACACCAGCAGGGAATATTGCTTTTAAAAACAGGGGGTTTTGTGTCAAAGATGCTGCAGTTTTCCACTTGCCATCTAGTTCCAATTGTGTGCATGCATGTGCAGCATTTGCACACTCATGCATGAATATGTTCGGCCAGTAACCATGAATCTTAGTGCAGAACCTGTATATTATACTGTGACTCAGTATAATTATGTTTAGAGTATATATATGTCTTTGTATGAACTATTTTGCATTGTTCATTTATTAATCTGATAAGTATTCCTATCCCTTCCCCCTCCTCCTCCTTTCCTCCCTTCTCTACCCTCCCACCCCCTTCTCCCTTTTCTCACCCCTTATCTTTTTCCCCTCCCTTTTTCTCCCTCAAAAAGTGTTTCCTCTTGGCTTCTTACAAGAAATATTTCTGATACAGGCAATCTGCTCACCTTGGCTCTTGCTCAGGTTGAATCATTATCCTGTCTTCTTTCTTGAGGATTGACTCCAGGTCTTGTTTCTTCTCAAGGCCTAGGAACTCTTAGAATAATCTGAGAAGTGCCACACCTTTCAATCTTTCCCACTTACCCCAAACAAGCACATTTTCATGTTAACCCATCTACCCGCAATCCCCCTCACAATTCATGCTTCGCCCCCAAGCCATTCTGCATATGTGCATGTGTGTACTTGTGTTATAACATGTGGAAAACATTTTCTTGGATTTAATTTTGAAACAATTTTTAGGCTTATTTTGGGGTGACTTGTTTTACAGGTATCTTTTTATTAAAAAAAACAAATTTCAAGAAGAAAACATAGTTTCTTTATTTTCTTTTTATTTCTTATTCCTTAGCTTTATTCTCTAACATGTTTTTTGCTTTCCTCTGCCACCCTTTTTGAAATCTCTGAATCTGTTTATATCGAGTTGGTTTGGTTTTACATTTTTCAGTGCATTTGACTTTCTAGTTTTCTATTTTTTTAAAGTACAGGTTATTTAGCTATATCCATATACTTTTGAAGGAATGCTGGTTTGATCAAAAAAAAGGTTACTTTAAAAAAAAGTAAAATTTCTTTGATAAGTTTACTTGTATTTTAGTATTTAATCTAATTATAGAAACCTTTCTTTGACTTAAAAGATTGTCTCAATTCTAATACTTGATGTTTTATTTAGGTATGTTCCTCCTGAACAAGCAAAAGTTGTAGCATCTGTTCATGCATCTATATCTGGGTCTTCTGCTAGTAGTACAAGCAGCACACCTGAGGTCAAACCACTTAAATCTCTTTTAGGAGAGACAGCACCAACCCTACACCTGAATAAGGGCACACCCAGCCAAGTGAGTAGTCTTTACAATAATTTTTTTTTTATGATTTATGCTTTAAGGTAGACTGAATGGCACAATGGGAGATGTTTAACACAAACACCATTATTCACAGTATAATGTCCTAAGATTCAATTACACAGTGCATATACATAGTTAGAATTGATGGTCATCAAATGTAAATGTTTTTAACCTTTAAAAGGTCCTTAAGTATAAGAGATTTTGGAGGCAACTGAAACTCCGTCTTCTAGTATGGGCTTACAATGTTTGTGCTTTAATAATGATCTTTTGTGGTTGGTTGGAAAGGGCATTAAAAAGGCTTGGAAATCAGGAGTCTTTAGTTGTTACTTTGTCAACAATTTTGTAACAATTTGGGCAACGCAGTATCTGTAGCTCATTTTACTCATCTGTCACTTATTCAGTCAATGTGCTATAAATAAACCACAGTGTGGACTGTGGCAAGTTTTACAATTCATTCAAATGTTCTTTGACAGATTCTTTAGGTATATTAAAGAGTGATTAAAACAACAAATCTACTTGCAATTACTTGGTCTTAAAACTATAAATTTTGTAGATTAGAGATAACAGTTATCTAAAAATTTGTGTAGAGCTATTTGGAGATTTTTCTTTATAGCTGTTATGTTTTTGTAGTCCCCTGTTGTAGTTCGCACTCAAGGACAGCAACAGCAAGAAAAGAAGCAGTTTGACCTCTTGAGTGACCTTGGCTCAGATATCTTTGCTGCTCCAGCTCCACAGTCAACTGCTACAGCAAATTTTGCTAACTTTGCACATTTCAACAGTCATACAGGTAAGATTTTTGTTTGATAGCTGCCTCAAACATATAATGTATTTAAGAAGTATTTTTTCTGGATATATATTTTGCAATACAAATAATTTATCAGTTTATCAGTTTCATCAAAGAAATCATTATTAAAATTTGCATCATTATTTTAATGTATCCATTTTTGATTTTTATTTTTATGGTGAGGTAGTTGGGGTTAAGTGACTTGCCCAGGATCACACAGCTAGTAAGTGTTAAGTGCCTGAGACCAGATTTGAACTCAGGTCCTCCAGACTTCAGGGCTAGTGCTCTGTTGACTGTACTACCTAAGCTGCCCCTAGTGTGTCCATTTTTAAGGAAACTAAAAAATAGTTGAAATGTAAAGAAGCTCTTTTTAATTTAAATATTGTTGGTATTGGACTATTTTGTTGAAGGATTTTGTTGAAGATAGATTACAAAAGAATTAAATGCATTTAACTTGAGATCGAAAATTAGGCAAAAATCTTTTAGTATTGAATGGGGTTAAGACCAAAGACAAAGTAAATCTTCAAAAATTTTTATTTTTGAAAATCCAAATAATAGATTTATTGTTTGGCATATACGGTAATTTTTTTAGATTCTGGGCTCCAAGTACCATATGTTGCGCTAAAGGGAGACCTTGTCTAGCCCTATGGTCTTTTTAGTTTAGTCTCCACATTATCTTTCCTACTTATATTGTCATCTAAACTATTAAATTTCTCTAGGGCTCTTCCCATACTAGAAACTTGAAGGAATTACCATTTTGTTTGAGTTAAAATTTTCTTGTTTTAGTACAGATATTATGAATTTCCTTTATCTCTTGTCAAGTGTCAAGGTAATATAGTCTGTTTAAATAACACTTTTTATAGGCTAGACAAACTTAGTATTATTTCAATATTGTATTAGATAATGAGGAGGGAAACATAAATTAATCAGACACAGGCTCCTCCCACAAGGAATTTATATGATGGTATACAAGTAAATGGGTTTCAAAAGAGATTTTTAATCTAATAGAAGCAGAAAATAAAATGAAAGAATTGGGAGCAGGAAGACATTACTTTATCACTGCTTCAGAAAGTATGTCCTTCCAAATATGTGTGGTCAATAAACATTAAGAGATATTAAACCAAATGGAGAGCACCAAAGCTTTTTGTTTTTAAGACTGTTGTTTTGGGGCCAACTCAGAATCTCTACTTTTTTCTTTATTGCCTGTCCATGGATAGGGGTATTGGCCAAAACTCTTTCTTGCTCCTTTGTCTTTTCATTAATTTCCTAATTTTGACGGTAGAGGAATAAGGAATCTATGTCATACAACATGATTTATGTGAGACTTGTCAATTACTTATTTCCAAATTTTGTTTCTATTTTCACACTAATTATGTGAGTTGAGCTACTTGAATTCTTGGGATAAGGACATTCTCATTTGAAATGGGATATGTTATTAGAGGTTCTGAAATACTTTTGATTTTGTTGATATGATTTCTGAAAGCAAAAAAGCCAGAAGAATTTAAATATCTTTCTTACTTCAAATTACCCAAGAGCATATTAGTTTTCTTTTTAACCAAAATGCACATCCCATCTTGGTCCCATCTACTATGTGAGACTAGTACTTTGTTACCTTTTGGATGCAGCTGTTGATACAGGCAGGTATGTTTATAGCTTGAAACCTGAATAGGAAGTTTTCTGTCTTAAGTGCAGATTGTCTTCTTTTTCTTTTGATAATGATTTGTGCTGAATCAAAATTCTGGTTTCAACTTTATTTTGATTTTTCCGTGTCTGTGTCACTGCTTATCAACCAAGTAGCATTTATTAAACCATCTGTGTGCTAGGCATTTTTCTGGGGAATACAAAAACAAAAAGAAAACAGTTCTATTCTCTAGATGGTTGCTTCAGTGACAACTTAATATTACCTTTCTTTGCCTTTTTTATTTTCTTTGAAGTTGAAATGTTCATAGACATCAAGGTAACAATTCTTTCATACATTTCAAGTTTCAAGTACATACTTTTGAACAAGTATTTTGAACATGAATCACTTTGAACAAGTGATTAGAACTTGTCTGCATTTAACATTACTTATCTTGTTAAATGTAAAATATCCTTTAAGCAGATTTAGTGCAGATTTTAGGCTTTTAGGGCCTTTTTGTAGAGAGGCAAAAATAGCCTTTGAAATAAAATGTAATGTCTGCATATATCTATAAGCATTCAGTGTTGCCACCCTTATTTGTAAGGCAGTTTCCATGGAATGCTTAAATTCTATATATTAAAAGTGAATTGTCATTTCTCTTTTTCCCCTTTGCCTGATTCATTTAAAAGTTAACTTCAATGTTAAATGAGGAATGTGTTTATGGATATATACATACACACATGTGTTTATAGCATATTACATAATATATTTTACAAATAATAATCTAGGCCCTTGTGTCTTGTGCCATTAGCATGCTGTAGTTTTGCTCAGAATGATTTGCCTTGGATTTGATTCTAAATCTGAGTCATTGAGAGTCAATTTTCTTTTTCTAGAAGTTCTTGCAAGTAATGTGAGCTATTTTTTGTTTTATATTTTGAATAGCACAGATGGATGACAAAGCTTTCATCACAAGATTTTCCCCCAGTTTTTATGTTTGTTTATTTGATCATGTCATAAATAGATTGAGCTAGCAAATGGATTAAAATTGTTTATGTAAATGTGCTTTCCTGCAGAAAACATGGATTTCATTAGTTTAGGTGTCAATATCCTTTGTACTGCTAACATTTTAAAAACTTGAGTACTTTGATTTTTTTTTTTTTTTTGGTTAATATCTAACATTACTTCTATCTTTCGATTTGTCCCTCTTGCTTCTAATTAAAGGGAAAAAAAAAGCTCAGCAGAGCCAAGATTCTACATAATGTCCACAGTAGATGTAATATTTAACACCTGTAGGCTTTCTTTTCTGCAGCTGATGGGGAAATGTGAATTCTTTCTGTGCTAAGCTTTTTTATAGTCGGAGGAAATGCAAGATTTGACTGATTATTAAGAAGAACTTCTTAATTTACAACTCCACCAACAATGTATTGCTTAGTTCAGTAGACTCTTTCTTCATAACAGCCTTGTGAATTCAGTGGTATAACATACCCTTCATTCTCCATATATAGATAAGAAAACTGAGACTCAGATTGACTTGATTTTTGCCATTAGTCATGATAGCTGGGAAATGACAGAGGCAGAATTCAATTGGCCTTTTTCTTTCTCCTCTTTCCAACTGTAGTCAGAAAGGAAGTTGACCATGGTCTATAGTCAGTAAAACAGAATTTCATAATTGAATTCAGGTCCTCCTGATTTCAGGGGCGGTGCTCTATCCATTCCATCACCTAGCTGCCCCGAACACTGAATCAAGGGATTTGGGTACATTATATTTTTCTTACTTTTATATTTTTAATTTTTTTATACTTAATTTAAAGTTAAATCTTATTATAATTTTAATAGATAATTTTATTTATTAGTTTTATTTTTAGATTAATTTAAATTAATTTAAAATTTAATTTTTAAATAATTTAATACTAAAAGTATTGTGATCACTGTTAAATTGTTTCCTTTATAATCCTCTATATTTTATTGTATGAATTTAAAGATACGTAAGACTGCCAGAGAGTCCAACCTTTTTATTTTATTTTTATTTATTGGACCTTATTTTAAAGGTCCAATCTTTTTTAGATGAGGAAACAGACTTCGAACATAGTTCCAGCTTTAAATTGAGAACTAAATTACATTCTCCTTATTCATTTTCATAGGAAACTATATTGGGGATTTGTTATGAACCTTTTCAAGTTACACTAGTAAATGAAAGATAACTGCTAGTTTTATTTCATTTTTTAATTTTTAATTTCTATGTTCTGAAAGAACTGCCTCCTATTCTTTTTACCATGAGTGTTCTCGTTTAAATTCTACATAGCTGGAGCATTTTCTCCCCTCAAGGAGCTTATGTTCTATTGGTAGAAAAATATAAAAGGAAGGAAGCAATGAAGGAGGGAAGGAGTTTGGAAGCATTTATTAGGCACTTATTCATATGCCAGCACTCTACTGTGACTAGATACAAATAGAAAAATAAGTTGATCCCTCCTCTCAGGGAGTTCAGCTTCAGGGCCAATAGAATTAATCTGTATAGAGATGCAAAAACAAAAGAAGTTGAGGTGGGAGTGAATACTGACAATTGGAGGGGGGGGGGAGATTGGAAAAACAATTTTGTTTGCCATTAAGAAGAGATTCTGTCCCAGGCAGGGGAAGCAGTATTCAGAGGGACAGAAAGGGGAAATTGAATAGGGTTCAGTTTTGAAAAGTGCAAGGTATTGTATTAAAGTGTGGAAGATAAAAAGAGGTTTAGGTTGTATGTTCTATTGATGCCATATATAAATGACTTGTAAGGTAATCTGAGAGGAAGGGATTAGCAACTCAGGGGAACCTAGCAACCTTTACAGGATGAGATTTCTTCTTGCATTCTTCCTCCAAGAAACTGCTCTATCCAAAGAAGAGCACATTGAAGAATGGGATTTCTCTTAGTATCCTCATGTTCTGCATTACATAGGACACGTGCACTTCACTCAATGACCATTTCTTGTTCTCTCTTACATGCTTTAATTGGAGGAAGATTGCTTAATTTATTTTTTGAATTTAAATAGATGCTTTAAAATTTCTACTCTTTAATTTTTAAAAATTAGTATCCTGTAATCTAATAAATATTTGAAGATGAAAGCGATCATAATTTATATAATTGGGATGACTACCTCTGAAATGTGGCTATCTTGCTAATGTTTTTGTTACTTTAATATTTTTTAGTTAAATTAAGTCCTTTAAAAATGTTTTTATGCAACCAATGGAAAGAAAAGGATTTCTTCATACTTTTAAAATAAAAATAAGGTAAAAAAAATACTATATCCAGTGAATCCACTAAGTTAATTAATATTGTATGATTATGCTAACAGAGTATTATATCTTTGCTTTGTTATTACATTTGATGTTCATATAATTTTAGAGTTTCATATAATTTGCCATATCTCTTTGGCTTAAAGTAGGTATGTCCCCTAAGTAAGGAGGTTTAATGTCACTAGAAATTTGTTGCATAAATTGGTTTCAGTAAAAACTTAAGATTTTAGAATTAGTTTTGATGCTGTAGGTTAGTAATTTAAATTACGATTCACACAAAGGTTTTCCCATTTGTCATGTTTCCTTTTGTTTTCTCTTCCATATTCATTAACATGTCTTGTTCCTTGCCATTTACAGCTCAGAATTCTGCAAATGCAGATTTTGCAAACTTTGATGCATTTGGACAGTCTAGTGGTTCGAGTAATTTTGGAGGTTTCCCCACAGCAAGTCACTCTCCTTTTCAGCCCCAACCTACAGGTAGAGCTATATAGCATTATGCTTAACTATTTGTGTTTTTGTTTCAAATAAAAAAAATCTTTGTAGATGTAAGTTTTTTTTTTTTTTTAAATTACTCTTAAGTTCATTTTACATAATTACTTAACATCATCCTGCCTTATGCAGCTCTGGGGAAACCTAAAATGAATAGTTTTTCTTTTTTCCTTTTTCTGGGCTTTTATAAATCATAATCCATAACATTGTCTCCCCTCTTTTTTTTTCCTACACATTAAGGCTTAAAGCTTTTTTTGAATTTTGTTTTATATTTCTTGATTTGGCTAATCTGATATCTCTAAGGAAAATTAGATACTTTCTTCTTTTGACACCATGACAAATTTAATTATTCAACACCAAAATCTTAGAAAACAAGATTTTCCTTGACTTGACTTATTACTTTGCAAAAGACTTTGTGTGTAGGAACTATGGTGTTTAAATTCTTAACCAATTCATTTCTTTAACAGTTGCTATTTGCCAAAATCTGTGGCTTGTTGCTTTCCTTTCAACTTTGTGCATTATGTTAAAGCATTTTCTTTTAATTTTATTTTTTTCATTCTCCTTCTCTTCTTTATAAATTCACTTCAAATTATTTCTGGCCATCCAGCATTTAGAATGCTTTCATCCAGCTGCAGTTATGGGGAATTTACTTCAGCTTTTCCTCTCCAGGCTTTCCACAGTAAGTGCTAACATCATGTAGGAAGTCTAGCTTGTGTTTTGTGCTATATTTCTTTAATATTTCATTTATTTTTTCTTTTCAATTCATCTTTTAAAAATTATATTTCACATTTTAAATTTTATTCAGCTCATTCCTATATTGCTAAATTCAGTTGGGGAAACAATAAGATAACAAGAAAATAAATAAGGCAAAAGTTCTTTGAGAACCAAATAAAATTTATTTTGGTAGGAGTCTTTATTTTATAAACCAGCCCTTTGAGATAGTTGTGTAGTATATCTTTATTTCATAGCTGGAGGAAACATGTTTAGGAAGTAGATCTTATAGATGAGGAAATTGAGGCCCAGAGAAGTGCCTTATAAAAGAGTAGGTACCAGAGATTGGATTGTCCAAGACCTAAAAATGTCATAGCTGGCAGTAGCTAGATGCCAGGTTTTCTGCTCCATTTTTTGCCAGAAGAGAGAACTTTCCTTGTACCGCTTTTTCTCTAGCAGCCTGAAAATGGTATAGAACTTTTACCTTAGGGGATTTTAAAAGTTTTTATACTAAACACTCTAGAGAAACATAGCAGTAAGATCTGTGATTGCATTGCTGTAGGGAGCTCTGAAAGAGAAACTCCTTCTAAAGCAAATAAATACCTTCCTGTAGCTTAAGAGAATTGTCTGGTGATTGTCTCAGTGGTCATGCAGCCATTAACATAAGAGTTGGCACATGAAACCTTCAGGCCAGCTTTCTATTTGCCTCAGGAAAAAAGTGACTAAAATAATTTTAAAAGCACAGGTTACTAAGTTATGTGTTTTTGATTCTGAGCCAAGAAACTTTCTCTTATGATTTCTTTTTTTCTACATATTGACCTTGAAGGCAGTTGTTCTAGGTTTCTCTAGTTTCTAGTTGTTTTCTTCCTTTCGATGTCTCTATCCTTTTAAAGTTGTCCTGTTACCTCCGTAGCTATGGTTGTGGGAGCCCCAGTGCTTCTATAGGCATCTTCAGCTTCTTGCCTCTTCCTCCTGATTCTGTCCTCTCCCTCTCTCCCCAGTCATTCCTTCTTCCTCCCATTTTCCCCTTGTGGACTTACTTATTCATTCTGGATTATCTGGCTTTAAACCAGTGGAAGTTCTGTATATGTATCTTAGCCTCCCTAGATAAGAAGAGACCTTTCCTGAATTTTCCTTTTAAGATTTGTCTTCCTTGAGCTTTAATGTTTCTATTATTAGCTTGGCAATTGTTGCTTTTTTAGAAATCTCGATGACTTTGGAAAGAGACCAGTCTTTCTTTGCCCCTTTCCCTTCTTTGTTTTTCTTCTTTTGTTCTCCCTTTCCTTTCCATTCCTTTTTTCTCCTTCCTTTACTCTCCTTTTCTGTTTCTTCTCCCTTTCTCTTTTTCCCTTTGTCTCTCTTTCCCCCCCTTCCTTACTCAAATTTCTGTTAGTGCTTTTCACCATTTCCCTTCTCTCCCATTTTCTTTTCCTTTCCCTCCTCCCTTTTCTTTCCATTGAATCCTGGAATTTCTGCTTTGGTTTGCTTATTGAAGCATAATTTATTAAGCACATATGGTGATTGCTTCTGCCCCTTTTTGGATAAAATTAACTACTCAACTATTGTTGTTGACTGGCATTTGGAGTCCCTCTAAAGATCATATAGTTTTGGAACCACATGGCTTAAGATTCCATGCTACTTATTGTCATAGTTTTGCTCTTCTCCATCTTGCAGTCTGCCCCATCTAAACTGATATAAATTTAATTTGGTAAAATTCCCACTTAAATTCATTTTCCTGGGATTCATTGGCCCATTCCTTGATCTTATTATAAAACAGGATTTTCTATTTCTGATGTAGTTACTTGCCCTACTCACTTCCCTATGTGCTATGATTAATCCTCATATAATCTCATAGATTCTGTCTTCTGTCTTTTTGAGAAAGAAAATAATTAACTACAGCAGATAATTCTTTAAAAATGTCCCCAAACCATCATCAATACAACTGTCAATAATTTGTTTCAGAATTTCTAATTTGTTCATGTTTTAATAATTTTTTTTCCTGAATGAAAAACGCTTTCTTCTCTTTTTAGAAACATTGGCTTGGTAATCCAAATATTTTATTTTCTTGTTTATAAACTGATTGACTGGATATTGCTCCTGAATCAACTAAACTGCGTCAGAATCATTTGAAATCTAAGGATGAATGGAGTATATGAGACTTAGAAGTGTACTGTCAAATGCCCAGCTTTATTATTTTGAAAAATAGTTTTGAAAAATAGGACATTATTTTGAAAATCGTTTTGATTTCTTGGACCCCTAACTTAGACAAGTCCCCAACTTGAACTTATTGAGGCCACCTTTCTTTGCATTGTGACATGTTGCCGTGTGTGTGTATGTATTTGTTCACGTGTGTGTTTGTGTGCCTGCATCTGTACATCTATAATGTATGTATATATGAATATATACACATGCTTGTGTGTGGTATATATGTATAAATGGTAGTTATATAAAATTACATGCAAATACATACATATAAAGTGTGTGTGTGTGTGTGTGTGTGTGTGTGTGTATGTGTATGTGTATGTGTATATATATCTATATCATAGACTAAAAGAGCTCTCCCCAGTAGCATATTTTTTTCTGTCATGGAGTGTATTGTATACATTAGAATAATTACATGAAATTCAACAGTAGTGCAAATCTAGGGACTACTAAACCAAATCATTTTTCATTCCTCGTTTAATAGACTTAAGTATTTGCTTAAGCCGTGCTTCCATGAATTTCACAGAAAACTTTAATTTTTCAATTGCATATTTGATCTCTTTTCAAATATTTTGTTTGACAATTAAAAAATAATGTATGTTTAGTACACTTGGTGAATAGAAAGGTCTTTCATGAATAAGGGAACTGCTTAGGTAAAGGATTAATTTTGGTAATTAGGAAAATGAAAAGTATGTACCTTTCATTTTACAAACACCCTGAAAAATAAAATAAAAGTCATGTTAAGGCTGAAAATAATTTCTACTTAGGAAAGTTAATTTTAAGGATGTAGGTTTACATTCAAATACACAGTTGTATTGTCATATCTAAGACTATTGGGGTTAGACTATATAAAATATAAGTATTTTTATTTCATTACAGGTGGAAGTGTGGGATCAGTAAATGCTAATTTTGCCCATTTTGATAACTTCCCTAAATCCTCCAGTGCTGATTTTGGAGCCTTCAATTCTTCCCAGAGCCATCAAACTGCAACAGCCAACTATAAAGCTGTAACGAAAAAAGCTAATCTTCAGACAACTGACAAATATGCGGCACTTGCTAATTTAGACAATATCTTCAGTACTGGGCAAGGTACTAAGGCTAAAGAAAATTTCCCCAAGTTCATGTGTGTTGTAAATGCAAATATTCATTAAATCTGAGAATAATACCTTTCTTGGTTTTGAAAAAGCAAAGTTTACCTTGCTAAAAAAATTTTGAGATAATTTTGAAAAGCTACCTCATTTCAAACAAGAAGGAAGATGGGAATTAACAAAATTAGTTTAATACCATTAGTCATTTTTCACAACTACATTGTCTAAGATGTTATCTTTACACACATTTAACAAAATAAGGGGAAAAAAAATACCTGGAGAGTCATGATTGGGAAAACACCCAGGGTTTGAGACTTAAGCTAAACAGTGTTCTTGTTGATATTCTATTAATTGTTTTCATTGCTTTGTCTGAAGCACTATAATAACCATGAATAGAATTGAAGCAATCAGATGAATGTCATTAAAGCACAAGCTGTACATAGTCTTTTCTACTCAAGTGTAAATAAATCATGCTTCCAAATTCCCACATGAGAAAGTATTTAAGTAGTGGATGGCAGAGGCCATCCACTTTAACTGAAAAAATTAGCATTCTAGTTTTTACTTTTCAAAAACTCACAAGAGATGATATTCTGAGACAGATTTTACCACCAATATGTTGGATGATTATTTTCTATAATCTTAAAATTAAAATCTATAATCTTAAAATTAAAAATCTAAACTTGTCTATGATTTGCTAGCATCAACTAGTAAAACAATTTTAAACTTCTTTCCAATCTTTACTTCAGTTGTTTGTTTTTTTTAATAGCATATTTAAAAATGTTTGTAGCATAATGCTTTTGTATTATGAAAACTAAAAATTGGCTAAAATTTCTTTTTAAAATTTTAATTTAACAGAAAATTTGTTATTAAGTAAAGGATTATGAAGGTTTTTTTTTAGTCTAAAATGATGACTTTTATAGTACCTATTGTTTACTCCACTGGTATTCTGGAAGCTTCTTAAAATCTGTCATTGACAGTCATTTCTCCATGCACTAGAAATCTATTATCTTCAAGTAATTTGCAGTTATCCTATTTAATATTGATCCTAAAGAAGAGAACAGCAGCTGCTGTGTTTTTTGGTCAGACCTTTTCAAACAGACATCAACAATTAAGCCTTCCTAAAATCTTATGACTAATAACCTTAGTCAGAATCTCTTGACTGAAGAAGTTAATTAAAAGCTATTTGCTTATGAGCCTGGGACTTCTTCCTCCAGGAATTAAGCTTTTCCTTCGAAATCCTGACCAAAAATGCTACCAATCTGCATTGTTTCTAAAGATTGGTTTCTTATATAGATATCATCTCAAGAAGAAAGCAGTTTCTGATGTAATAGTTGCATTGAGTGAGCGGATCAAAACTTAACATTCATAATTTTTGTTTTGTTTTGTTGTTTTAAATGATTTTATAAGAATTCTGAATTATTATTCAACTTCAGTTAGTGTCATGGGCAGAAATTTTCTAGTGGGAATATATCTCAAGCATCATAGTTTATTCCCCTTCATTTCATAGATGAGGAAAATGAAATCTATAGAACATTTAAGTGATTATAGGTACTAATTGACAGAGTTGGACAAAGCCTCTAGTTCTAAATCCAGTTCCTTTTCCACTATAAAATGGAATCTCACCTTCAATAACAAAATATGTAATTAACAAAACTTTGCTTTATACTTAATGTTTTAATATATTTAATGTTTTAGGAATTCACTGACCCAATGAGTTGTTTTGTGTATGTATACCACAGGTATGCATATAATATATACATATATATGTATGTGTGTGTATTTATGTGTGTGTGCGTGTGTATGTGCGTATGTGTTTATGTACACACACATGTGCATAAAGACACAAATTGTATGGTTTCTTACAAGAATCAGTCTTGGAAGAGAATTTCTGAAGTTAATATTTAAATTTGTAAATGATATGCTATTTATAGAATTGTTTTTACATTTCTTAGTTTTAGTTGCATAATTTCCCAGCTGATGTACATACCTACCACGCCCACTTTTATCAGTTAAGGTCATACTGTGTAATAGCAGTTTCATTTTCTATAGCATTTATGTTTAATTGGTTCACATTATTTTATTCATTCAAAAATGTTTTTCTTCAAAATCTATATATTGGCGCATGAATAAAAGAAAGTTTCTTTGATATAATAATTGCAACTAACTTGTTAACCGAGAATTTTAAAAGAAATTTTTAAAATTTTAGGTGGTGACCAAGGAAGTGGCTTCGGCACAGTAGTTAAAGCTCCAACAGGTGCTGCTGTTTCAACGCCAAGTCAGTCAAGTATATCGTCAGACAAGTACGCAGCTCTAGCAGAATTAGACAGTGTTTTCAGCTCAACAGCAACCTCTAGCAATGCATACACTTCTACCAGTAATGTTAGCAGGTATTTTTCTATTTCAAAGTTACATTTCAACTCTGTAAATTATAACCTTTTGCCTCATTGAAACTGTGAGGGCAAATAAGTTTGCCAAGGGAGGGAACTCAGGGACAGAAAAGGAGCAAAATGATAGAGCTGGGGAAAGGGTAGGGTACTGAGGCTGGGGGGGTTGGATTGCTGATGAGTTAGTGGGCTGAAAATAGACTTAAGACTCCACAATGACAGTCATTCATTAATGGCTTTTAAGAGAACAGTTTGAATGGAGTTGTGGTGTCAGAAATCCAAATGCAAGATGTTGAGGGAAGAGTATGTGTATGTGTAGGCAGTGAAGAAATGGAAGCTTTCAGATATGGGCAACCTTAACAGAAAATATTAGGAACCAAGAGTCAAAGGTAAGGATAATTTTGGAGTGCTGAAGAAATGTATTACCTGATGAAAAGGAACTAATGACTAGGAAGATGTGGGAGAAAGGAGTTGAGTGATGAAGTAACATGCTGGAGGAGAAGCACGATAAATGGGTAGTATTGGAGTGAATAGAAAGAGAATGCTGCTGTTGCTGAGGTTTGCAGAAGGGAGGAGGTGAGTTTATTGACCTCATTGTTATATAACATCTTTCTAATGTTTTTGGCTGTTTAAAACTTAAAATTGAAAAAATGCCATCATATCCACACAGAACATTTTTCAGTGTGTAAAATACACTTTCAAAGTGTATTTTTTCTTTGCTTTCTTCATAGGTTTTTCTTTGTTCTGTTCTGTGTGCTTTTTCTCCTTTCCTCCTGCTATTATCTTTAAGCAGGCTAAAATTAAGCATGCCCTTCTGTACCCTGCCTTATCCTGTTCCCTCCTTGTCTTATTTTTTAATTAGAATTTTGGAGGGCATTATGTATGTGTGTATGTATGTATGTATTGGTGCTAAGATATACACAAATAGAAACTTACATATACTTATTAACTCTTGTTTCCTATCCCTACTAACTTTTCTACTTTATTTTTACCAGTTAACTTTCCTTGCTATTATTTAACTTTCCCCCTAGGATCTCTCTGTAACCTATTCTCGCACTTTCCCATTAATCTATACATTCTAATGTTCCCCTCCTTATCCTATTCCCTCCCCCTCTTACTTATTTATAGATTTTGGAGGGTGCTGTACCCTTCTAGGTATATATGTGTATTGTTGATGAGTGGATTTTTTTTAACTACAAGCATCCTCCCTCATCTAATTTCTCTGTGACAGTTCTTGCTCTCACACTTTATTTGTATAGCATAATTGGTATTTTTACCTTTTCCTATATTTTTTTTTGAGGGGGTGGATATCACATCATACTCAGAACCCAAGTTATTTGGGTTATTTTTTTTTTTTTTTTTTTTGCTTTTTGCTGAGGCAATTGAGGTTAAGTGACTTGCCCAGGGTCACACAGCTAGGGAATGTTAAGTGTCTGAGACCAGATTTGAACTCAGGTCCTCCTGACTTCAGGGCTGGTGCTCTATCCACTGCGCCACCTAGCTGCCCTAGGTTATTCAATTACTAATTACTAATCTTACACCTGTGATTTACATGTCCACATATAAAATATAAACAATTTGTCCTTACTGAGTTTCTTGAAATTAGTCTTTGATGGCCTCATTCTTTATAGTGAAAGTAGGCTGGGTTATTTAATAAAAGTGTAGGATATGATGGGAACAAAGTAAAGAATTAATAAGGATAAAATTAACACTTACCAGACAGTATTAAAGATCCCACTGAACTTAATATATCATGAATTTGTAGTGTTTGAAATCAACTCAACTTTGAGACTTTATCCATATTGAAGGGATGGGGATTTGAGGCACAGAAGGGGCAGAGGTCAGTAACTGAGAAAATAGTAATGAGCCGTCTTACTGGTATTAACATGTTTGTACCTTTCTTACTCTTTCATTTAACCTCTCACTAAATCTAGAGTAAGAAAGGTACAAGGACCTGAAGTGGTTGGAGAATGAATTTCACAGTTCTCAATCTGGGAGGTATCCAGCATGGTAGAGGGAGGAAGGAGTTTGGGGTCTTGGCTTCCAGAACTTGTGTATTGAGATTATTAAAGGAGAGAGTATCAGCTTAATCATTAATATTGCTAATATCTTCATGATAATAGATAGTAAGTTATACCTAGCACACATTCTAATATTTTAGCAAAAAAAAATTCTTATAATTTGAGATAAGGATCATCCCATCCAATTTACTAATTTCATAGACTAGAGAATTGAGGCAACACCAAAACAACAATTTTCCCATTCAGTTAGTCCAACATCACATCTACTATGTACATGGGAATAGGATAATTAGAAAAAGTGAAAATATCCTAGGATATCATAGGACACAGATAAGTCAATACAAGGTAACTTAAGGGAGTTATCAATAATAATCTGAGGAATAGATACAGTATTCAACTTGAGCTTTTTCTGTAAGTAAACCATTATGGAGGGGAAGAGGAGGTATTTTTATTTCTTATTACCACAAGCTGTCCTTTTAAAAAAAAATTTGCATTGAGAAAGAAGAGAAAGTAAAATCAGTTTTATTCATTCTCATGACTTTTTAAAAAGAAGGCTAAGCTGGGAGAAGAGTGCATATCTGTGACTTTTTAGGATTATTTACAGATACATTCTTCTGTTAACATTAGCTGTGTTAAGTATAATAGAGTTGGCTATCTTGACTATCACCCTTGGTATTTTATGTCTTTATAATTAAAACCTTAAAGATTTTTGAATTTTTTTTTTTGAAACTGAGTAATTTTGACTTTTTGAATATTTATTTTCAGCAATGTTTTTGGAACAGTACCAGTGGGTGCTGCTGCACAGACACAACCTGCTTCTTCAAGTGTGCCTGCTCCATTTGGAGGTAACAAAGTATTAGGTTTATGTTTCTTGTACATTTAAAAATGCTTCTTAGAGACTCTTTTATGGAATCAAATATGTTCATTCAATTGAGCCCATATATATTCTTCTCTGAACAAAACTGTAGATTATATAGTAAGTATATAAAATACTTTAGTAGAAAAGGAGTGGTTATTTTATTGGATGTCCTAACTTTTCTTTTCAGCTACACCTTCCACAAATCCATTTGTTGCTGCTCCTGGTCCTTCTGTGGCATCATCTACAAACCCTTTCCAGACCAATACCAGAGGACCAACAGGTAAAAAAAATAGTTAACTTTGTGTATTTGTTGATGCTCTTTGGGGAGTTGTTAGTAGCCTCTATTTATATAGCATTGTAAAGTTTGCAAAAGCACTTAAATATTTCTGGGTAGGAGATAGTTGTTATTTTTATCCCCAATTTACAAATGAGGAAGCAGAGGCCGACGAGTTAAAAGTCTTGTCCAGATTATAAAGTAAGTGTTTGAGTTGGGTTTTTAATTCAGGTCTTCGTCACTCTGGACCCAGTGCTCTACCTGCTGTACACCTCTTTCTCCACAGTATCCAAAAGGTGCTTTTAAAAAGAGGTACCAAAGAAATCATGGGTTTGCCCATAATGGAAAACTAATGGAGCAAAAATTGATTTTGCCTTCAAATTACTTTTTGAAATATATTAAACTTTTTATCATGGATTTTATCAGGAAATCATTTAACAGTTTCTTAATAATCTTCTATAATGCCTAATTCAGACCACCAAGATTTGTTTACGTCGGGAGGAAACCTTGAGAATGCTTAATTGAAAAACGTTAACATGTGATGTACTTTTTGTCTGAAAAAATTCCTTGTTTTTCCTCATTTTGCCCTCTTGACCTTTTTTGATTTGTACTACATAATGGCACTTTCTCATTTTGTGTCTGTTCACCAAAGCTATTGCTTCACCTGGAATATGCCTGCATAGGTCACGTGGGCTGAAGAGTGTCCTGCTGTTTCCTCTTTGTCTTTTGTTTTTGTGTTTCTCTGTCATAAAAATCTTATTGCTAATGTTGAAATGCCCACCAAACAAGATCCTAATGTTAAATTTTAATAGATTTAAAATGTTTTCACCAGATTAACTCCATTACTAGCAAATTTTTATGTTTGTGTTTGACAAGATTTAATTTAGTAAGAATATTGAGTGGTTAATGTTGACATAAGCTGACTTTATACTATTTTTTTCCTTCAAAATTTGAGTAGTTTTATTTACTGGTATTAAATGTCATCAGAATAAATAATAAAATACTGTGATTTATTTCAGTTAGTTGTAGTCTGTCAAGCTGATCATTATTAATACCAACTTATTTAAGTTTTTAATTTAAGTTTAATAAATAATTTTCCCCAACAAGTGCTTGATATGTGCTAGGCACTATAGTCTAGTCTTTTTCTAAGAAAGATACTGAAAAATCAAAGGGGAAGGGAGGAGAGAGGAGAAAGTGCCGGGCAGTGACATAGTGGAAAAATCAAAGAGTTGGGCAGAGGATAAAATTAAATTTTTTAAAAATATAACTAAATTTAAATAACTACACAATACAATATATTTGCATACATACCAATACATATGCCTAAAAATTTATACAGATTTGGCTATTGGAAAATAAAGAAAAGAAGTCAAGTTATAAAACATTTTACAGATTTTGCTGCCTACTTTAAAAATGTTGACATCTTCATGGTTAAAGTAATAATTTCAGTTATTCACATAGTAATCTTTAGTGATGTAGAATATTTCCTAAGTGAGGTGATAAATACATATGATTGTAAAATATGAATGCAAATTAATACTTTGCATATCATTTTACTTCTGTGTCTTGTCTTCATGGAATCCATGTTATTGAATTTTTCCCTTGCTTAGACAATTTTTTTCACTTTTGTAATCATGTAATCATTTTAAATTAATATACTTTTAAAATTTTAACTGCATTACTTGCATAAAAGAATATATTTTTTTTAACTATCAGAGTTTTTTGGGAATGTGACAGACATTTTTGTGTGTAGCTTATTTATCATGTATAATATAACATTCTCTCCCTCCCCTCCAACTCTCCAGGGTACACAATTGAATGTAGGAATAAATTATCCTATGTAAACTTTAGGGTCTTACTAGTAGTTGTTTTATTATCTGAATGGTATTTATCACATCTAATTAACTACTTATTGAAATTACCAATTGTATTTCTGCAGGTTTGGATTTATAACTGAAAAATAACACTGGTTTTCTGGATTTTTTTTCCTACTCTGCTTATATTTACCAGTTAGCAATGAAGTGATTTTACCTTTTAAAAAGGCCATCTATTAGCCCTTTTTATAAAATAGAAGTAATGTGATTTGATAAGTGACTATCCATACATAAATTTAAAAATTTTGACACTGTCTGGTCTCTTTATGGCTCTCCCTAAGGCCTGTCAGGAACAGTGCACTCCCACGTCTTTCCTCATGCTCATTTTGGTAGGTGGCCCCCGCTGATGACATAGGCTATGTGTGGCTCAGTGTTTCCTTGCTTGTTAAAGCTTCCTGCTGGTTTCTAGTTCTCTGCATGTTGAAATTTGAATAGCTTTCCATGTTTTAAATGGAGTGGGCATGGATGTTTAGCATAGGTGAAAATTATGACTTATAATAAAGTGTGATTTTTTTTTTAAACATTATTTGGAGCATTATTGCTTACTTCCATGGTCACATTAGTCTGTACTTGTAGCTTCTTTAGTGTCTTCCTTGAGGTTTCTGTTCTAGTAGCTTGAGTGACACCTTTTGGATGTAGCAAACCATTGCACTCTTACTATCCCAGTGAATTTCTTTTGTGTTGTGTCTTGACTTTTGGTTTGCAGTGCTTTCTCAAGAAGTATTTGTCAGAGTTATGTCAATGAATTGTTTGATAGAAAGCCTTTTATCCCATTCCTTTTCCTTTTAAGTTCAGATTTATCTAAAAAGATTTATCCTGTTATCTTCTCTCCCCCCCCCTTTTTTTTAAGTAATTTGTAAAGAAATGTGATGGGGAAAAATTCTAAAAGAAGAAATTAGGGCAAATTATATAAAATCTTGACTTTGGCAAAATCTACAAAATGCTTTCAGGTGCTCTGAGAAATACAGCATATATTATATATTGTTATCATTACTATGCTTTAAATTGAATGGTCCAGTTGATAAAGTCTGAGTAAAGAAATTGGCTTTTTATTTTTTATTACTACAGTTTCAGTAGAATTCATTGTATAAATACTGTTTTTCTGAATTTAAAGTGTCACTAGTTTTTCTAATTCTATTTAGATATTTTTTTCCAGTACTCATGAAATGGAAGGGTTCTCCCTGGATTGTTCAACAACAATAAAGCATATACATTTTTTTTCCTGTTACTTCATTCATTAGCTTAGCAACATGATATTTTTCTTTACACTATTAAATGTGAACCGCATGTTGTTTTGAAATGTGTTTTGGCTTGAGCTTTATATAAAGTTATTTGTCAGAATATAAATGTGATTTGTCAGAATATAAGTAGTGATTGCTCTGCTAATTTTATCCAGGAAAATCTGTTTTGGGAATGAAAAGATATAGATTGTTAACTGTTCAAAATACAATTGGGGAAAAAAAAACAACTATGTTTAAGTCCCATGCCAATACATTTCTGGTTAAATTTTTTCCTTAGATGCTGACTATTTAGTCATGGTAGAAGAATCTTTTTTTTTTTCAGCATAGTATTTATTTGAATGTCTAATGGCAGTTATTTTCCCTCTGCAAGCGGCAACATTTGGAACAGCATCCATGAGTATGCCTACAGGATTTGGAACGCCTGCCTCCTACAGTCTTCCGACTAGCTTTAGTGGCAGTTTCCAGCAACCTGCTTTCCCGGCCCAAGCAGCTTTTCCTCAACAAACAGCTTTCTCTCAGCAACCCAATGGTAAGATAGTGACTCATGGGTAGCTAAGTATTTTTTTAAAGGAATCACTGAGAGAGAAAAAGTAAAGGAGATTGAGAGGGAGAGATTGAGAAATTTTATTTGTGATTTAATTTTATTAGTGCTTTTCTTTATGGGTAGTTAACAATCATGTATGTGCAGTATAGATATAAAATGAAAGGAAGGGAAGGGATTGTGGCACCCACTATGAACCAGGCAGTATACTAGTGCTTTACAAATATTTTTTTCATTTGATAAAATAGTATTCAGGGAAGGGAACTAGTAATTACAAAGTACTTCATGTAGAAGTTGTGCTTGAGCTGCTCTTGAAAGAAGGGAGGGAGTCTGTGTGGCACAAGTGTGGTGGGAGTGTACTCCAAACCTGCAGGAGAGTCCACTTCAGAGACCAGGGGACAGGTGACGACAGGGAGTCTGGAGGATAGAGAGAAATCTGGTTTGGCTGGATCATAGTGTAAGGGAAAAGTACAAGATGAAGCCACTGTAGTTAAAAACCAGAGTTGTTTCTCTTTTATATTTGCATGAATAGAGAGTTCCTAAAATTTTATTGTTTTAAAATTTTATGTATTTATTTTTATTGTTGACTTAAAGAAAATTGCTGTTTTTGTGTTACCACCTGTAAATTAAAATTTAACTATCTAATACTATTATGCTTGCATTGAAAACAACTTGACAGCATAATAAATTAGAATTTTTTTTCTGACAGCTGAAATAAATTGTAAGATAATCTGGTTTTAACTAACTCCTAGAGGGCAGAGAATGTCTCACTTTTGTACTTGGATCCCTACTGCTTGATGCCTAATGCATGCTCTTTCTTAGAAAGAATTTTCTGAAAGTTGGTTATCAAAGGCATTTTGGTGGTTGGGACAAGCTGGGGAGATCAGTTTGAAAGTTATTTTTAAGATACGACAGGAAATTTTATACCTGCTAATGTTGGAATTTCTATGTAGCTGATTAAGAGACTACGTAAGCATAGAGGCATCTTTTCATATATGTGTGAATTTTAATTGATGGGTCTGTGTTTAACAAGGTGCAAGCTTTGCAGCATTTGGACAAAGCAAGCCAGTGGTGACCCCTTTTGGTCAAGTGGCAGCTGCTGGAGTGTCTAGTAATCCTTTCATGGTAAGTGAGTTTAACTGCTTAACTTTGTAGTTTTACATAATTGAACACATTACTATTTGCAAATTTAACTTAAGCTGCATATTTCTGAAATATTGTAATTTTCAGTTGGTAAGCCAGCAAACAAAACTTACAACCATGACCAAGCTGCTCATACTGAAGTCATCTTGTTCCATTCTCTTCTGAAACAGCACAGGCTATATTTGACAGAAAAAGGGCTTCTTTATCCTATTCTACTGAAGCTACCATCATAGCACTTTAATATATAATATGTTTTCTTTGTGTTGATTTTTTGCCTTCTGTTCACTTTTAGGCTGGTGCACCAACAGGACAGTTTCCTACAGGAAGTTCATCAACCAACCCTTTCTTATAGCCTTAGAGACACTTTACTGGAACGGACTTTTATTGTGGTCACCTAACATCTCTCCGCCTCTTGCACTGTTGTCTCGTTTCACTGATTTAGCTTTAAACACAAGAAAAGTCTTTTAAAAACCTGCATTGTGTATTAAACACCAGGTAAAATGTGCAAAACAGAGGGCTCTGGCAACATCTTTTAATATGTGAATTGGCAGAAAAGGTAGCGGTATCATGTATAATAAAATTGGCTAATAAGTTATTGCAGATACCACGTTCATTATGCTGCAGTACTGTACATATTTTTTTTCCTTAGAAATTAGCTATTTGTGCATATCAGTATTTGTAACTTTAACACATCGTTATGTGAGAAATGTTACTGGAGAAATAGATCAGCCACTCAAGGTGCTGTTATATCTCTTGGAATGAATGAACTAAATCATTTTATCCATTGCTACTGGAAGTTTTGAAGTCAAGATTGGAAGGTTTTGTTCATTCTTCAGTTTTTTGTTTTCCCCTTTCCTAAAGAGCCCTTCTATTTATACATGCCTAAGTTCTTTAAAATGTAGAGGGATACCTGTCTGCATAATAAAGCTGATCATGTTTTGCTACAGTTTGCAGGTGAAAAAAAATAAATATTAGAAAATATGCTATTGTTTCTGTGTTCTTGCTGCAATGCCTTTACCAAAGTGGCCTTAAATAAGAATAGATAAATGGGAACATCTTGAATTAAGTTATTAAAAGATTTCTCGTGGCCAACCTTTACAATAAAAATTTGTACCGATTATGGGAAGGCCATGTGGAAAATTTACTTAAACAAAACAAAGCTATTACAACAGCTATATTGAGGAATGTCAGTGGTAAAGCATTTATATGCAGCTGGTCAAAATCACCTTAATTCTGGTTTCTTGACAATTTATGTGTTAGCAATTTGTTTTAAAAATTGCATGTATATGTAGTTACCCAAGCCTTATTAGTACTTATGAAACAGAAGAAGAATAGGGCCTATTTTAATATATTTTTTCTTTTTTAGGAATTATCTTTGAATGTATTTGAAATATACATCATCTGTTGGAATTGATTTCACTTAGATTTAAGCAAATTAGAGAAGTATTGTCAGAAGGAAAAAAATTTTGTTTAATATCTGGAGCAAGAAAAACAATGTTCAACAGCTGACCAGTATGCAGAATACCTTGTTAAAGGAAAATTAGTGATGTTAATGTTTATTGAATGCTTAATATTAACATTCAAATGAATACTTATTAGATAATATACAGTAATGCCTCACTCACCTGGAAGTCAGTTATAACATTTCAATTATCTTGTAAGTTAGCTGAGGACCTTGAAATAAACACCTTAAGCACCACTATTGTTATGGTAATGTCCATGTACTAAATTTCATGCACTTAACTCATAGGAAGAGTCAATAGAAAGAACATTTATTCCTTATTTTATACACAGCATTTATATGTGGTTTTCTGACTACCTAGTTCACAACAGATTAGAAATTGTTTCTTAACTTTATTTTGTCCAATAAAAAGCTTAAATCCTCAGAATAACATTTTAAAATATGTAATATAAAATACATAGGAATATAAAAGAAACTAATTAAATTGAAAAAATTTTACAAAAAAGCATCCAAAGACTCTGTTTGGAATCTTTGGTAGGTAAATCATTCAGAATGATTTTCATGGTGAGGTTTGAGAAAAAAAGCCCAAAAATCATATTCATGAACTAAGAAAGCATGGCATTCTAGACCACCTTTTTCACAATCCTTCCCCACAGAAACATCACACCATTGTTAAGGATGGCTCTGAGTTTTCAAAGAGTTAAATTATATATAGTAAAGTGTTGAAAATCAGGGAAAGGTAATACATTTAATAACATCTTAAAATTATTTCTCCTAAAATATTTTTAAAATTTAAATTTAATATCATTTAAAATGGGTAAAAAATTGGCTAGTAATATTATCTATATGAAACAAATTCTTCCCTAAAGATTCTAGATAAATGTAGCTTCTTGTAGGATTTATATATTCAACCAGTGTCTGCCTATATTGATGTCTGGTTTATCACGATTGTTACTATGCAAGCTGGCTTGTATGCAGGGACATTTCCTAACTTTCCCTTTAAAGCAATGTATTTTATCTTTTCACAATATTGAGCATACTACTGTGTGATATGCACATCTGGTCTATCTACTTAAGCTCCTTTCCCAGTTAGGGGAGTTCCTAAGAATTATCTTTGGTTTCTAAATTTTATATATTGGTTTTCAAATAACATAGCTCACTATCCTGAAGAACCAAAACTGTTGCTAAAAGATTTTAAAGACTAAAATTTTTACTCAAGGTGTTTTTGTTTTTTTTTTTTTTGTTTGTTTTTTGTTTTTTAAATGCAATCTCTTGTGTACTATTTTGGAATATTAGCTACAGATTTTAGATTAATGATTATTTTTTAATGAAGAGCTATTTTGGGAGCTTTGATATTATGTAAAATTATATTTTACCATTATCCAAAATTACAATAATTTCCGTGAGAAGTCAATAAACATAACAGCTTGTTATAGTGAGAAAGCTCAGGATCATGACGGGTGTTTGGAGAAAGTAAAGCTTTGACAGAAATTGAAAACTAACTTAAAAGTCAGGACTCTCTCTATTTCTTCCCTCAGCTACATTCTTATAGAATTTTTTCCTATACCAGTGTAAACCTCTATTGTACCAATGCAAAAGTTTTTGCTTCTGCCTTCTGTAAGAAATGGGACCAACTTAACGTTTTTTTTTCTTTCTGTTTTAGCAGTTTGTGTATTTGAAGTACCTTGCTATATCTATTAACACCTTAGATGCAACTAATTTGATATTATCTGGTAATTGCTTCTATTTCAAGGTTCTGTTTTTTTGTCATTGTAGGTCCTCCCTTTATTGATAGTTGACATAAAAATGTCCTTTTTATTGCCTTAGTATATGACTTACCATTGTTGAAAAACTAATGAAGGGAGGGGTTAGTAACCATTAGCTCTCTTCAGTGAACTTGGGTCACAGGTACAGTTTTTCATAAGTTGAGTTGAAGTCTTTTAACTCTGCTGGACTTGTTCAGCTGAACGTAGGGTAAACATTGTATTACCCTTACTTTGTGTAAGGATTTCTCTGGGGACATTTGAAATTCATTCCAAAAATGGAATAGAATGATTTGTTAAAACCTATATTGTTGATGTGTAATTTCTTAGCACTAATTTTAATAGCTGAGAGAAATATTTTAGGCTTAAATACATTTATTGAAAGGGAAAGAGGAAATACTCATAACACTCAGTTGTTGAAAAACTTGGCTAATAGAATTAAAGGTGTATTTACTATATGGAAAAAAGATTGTGATATGTATTTTTCCATGACATCATGGCAAAAAACATTTGTTGTTGGTGGTCTGCATGTTCATCATTTTGAAACCATGCAATTTCAAGCACATTATTTCAGGACTATTGGTATCTGAAGAGCTACATGTTTTGCTTTTGGAAATTAAAAAGACTTAACTCTCTTACCCTTGTTTGGCAAGCCCTGGTTTAAATTATGGCACATTAGCCACTGATCTGTGTCCAGACATAGAGGAGAGGAGTAGGGTAGGAAGGGTATGTGTCGATGAATGTGAAGTGTTTCTGGGACACTTTGTGCCAAAAACCCACTTACCAAGTTAGTTGTAGCTTTCTGCTGATTCCCTTTTGAGTTTTATGATCTCTAAAACATACTAAATTCTGAGAAGTAAAGGACTTAGTTATATTTAGCAGGCTCTGGAGATGTGTGTACATGCACTCAAACACCACAAACCAATTGTTAGCAAAAAGCCTTCCTCATTCTACCTATTCTGTTGTCAGGTTTCAGATTTAACTTCAACGTTTACTCTTTAAAAATATGAATTTGTAAATGTGTTGAATTTTGCTATATTGTCAGCTAACTATTTTGCAATGTTTTCCTCTAATAAGACACTGCTGTTTTAAGTTATGTGTCATCTAATGTAAATGGGAAACAATTTCAAATAAATTAATTTATTAATAATGTCTCTGCATAATATGGTAGAGTGATTTAACTCTGCCTTTTTTTTATTTTCACACTGCCATGATCAGATATCTTAATTATAAATTGACAGGGTTTCTCTTCTCCCTCTCCCCCCCCCCCCCCCAAAAAAAAAATCCAAGAAGGACTTCACTCCTTTAGGTAGAGGGAATGGCTGATTTATAGAACTTGTTTCTTGTCTCAAAGATGTCATCTGAGTTGAATGACATCTTAGAGATTCATCATTTCACACAAGGCTCTGAGGCCCTGTGTACACTGACTTGCCTAAATGTCAGATTCTTAGCCCTTTCCCTACTCTACCATGCTCTTTTCCTTTGACAATTTCTTATTAATTATGGGGCAGGATAAGAATTGCAGTTTTGTCATGTAATGGATTATTTAAAGTTCTATCAATTCGTCTTTCATATGGTCTGGTGTTTTTTTGTTTTTGTTTTTGTCTCCTTGTGCTCACTGTCTCAACTCTCCTACCTGGATCTGCCCTTTGTATTCTTGTTCTCTCTTCAATCCCTCTTGCATGGTACTGTTACATTAGTTTTACTAAAGCATCATTTTTAAAAGTGATTTAAAAATCACTTCACCCTTCTATGAGGAAATCTTAAAAGTCTTCCTGTTGCCTAAAAGGTAAAAAATCAAGGCCCTTGTAATCTGTCATTCATCTTTCTGCCTAATTTCCCTGTAGGAATTGTCCCCTCTGGCCAGGCTGGCTGTATTACTGATCTCCACAGCATCCTTTTTACTTACACTTTTTTACTCCACTCTTAATAATAGTACTTAAATAATTCTTTAATGTTTACATTAACTAATGTTTACAATTATTATCAAATTTTATCTCACAACGGTCTTGGGATGTAGGTGCTATTTTTCCCCCAATTGTGGCTTAGGAAACTGAGATAGATTAAAGGTATTCCCCAGGGTCATACAGATCACACAACTGATAACTGGTATGAACTGAGGTTGGATTTGAACCTAGGCCCTACCAGGCTCACCTTGAATACTTTTCCATTCCCTGTTTGTCTGTTGAAATTATATCAGGGGAGGCAGCTAGGTGGCATAGCAGAGCACCTGCCCTGAAGTCAGGAGGACCTGAGTTCAAATATGATCTCAGACACTTAACACTTCCTGTGTGACCCTGAGCAAGTCACTTAACCCCAATTGCCTCAGCAAAAAAAAAAAAAATCAGGGCTCCATGTCTTAACTCCACAAATGGCTTTCTCTGAGCCCTAGAGCAGTGCTTTCTCCTGGCTTTTTTAGCCCTTGTCTTGTCTCATTTATCCTTGTATTCCCTACCCCAGGCACATAGTAGGCCCCTCATAAAATGCTTATTTGAACACTGTAAAACCATAAGCAAAGGCAATGAGACACACACACACAGAAGGGAGGGAGAGAAAATCTGGTTCTAATAAAAAGGAAGTGTATCTGGGGGGAAAAAAGTATGCATGAGGAAGAGCTTGAGTTCAAAATAGAACATTAACATCCAACCACAAGGCAAAGTACTGCCTTTGCAATGACATTTGAGGTGGGTCTTGAAAGATTTTTAAAAGGTTAAGCAAGGAGAATGTATTCTGGGTACTAAAAAGAAACGAGGGTTTCTGTTGCAATGGCCTTTGATCCTGTTTGTTTGGAGAGGTCTGTAGAATGTGTAGGCAAAGGATGCAGAAATGTAGTAGGATAGCCAGTTGGAGGGATGGCCAGCCAAGCAATTAGAATGTTAGCCACTGGCTGCTTGGTTTTGCATTAGGAGCATGATCCAGGCCAAAAGCAGCATCAGCAATAGGAATAATCATCCTGGCCTGCAGGCACAAGGCCTTTTCCACCCCATTTCTGTGCTCTTAGAGGAAATCTACTCCCTGCTCCTCAGTTTCCTTATCTGTACATTGGGAAGGCGGTGACTGAAGGAGGCAGAGACTGGAAGTGAAGATCCCAGTCTGGAAGTTGCTGCAACCAGGTAATTAAGGCCTGGGACAAGGACCATAGTCTGTCCTGTTTGATAGTTTGCTTTGCAGGGGGCCTGCACACAGTACCCAAGTGATGTCAGATTCAGAGAAAGAGGGTCACCAATCTGTAAGTGAAGATCCTTGTATGCCGCACTGACCTAGTTTAAAATGTCATGTTTATGTTGTATTTTTATTTGTTTTGTTACATATTTCCCAATTACATTTTAATCTGTTTCACTCCCAATAGATAGCAAGTTTGCATCTCTTTGGTACATAATATCAATGAGGGAGGGATCTAAATGAGGTACTTGGTTGCTACATGAAGTTTCCTCCTACCTGATAAAAATCAGCTAAGTATAGGTTAATTATGCAGCAATCCTTTTTAAGCCACAAGACAAAAATGTCTACCCTAAATCTGGGAATGATTTCAAGGACACCCAGAATTCTCATGGGGTTTTGGAGCAGGAATAGAGGCACTGGCTGTCTATTGCCTTGTCATAGTTATTCTATTTAAAGTTATCAGTCTGAGGAGCACTTACAACCCTCAATTTTGCATTTATGTGTGTTTCATGTACATGATGATCCTCTCTGTAATGTGTACCCTTATTTTAAATTGAACTTTTTAGGAAACCAAGACACATAGATAATAAATAATATAATAATAAAATAAAAATATATATTAATATAATACAATAAAATACCAAAATTCACAGTAGATCACATCACAGAATTTTGGCTTTAGTCAGGATCTCATCAGCCATCTAATTAATCATAACCTGAAAAAGAATTCTCAATACAACAAACTTAGCAAGTCTACTTGAAGTCTCACATGGCAGAGCATTACTACCTAGTCAGTCCATCCTACTTTGGGATAACATTTTAAACTTTTGCAATACTTCCTTTGGAATAGGCCAATTTGTCTTCCAAATATTTGAATATTTTTATGGTTTCTCTTGAGGAAAAAACCCCATGTTCCTTCAAACAGTGGTATAGACTCAAGTCCATAACCAACCTGGTAAACCTTCTCTGGGCATTCTTCATTTTGTCAGACTTTCCCAAACTGGTTCTTGGATCTGGGCACTTAACTCCAGATATAGGCTGAGCAGGACAGAGGAGAGAGAGTGTAGTGTGTGTGTGTGTGTTTGGGGGGGTTGAGGGGGAGAGGTAGGTTTTTTGTTTTTTTAATTCCTAAAAATACTGTAACCTGAACTTGAATGAGCAAAGTTTGTTTTTTTTTAGGTCAATTATTATATAGCCTTCAATCTTGCATTTATAAAATTAAATATAAATATTTATCTTAAATTTTATTAGATTTAGCCCAGTAGCCTAGGCTGTCAAGATCCTTTGGGATCCTGACTCATCCAGTGAGTGATTTTGTATCATCTATAAATTTGAAAGGCAAGCCATCTATACCTTTATTCACATCATTATTTAAAGCATTCAATAGCATCAGTTCAAATACAAATCCCTAGAACGCTCCAATGAAGACCTACCATCAAACTATTTGATAGTTATCCTAGGGTTAGAACAATAATATTCTATAAGACTCATATACCATAACTTCAACTGATGGGCATCCACTCAGTTTCCAGTTCCTTGGGCTACTACAAACATTTTTGCACATGTGGGTCCCTTTCCCACCTTTATGATCTCTTTGAGCTATAAGCTCAGTAGAAACACTATTCCAAATCCACAATTCCAAACTAATTCCAAATTGCTTTCCAGAATGGTTGGATTTCACAACACCAACAATAGCATTTTTTCATTTGACTGATATTGGTTTTAAATTCTTCATTTGAAAATTGTTCATATCCTTTGACCATCTGATATCTAATTTAATAATTTAGTTTTTTTGTTTGTTTAGTTTTTTTTTGCCAGGGTGGAACAAAAATAATTACATATCTTGTACTCCCAGGAAGAAAGGATTAGGAACATTCTAAATTTTATAAGGGACAGACATGATCTTAGCACCCTTTTTTTAAAAATAGCTTAGACTGAAGCTTTTGCTGTATTATCAGCGAGAGCTGCAAAAATAGTCAATCCATAAGGCACAATTATTGTAAAAGAGGTTTTTGTAAATGGAGAATGATAAGTGATAATTAAAATTTGTGGAAACTAAAATAGCCTTTAATTCTTTTTTTAATTTTAATTTAATTTTAATTCTTTAATTTTAATTTTAATTCTTTTTTAATTCTTTTTTTGCTGAGGCAATTGAGGTTAAGTGACTTGCCCAGGGTCACACAGCTAGGGAATATTAAGTGTCTGAGACCAGATTTGAACTCGGGTCTTCCTGACTTCAGGGCTGGTGCTCTATCCACTGCTCCACCTAGCTGCCCCATCCTTTAATTCTTTTTAAAAGATTTTGCTTTGAGTGGTTCTGATTTAGAAGAAGGAATTAAATGTGTATATGATGGGAAGAGATGACTGTGTGTGTGTGTGTATGTGTGTGTGTGTCTCATGAGTTAATTTGTTGAAGTTTCAAGTCATTTTGGCCTCCTTGGGACTGAGGATAAGGTTGTGGGGATTTGAAGTTGCTCCTTCACATGATTTGACAGCTACAGCCAAGAAACATCTCTTAATAGGTTATGTATTCTGCTAAGGATTGTCACAAAAGGATGAGTTTCCAATTTCAACTAAAGAAAGAGAGAGCTTGGGACTTCTTACAGCTATTTATGTTGATGTGTTTTGATTTTGCAATAGTATTTTGCAATAGTTACATATTAGTTGTGTGACCCTGGGCAAGTCACTTAATCTATTTGCCTCAGGTTCCTCATCTGTAAAATGGATATAATAATAGCACCTAATTCTCAGTGTTGTTCTGAGGATCATATGAGATGATAATTATACTTTGCTTAGTACAGTACCTGGCATATAATACATAGTAAGCTCTATAAATGTTATCTATGATCATGATGATAAAATGCATTCAACAAGTATTTTGCATTATACTAATATGCTAAGTAATCTCAAGATAATGTAAAGACACTTCTTAGTTAAGCCTGGTTTTCAAAATCAAATGATTTTTTGAAGAAATTAATCTTTTCCCGCTTAGTTTTTATAAAATTGTGCCAACTCTAGATAGCTTAAATTGTGATCATATCAAGATTCAGATTTAAGATTTTTTTTCTTTAAGGAAAACCCTTGACTGGGATGTATTTCCTTTGAAATCTACTACATTCTATGTTTTCATTTTTGTCTAATGCAACTGGGTTAAAATCCAACTTATGCAGATAAAAATCTATATTTAATATCATTTTTGAAAGTACATATGTGCCTACCTCACAGGGTTGTTGTGAGGATTTAACATCGGAATGTTTACTTTGTTTTTGAGATTTAAAGCAGAAAAGTGATATGAAAACACTATTTTAAGAGATTAAAATACTATGTAATATTTGTATCTGAGCTGATTTTCTTTTTGACCCTATTTAAAAATTTTTAAAACATAATTCTTATTTTTATTTATCACTTAAGTCATCATTAGAGTTTCACAATACCCCTCTTATATGTTTAATGGTCATTCCTGCTCTTGAAATGACAAATAAGTATTATGGAAGAAAATATGTCTAAACTGTTTTAGTATTTCGACAATGCTATGTTATCATGTGAAAACAAAAGCCTGAGAAGTGCCTAATTTTAGAATCTAGTAATTTATGAACACCATGCCATATCTGTCAGGATTTTACATATTTGTTGGGAGAATCATAACTTGAGTAGGGGGTGAGTAGCATTTAGGGTTAAGTTGAAAATTAAGTTGAAAATCTCATTAACTTGAAAAAAGATTAAATGAAAGTTAGCTTTTGATACCTAGTAACTATTATATTCTGACCTTATGCAGTTATTGATAGTTACAGCTCTGTCCACTGATACTCTTCCATTTGTCATGTGCCTTCATACGAACCCTTTCTATTCACTTCAAGTTAGTTCTATTTGTAAATGTCTTTATTCTTCAGTACACACACACACACACACACACACACACACACTATATCACAGAGGAATCCACTGTCTGAAAAATTAAGACACTTTTCTTGCAAAAAGTTTAGAGCAGTAGCCAATGAGCTCTTCAAAAGCCAATTGACACGACAGAACAAATTCTGGTAAGTTAATTGTATCTCATCTGAGATCTGAGAAATAGTCTGAGAAATAGGAATAATTTGAATAATTTGAAGTACTTTTCCTAAAAAAAAACAAACAAAAAAAACCTTGTTTTTTGCCTATGGTGGTATTATATTAGCATAGTAATATTTTTGGTTGTGGGGGGAAAAAGGTAAAAAAGAATACTTATCTTTACCACTGAAATCAGTTCTGATATTAGGCTATCACTGATCTCTATTGCAGAGAGTGTAGTTCATATTTGACTCCTTCATCTGCCATATCTTCCTGATAATTCATCTTCTACCATGTATAGAAAACAGCTTAACCTGTTTCACAGTTTGCTCATGCTCCAAAGGCTTACACGTGCTTTATTCTCTTAATATAAATCAGTCAATTTAAGCTTTTCAGGGAGATGTTAGGATAGGAAAATTTGAGGTAACCACTCTGGTTAATGGTTCAAATGGTTTGGGTGGGAGGGCCAAGATTTTCTTACATGTGTTTAGCATCATCAGTCAACAAAATGATTTACTTTCTGGAAAGTTTCCAATTTGAACTCATAAGCAATACTTGCCCAACTAGTTGATGGAAAGATCTCAAAAACATCACTCAGCGCCAAGAAGAAAGAATGAAATAATTTAATAGAAATTTAATTATTTAAAAACAGCCATCTCAAGTGCTACTCTTCTAATAAGCAGCTGTGTGCTATTCCTGAGAGATTTTCATTGTCAGTAAGTCAACCATTACAGAGCCCCCACTGAGTACAGAGTTCTGTACCAGGTGTTGAATGAGAAACTACAGTGTTTAATCAAGTATGACTCTTTGGAACAGCTCAGCTCCATGCTGTGTGTAATAGGCAACAGCCTTGTCCCATGTGTGGTAGATAAAAAATGGCAGCAAGCTCTTTCTAGTTAGTTTTGTATAGGATAGTCTTGAAAAATAATTACAGAAAGTTTCCAGAGTTCTATACAGTTTTGAAATGGAAGTTTCCATATGTTAACATTAGATAAGCAACACCTTTGATTGGCTTTGACAGGCAGTTATGAATTAAGATGCCAAATAAGCTTAGCCATCTGGTTTTCACTTATGTTTTAGTAGTCCTTTGTAAATTTTATGTAGCTATACACTAACAACTAAATTGGCCTTTTTTTCCCCTTCTGTTTTTGTTTTATATACGTTAATATTTTCTTTTTTTTGTACCAGGTCTTTTTATTTGTTAGGTCTTTTTATTTTCATTAGCCTTCATGATTATACTTTAAAGCAGCTGAGTGAATATCCCAGCATCAAATAATTGATTTTATTTTTTTTATATCCCCAGTGATGGTCACTTAGATTATTAGAAAAGAATTAAGCCTCTTTTATAATACTTTTAAACAGAGTAATCGTTTTCATTCTGACCATGGAAAGAGCACTGGACTGGTTTACTTTTTAAGAATACTTAGTTCTCATTCAATTGACATGGTATTCATAAGATGAAAGAACTTGTAAATATTTGTTTTGATTATTTATTAGATCATAACACAATCAGATAAAGTAGTTGTTGCTCTGGAGGAAGAGGACCTTTAAAATCCTTTTTATTTGTGTAAGCTTTAAGGCATTTCACCTCAGTTGTTCCATCTGTAAAATGAAGGAGTTGAACTAGATGGTCTTTGTGAAGTGGACTTTGAACTATAATTGTTTTTAATGCTTTCTAGAGGAAAGATTTGTTGCTTTATATTGGGATATTAGTGAGGTTCTAACTCAAAAGTATATTTAATAATAATAGAGCATTTCATTCCACTTACCCTCACACCATTTTGTATAGCTCTGTCTTCAATAGGACTAACAAGGAAAAATAAGCATCAAGTAAAACATCAAGTAAGCATAAGTAAAAGCATAAAACAATAAAGATCTAATAAGAACCAGAAGTAGGAGATGCTTTTCTTGATTATAGCAAAAATCTTTGTTAACATGAACCCTGGGGAAACAAGCTATTTTAAAATTTGTTAATGGTTTATTGCTTTAAATGCCCAAACTTAAAAAAAAAGTTTAAAAATTTAATGGACATTTCAGAAAATTGTTAGGTCTTTTTCTCTCGGTACAGTTCAAGCACTGCTATTTTAATGCTTTTTCTCCTGCTAGTGCCTTCTCTCCCCAAACCCTTTGACATTTAACAATTTTGAATAGATTTGTATTTTTTGTATATGGAAAGTATATCTTTCCATTCTCTATTCTATACAGTAAATTATTTTTAAACTCTAAGCTTTTTGTGAGTTGAGCTTGTTAAGTGTTTAATGTAATGCCTGGAACATAGTAATAAATGTTATGATTATTTTCTTGATGACTCTTAGTCACAGAATCTAGTAAGACACTTAGGAGACTATCTATTCCTGCCAAAACCTCAAAAGGATTCATTGCTACAAAACAGCCAATAAATAATTTTTGTTTGAAGATGACACTCAGGGACCACATAGTATCTCCCAAGACAACCCATTCTACTTTTGTTGTCACACCAAATTTTACATTTTTCAATATCCACAATAAACTCCTAGTTTTACCCTCCTGTGACAAGCAAACCAAGATCATTCTCTTTTCCATGTGGTAGCCCTTCAGATAGTTGACAATGCCTATCAAGTATGTTTTCTAGCCTAAATAGTCCCATTTTCTTAAATTCTCAGATGACATAAACTCAGGTTACAAGCATCCTTCCAAAACTATGGCACCAAGAATTGGATACGAGACAGCAGGGGCCATCTGAGTAGAGCAGAGTTAAATGGAACCACTACTTAGTCCTCACAAAGCAGCCAAAAATCACATTAGCCTTGGCAGCTGTAGTAGGACAGTAGTTCTCTGACTCAGCTTCCCTTCTCTCACAGGTTTCTTCCCATTCCTCCCCTGCCAGTTTCTGTTAGTTCCAGTTTTTCTGTCGAAGCTCCAAGCTTTCCCCACCACCCTTAAAACCCATTGGCCTCTGCTTCCTGGTCATGGGCCAGTAAAAGACCTAAAGCATGTGGTCCAAGGCCTCCCACACTTACTGGATGCCAGAGACCACAAGAGTTATTATTCCCTGTTAATTGACTGGCCAGATGTATTTCTGAAAACAGGGGAAACCCTTCCCCACCATCCAGAGCAGCTAAGTGTCCCTGGATCCTTGTCAGTTATCCTTGCTTTGTTAGGGCAAAGGAAACATCCATGGTTAATATTCAATGACTTGGGCCTAATTTCTCTCTCCCTTCACCTGCCTTTTTCCTAGCTGCCATATATCTGATGAAATCACTTCTGTGTTCAACATCCCCTGTTTGACACACCAAGCTTTCCACAATTTGACTTCAGGTTACTTTTGCAGGTTAAAGTATGTTACTCCTTTTCACTACACTGCATTTCATCCATATTGGCTAAATTACTGTTCCCTAGAAGTCAGCGTTCCGTCTTTGTCCTTATGCATTGACTGTCTTGTAAACCTGCAGTGTACTCTTTCTGTTGTATCTTAGAATCCCTTCAAGTTTTGGCCTCTCATGATCTCTTTAATTGGGATTTTCTTATTTTTGAAATTATCATGAATATGCCTATTAACCAAACTTCCTATTTGAATCTAAGTTCCTTGAGAGCATGTAGTTTTGGGGTTTTGTCTGGTCCAATTCAATAAGAATTTATTAAGCGCCTTCTATGTGCCAGCAATGTTAGGTCTAGGGATGATGTTATTGAGTCATTTTGTGACTCCATTTAGGATTGACAAAGATAGTGGAGTGAGAAACTGAGGCAAACTGGTTTAAGTGATTTGTCCAAGATCATACACCAATAAGTATGTAAGGCTGGGTTTGCAAATAAGAAAAAGGGGGTCCTTCTAAAAGAGGAAGAGTAGACACAAAGGGGAGTTAGAAAGCAGGGCTGGGAGGAATGGGATGTCTTGTTCTTTGGAGCTGAAACCAAGCAGAGTTATAAATGGGAAATGTAATGAATGAGCTACAAAGTGCATCCAAATGCTGCCTCCTTTAAAGGAAAGCTTTGGGAGGCAGTGTTCCACATTCCAGCCCTCAGATCAGAGGAGGGAGGTTGGAAGGATACCTGTTAGCTCTGTAGTCCAGAGATTCAGAATGATCAGTCCAATGCTTTGTGTCCAGTAGGTACTAAATTGATGCACAGTGGATTAGACTTGCATTCTGCTGTTTTTCCAGTTTGTTAGCTATCCCTCTTAGATTTATATCATCTATAAATTTGATAAGCATGCCATTGAGGACTTTAAGTCATACGACCAAATAGAAGATTAGGTATTTCCCCCCACCCCTCCAGAATCCACTCAAAAACTCTTCCAGATAAAATACAATTTTCAGCTAAATATAGAAGGCAAAAAGGTAATATCAACAAAGTAATAGCCGTATGAATTAACAGTAAACGATGCTAATGCTTATGATTTTCATTCAGCATACCTTCTAGGCCAACTTCCAGACTTCTTACTTGGGAGGGAGAAAGATTTTTCTGCTGCTGGAGAGATTCTTCCAGTTCACCCAACTGCTCTTTCCCCATCATGCTGTTGCAGAAATCAATCAATAAACATTTATTGAGTGTCTATTATATGCCAAGCACAGTGCAAAGCACAGCTAAGTGCACTAAGTGCAGACACAAATTCTACCCATCCGGATGATGAAAAGGGAGATGGAAAAGATCTTCACTTCCCTTGGTCTGCAGCAACCCCTGGTTTACAAAACTTCATAGAGGCAGAAACTACTTAGAATGTTTATCCCATTCTTAATACTGAAAAGAAAGTGAAAGATGATCATTGTCTGGAGAATTGAGGAACAGAGGAAACTGGGGCAGGGGACCACATAGTTGCCCAGATCTGAAGGAAAAGAATCAGCTAGGGCTAGATCTGTGCCTCTAGCAGCTACTTTTAAGAATGGTGAAAAATAAATTCTCTTTAACATGGAAAAAGAATAGGGTTGGGGTCCTGTCTTATGGAAACACCCTTTATCAAAGTGAGAGGATTGACAAGAATATAAGGAGATAAAGCTAAGCCATAGAGTTCAAGAGAAACTCATTAAAAATTTTGAGCTCACATAAATGGATGTAATATGAAAATTAGAAGAGGATAGTTGTTGGGTTTTTTTTTAGTATTTTTTTAAAAATAGCACTTTGGCAATGTGCTTCACAAATTGTATTAATATAGTCTTTTACATATTTTATCTTATTATATAAGTTTTTTTCTTCTCAATTAGATGTATAAAATTTTGAGTTCCAAATTTTTTCTCCTCCTTCCCCAAGAGAGCAAATAATCTGACATAGATTATACATTTGAAGAGGTCCTTAATAGTGTGTTAGACAGAAACTAAAGAATTGATCCCTGAGGCAAGCAGGGAGAAGGCACTGATAGAGATCTTTTTAGCTCCAGGATCCCACCACCTGGGAAGGTCCTCCAGTCAAAAACTAAATTGTATCAAACCCCCGAGACACACCTCTATAGGAGTCTCTAGCAGTCTCAAATTATTTTGGGGTACTGTCCCTTTCAGGCTTTAGTCTTATCAGCTAAAGATATACCCCAACCTCATGGGGTTGCTCTTCCACTCTATTTCATTTTTTACCATTCCCAGTGTCTATTATATCTCTTCATTTTGTCTGTACTATCTTCCCTAAATCTATCATTTGCCAAAGAGAATGGCCATTGTGAACACTACCCAACTCAACTTTTGGTATCTACATAACCCACAGAATTTTGGTGCTGAACTTACGTCACATATACAGTAATTTTAAACATTTCCATATTTGCTATGTTGTGAAAGAAAAAGAAAAAAAGCCTAAGAAAAAGCAAACAATAACAAAAAAAAAGGTATAAATAGTATGCTTTGATCCGCATTCAGTCCCCATAGTTTTTCCCCTCTGGATGCAGATGACATTTTCCATCCCAAGTCTATTGGAATTATCTTGAAACACCACTTTGCAAAGAGCTGAGTTTCTCACTGTTGAGCATCTCATAATCCCATAATAAACACAGCTGTCACTGTGTATGATCTGGTTCTGCTCACTTAAATTATTAACTAAAGCACCCAAAAGATTACACAGAGCTCTAAATGAATATTCCACAACCAAAAAAAAATTGAAGCAATACCTATGGATTCCCAAGAGCATGGATTTTTGGCAGAATATTTTGGTGACTTGCAAGAAATTGTCTAAAAGATACAGGAAATCAAAACTAGAGTTTGGTTAATCATATAGTAGAAATGAGAAACAAAAACAATTTGAGTGTTACATTGGAACTTTCACAGAAGGTCTCTGTTACAATATGTAGATCTAGGGAAGACTTATGAAAAAAACGAATTCATACATTATTTCAAAGACCTCAATTGTGTCCTAAAGAGTGATGGCTTTTTTCTACTAAAAAGAGGCTTTCTAGGCACTAATAGCACATAGCAAAAGTCCCCAAAGTTCAACAGGTGGAAACAGAAAAGCTTTAGTGTTCATAAGATCACCCAAAAACAGCCTGCAGAGTTATTGCAAGGGAGAGGAGAGATTACATGTCAAGATTATACACTTGGTAATATGGTACCTATTAGTGAATAGTGAATACCTGATAGTGAATCCCACATAAGCATGGGGGAATCTCTTTGTATCTAATGTAATGTGTTTTTTGTTTTGAAATGGAGAGTTTTGAGGCTAATAAAAATAAATATGCCAGTAGAGGCTCAAGAGCTATGTTTGTGTGGGTGCTAAATCACAGTGGCATTGGACCCAGGTTAACTTTCTTATTAATAAAAATAACATGAAGTTTGGAAATTTTGGATAATGTGCAAATCACCAGAAAATAATCATCTGGTTAAGGAGTGTTTGGCTTAAATGAAAGTCTAACTCTATGGAATGCCTTGTGTACTGAAACAAACTTGAAACAGTCCTGCCTCTGGGAATTTATATTCTACTGGGGAGATTTAGCATTTAAACAATAAAACTTTATTTTAATTTCTCTGATGCATTAAAGTATGCACTAGATAGATGATAGAAAATTCTGTTTAATGTTGATTTTTCAACAGATGTTAGCATTTCTTCCTGTCTTTTTTTTTTATAAGATAGCTAAGGAATATGGAAAAAAATTATGAAATGATTCAACTACTGTCATTTTTTAGAATTGAACCACAGTAAATCAAACTATTTGGAAACTATTAACTCATTTATTAAATAGTCATGAACTTCTTTGTGAATTGGGTTAAGAGAGACAGATTTGCATAGTGTCATCAGCCTAACTTTCTGTTCCAGAATCATCAAAGTCCAATAGCAAGACAAAAATCAGGATGAGTGGCAATGGCCTGAGATTCAGTGGATGACTTTGGTGTTTTGTTTTTACTATCTGGCCAACGTCTAGGCACTCCACAGTGCCTACTTCAGCTGCCAGCATGGCTATTGGAACAAATTGCTCCCATTCTATGGGGAGAAATCTTCATATGCTTAAGTGGGCATTCTCTTAAATCACTGATGGGTTTGCTTGTCAGTTACCCTCAACTTGGCCATCTGTTAATACTTTTGCTGATCAAGCAACTATTGGATCACGATTCCTATGATTGGGAAAGAAAAATAGGATTATGGTTCCTCAGTCTTTTATTCTCTTGCTCTTCTATCGCTTCATTCTTTCATTGTGTGCTTTCATCTTTCATTCTTTCATCGACATTCCCTTCAATTGTGTCTTTCTATTCATTTCAATAAAATGTACCAAATAACCATAAAAAACAGTTTCTGTGTTTCTTTTGCTCAACCAAAATGGTGTTTTATTCTCTATAATGTCAGCCAAGTAAACTTAAAAACCCGTTTGTCAGTGTGCTTTTTTCTAATGCCAGACTCTTCTTTTCAAAGCTGATTGTTATTTTGGTGGATTATTATATATTCAGGAGAAATAAATAACTTCTTGCCTTGCTTGTAGTTGTTCTCATGGCAGTCTGGTTTGCATTTATTCTCTTTTTTTTGTTTGTTTCTCTACAGTCTCTGTGAGTTTTTCAGTATCCAATTTATCACCTGTGCTTAGGTCCAAGCACCCTGAATGGATGGGGATAGTACTTATAATGGGGGTATAATAGCAGAGATATATATTCAAAATTGAAAACAACTTTTATAAGAAAATGTTTACTCCATGGAGTTGACTTTTTTTTTTCCAGTTATTTTTCTGACCCCATTTGGGATAAAGTAGCTTTTTGTTGAGTCAAAAAAGTCTTAAGCCTGATTTGGACCTTTTGCTGTCTTGTTTTTTGGCAGGTACACCTATCTGTCTGTGAAAAATCTCAGGGCTTTGCCAACTCATTACTCAGGCATCTCTCCCTGTAGGAAGTGATGGATAGGATATTTCTGGACCCTTTTTTATTATAAATTTTATTTTATTTTATTTTTATTAAAGCTTTTTATTTACAGAACATATGAGTGATTTTTCTACATTGACCTTTGCAAAACTTTTTTTTTGTTCCAAGCTTTTCCCCTCCTTCCCGCCACACCCACCTCTAGAAGACAGGTAGTCTAATACATGTTAAATATGTTAAATATATGACAAATCCAATATATGTATACATATCTCTACAGTTGTCTTACTGCACAAGAAATATCAGATCTAGAAAGAGAGAAGAAAAAAAACAACCTAAGAAGGAAAACAAAATGCAAGGAAATATTCAAAGAAAGCATTAAAATGCTGTGTTGTGGTTCACTCTCAGTTCCCTCAGGCCTCTCTCTGGATGTATATGACTATCTTCCTTGCTGAACAATAGGAACTGGTTTGAATAACATCATTGTTGAATGTTCTCCTGGTTCTGCTCATTTCACTTAGCATCAGTTCATGTAGGTCTCCAGGCCTCTCT
>JAJPUD010000514.1:571938-645213 GCA_023553655.1 Myrmecobius fasciatus
AGGCTAACCTTCTCCGGAGTTTTTTCACGGTAGATCTTTGATAGAAGTGCGTTGTAGTCCAAATGCTTGGTGGTGCTCTCACTTAGAAACCAGTTGGAAGGCTTACTTTGTCTGGGTTTGAGGGAATGTCCCCGGAGTTCACAGAGAAAGCTGTCCACAGTTCGCCATCTTGGCTCCGCCCCTCCTGCTGGTCGTTTCTTACAGAACAATAATATTCCATGACATTCATATACCTTAATTTATTCAGCCATTCTCCAATTGATGGGCATCCATTCAATTTCCAGTTTCTAGCCACTACAAAAAGGGCTGCCAGAAACATTCTTGCACATGTGGGGCCCTTTCCTTCCTTTATGATTTCTTTGGGATATAGGCCCAATAGAAACACTCCTGGGTAAAAGAGTATGCACAATTTGATAACTTTTTGAGCATAGTTCCAAATTGCTCTCCAGAGTGGCTGGATCTGTTCATAGTTCCACCAACAATGTATCAGTGTCCCAGTTTTCCCACATCCCCTCCAAAATCTTTTATCTTTTATCTCCATTATCTTTTCCTGTCATTTTAGCCAATCTGAGAGTTGTGTAGTGGTACCTCAAGAGTTGTCTTAATTTGTATTTCTCTGATCAATAGTGATTTGGAACACCTTTTCATGTTTCAATTTCTTCATCTGAAAATTGTCTGTTTATATCTTTTGACCATTTATCAATTGAAGAATGGCTTGAATTCTTATATATTTGAGTCAATTCTCTATATATTTTAGAATGAGGCCTTTATCAGAATCTTTGAATGTAAAAATGTTTTCCCAGTTTATTGCTTCCCTTCCAATCTTGTCTGCATTTATTTTGTTTGAACAAACACTTTTTAACTTGATATAGTCAAAATTATCTATTTTGTGATTAATAATGATCTTTAGTTCTTCTCTGGTCACAAATTCCTTCCTCCTCCACAGATCTGAGAGATAAATCATCTTACATTGCTCTAATTTGTTTATAATATCATTCTTTATGTCTAAATCATGAATCCATTTCGACCTTATCTTCGTATATGGTGTTAGGTGTGGGTCAGTGCCTAATTTCTTCCATACTAGTTTTCAATTTTCCCAGCAGTTTTTGTCAAATAGCGAGTTTTTATCCCCAAAGCTGGGGTCTTTGGGTTTATCAAACACTAGATTACTATTGTCATTGACTATTTTGTTCTGTGAACCTAACCTATTTCACTGATCCACTACTCTGTTTCTTAGCCAGTATCAAATGGTTTTGATAACCACTGCTTTATAATATAGTTTTAGATTTGGTATAGCTAGGCCACCCTCATTTGCTTTTTTTTTTTTTTTTCATTAATTCCCTTGAAATTCTTGACCTTTTGTTTTTCCAGATGAATTTTGTTGTTATTTTTTCTAGGTCAGTAAAATAATTTCTTGGGAATTTAATTGGAATAGCACTAAATAAATAGATTAGTTTAGGTAGTATTGCCATCTTTATTATATTCACTTGACTTATCCAAGAGCACTTGATATTTTTCCAATTGTTTAGATCTGACTTTATTTGTGTGGAGAGTATTTTATAGTTTTGCTCATATAGATCCTGACTTTCCCTTGGCAGATATATTCCCAAATATTTTATACTATCGATAGTTATTTTGAATGGGATTTCTCTTTGTATCTCTTGCTGTTGCATTTTGTTGGTGATGTATAAAAATGCTGATGATTTATGTGGATTTATTCTGTATCCTGCAACTTTGCTAAAGTTGTGGATTAATTCTAATAGTTTTTTAGTTGATTCTCTAGGGTTCTCTAAGTAGACCATCATATCATCTGCAAAGAGTGATAATTTGGTTTCCTCATGACCTACTCTAATTCCTTTAATCTCTTTTTCTTGTCTTATTGCCAAAGCTAGCATTTCTAATACAATATTGAATAGTAATGGTGATAGAGGGCAACCTTGTTTCACCCCTGATCTTATTGGGAATGGTTCCAGTTTATCATCATTACATATGATGCTAGCTGATGGTTTTAAATAGATGCTACTGACTATTATTATTATTATTATTATTTTTGCTTTTTGCTGAGGCAGTTGGGGTTAAGCGACTTGCCCAGGGTCACACAGCTAGGAAGTGTCTGAGACCAGATTTGAACTCGGGTCCTCCTGACCTCAGGGCTGGTGCTCTAACTACTGCGCCACCTAGCTGCCCCGCTACTGACTATTATAAGGAAAAGTCCATTTATTCTTATATTCTCTAGTGTTTTTAATAGGTATGGATGTTGGATTTTATCAAATGCTTTTTCTGCATCTATTGAGATAATATGTTTTTTGTTAATTTGTTATTGATATAGTCAATTATGTTGATAGTTTTCCTAATATGGAACCATCTCTGCATTCCTGGTATAAATCCTACTTGGTCATGGTGTATTATTCTGGGAATGATTTTCTGTAATCTCTTTGCTAATATTTTATTTAAGATTTTTGCATCAATATTCATTAGGGAGATTGGTCTATAATTTTCTTTCTCTGTTTTTGTTCTACCTCGTTTAGGTATCAGTACCATGTCTGTGTCATAAAAGGAATTTGGTAGGAGTCCTTCATTCCCTATTTTTTCGAATAGTTTATATAATATTGGAGTTGATTGTTCTTTAAATTTTTGGTAGAATTGACATGTAAATCCATCTGCTCCTGGGGATTTTTTCTTAGGGAACTGATTAATGACTTGTTCTATTTCTTTTTTTAAAATGGGACTATTTAAGTAATGTATTTCCTCTTCTGTCAATCTGAACAATCTATATTTTTGTAGATATTCCTCCATTTCACTTAGGTTATCAAATTTATTGGCATAAAGTTGGGCAAAGTAATTCCTGATTATTGCTCTAATTTCCTCTTTATTGGTGGAAAGTTCTCCCTTTTCATTTTTGAGACTAACAATTTGATTTTCCTCTTTCCTTTTTCTAATCAAATTAACTAGAGGTTTATCTGTTTTGTTGGTTTTTTCATAAAACCAACTTTTAGTTTTATTTATTAATTCAGTAGTTTTCTTATTTTCAATTTTATTAATCTCCCCTTTTATTTTCAGAATTTCCAATTTGGTATTTAAATGAGGATTTTTAATTTGTTCTTTTTCTAGCTTTTTTAGTTGCAAGCCCAATTCATTGATTTTCTCTTTCTCTATTTTATGCAAATAAGCATCTAGAGATATAAATTTCCCTTTATTACCACTTTGGCTGCATCCCACAAATTTTGATATGTTGTCTCATTATTGTCATTCTCTTGGATGAAATTAGTAATTGTGTTTGTAATTTGATGCTTCACCCATTCACTCTTTTTTTTTGTTTTTGAAATATAAATTATTAGTTTATTTTAGTGCTTTGGAAAGATTTGTAATCTGTGGTTTTATAAATGTGCCTACTTCCCTCCACTGTTATAGATAAAATCCAGTTATGCTATAATCTTGGTAAATATTTAACAACTTGTTCTCTAAAAATAGTTTATTTATGAAACACATTTAAATTTAATATACATTATTAATATTTTCTGTCACTTTCTCAAATTTATTCATTCAACAAAGCAATAAATCATTTCCTTATTTGTACTGTTTGCTGATTTTCTTTATTTTTTTATTAATACTTTTTATTTGCAAAACATATGTATGGGTAATTCTTCAACATTAACCCTTACAAAGCTTTCTGTTACAAATTTTTCCCCCCTACTCCCCACCCCTCCCCTAGATGGCAGGACATCCACTACATGTTAATTATGTTAAAATACTTAAATCGAATATATGTATACTTATTTCCACACATCATTTTTGTGCGGGAGAAATCATATCTACAAGAAAGAATAATCAGATAAAGGAAATACAATACAAGCAAATATCAATAGAGAGCATGAAAATGATATGTTGTGGTCCACATTTCACATCCCTCTCTCTGGGTGTATATGGCTTTCTTCACTGAACAATTGGAACTGGTTTGAAGCATTTCATTGTTGAAGAGAGTCATGTCCATCAGAATTGATCATCATATAGTATTGTTGTTGCCGTGAAAAATGATCTTCTGGTTCTGCTCACTTCACTGAGCATCAGTTCATGCAAGTCTCTCCAGGCCTCTCTGAAATTGTCCTGCTGGTCGTTTCTCACAGAACAATAATATTCCATAACATTCATACACCATAATTTATTCAGCCACTTTCCAATTGATGGGCATCCATTCAGTTTCCAGTTTCTAGCCACTACAAAAAGGGCTGCCACAAACATTCTTGCACATGTGGGTCCCTTTCCCTCCTCTAAGATCTCTTTGGGATATAGGCCCAGTAGAAACACTGCTGGGTCAAAGGGTATGCACAGTTTGACAACTTTTTGAGCATAGCTCCAAATTGCTCTCCAGAATGGTTGGATCCGTTCACAGTTCCACCAACAATGTATCAGTGTCCCAGTTTTCCCACATCCCTTCCAACATTCATCGTTATCTTTTCCTGTCATTTTAGCCAATCTGACAGGTGTGTAGTGGTACCTCAGAGTTGTCTTAATTTGCATTTCTCTGATCAATAGTGATTTGGAGCAACTTTTCATATGACTAGAGATGGTTTTAATTTCATCATCTGAAAATTGTATGTTCATATCCCTTGATCACTTATCTATTGAAGAGTGGCTTGAATTCTTATATATATGAGACAATTCTCTATATATTTTAGAAATGAGGCCTTTATCAGAACCATTAAATGTAAAGATGATTTCCCAATTAGATGCTTCCCTCCTAATCTTGTCTGCATTAGTTTTGTTTGTACAGAAACTTTTTAACTTAATATAATCAAAATTATCTATCTGGTGTACAATTAATAGTTCCAGATCTTCTTTGGACATAAATTTATTCCATCTCCACAGGTCTGAGGTAAACTATCCTATGTTCCTCTAATTTGCTTATAATATCGCTCTTTATATCTAGATCATGAACCCATTTAGATCTTATTTTGGTATGTGGTGTTAGGTGTGGGTCCAGCCTTAATTTCTTCCAAACTAGTTCCCAATTTTCCCAGCAGTTTTTGCCAAATAGTGAGTACTTATCCCAAAAGCTGGGGTCTTTTTCACCCATTCACTCTTTAGGATGAGATTATTTAGTTTCCAATTGCTTTTTGGTTTATTTTCTCCTGGTCTTATATTGCATGTGATTTTTATTACATCATGATCTGAAAAAATGCATTTACTATTTCTGCCTTCCTGCATTTGATTTTGAGGTTTTTGTGTCCTAACACATGGTCACTTTTTGTATAAGTTCCATGTACTGGTGAGAAACAAGTAAACTCCTTTCTGTCTCCATTTAATTTCCTCCAAAAATCTATTATAGCTAACTTTTCTAACATTTTGTTTACCTCCTTAACTTCTTTCTTATTTATTTTGTGGTTTGATTTATCTAGTTCTGAGAGAGGGAGATTGAGATCCCCAACTATTATAGTTTTGCTGTCTATTCTTGCATCTCTCTGAACTTTTCTTCTAGGGATTTCCATGCTATACCACTTGATGCATATATGTTTAGTATTGATATTGCTTCATTATCTATGGTACCCTATAGTAAGATATACTTTCTTTCCTTGTCTCTTTTAATTAAATCTATGTTTGCTTTTACTTGATCTGAGATCAGGGTTGCTACCCCTGCTTTTTTTGTTCACCTGAAGCATAATAGATTCTGCTCCAGCCCTTTACCTTCACTCTGTATGTATTATTATGCTTTAAATGTGTTTTTTGTAAACAGCATATTGTTGGATTCTGGCTTTTAATCCAGTCTGCTATCCACCTCAGCTTTATGGGAGAGTTCATTCCATTCACATTCACAGTTAAAATAACTAATTCAGTATTTCCTGCCATCTTATTTATCCTAGGTTATGCTTTTCTCTTTTCTATCCCCTTTCCGTCCTCCCTAGTATTTTGCTTTTGATAACCACTTCCCTCAAACAATCCTTCCCCTTTAGAGCCCCATCCCCTTCTTTACACCTTTCCCTTAATTCTTCTGTTTTCCCTTCTATTAGTCTTTCCCTTTCTTTTCCCCCTTTCCCTCCTTTTTCCTTATAAGGTAGGACAAGTTTCTTTGTGCTACCAAATATGTCTATTATTCTCTCAGAGCCAAATCTAATGAGATGAAGATTAACACAATTCTCATTCCCTTCCTTTTTTTCCCCTCAATTATTATAGGTTTTCTTTGCCTCTATATATGATGTAATTTCCCTTATTTTACCTCCTTTTCCTCTTCTTCCATGGTTATCCCTTTTCTACTTCTAATTTCCTTTTCAGATTATCATATCATGTGATAATCATAATTATAATATAATAATCATAAAATAACAATAATCATAATATAATAATAAAATCAACCCTCATTCTATAAGTATATCTACAATATATAATTCTCAAGAGTTTTTTTTTTTTTGTTGTTGTTGTTGTTGTTATCTTTTATGTTTCTCTTGAATTCTGTGTTTGTAGATCAAATTTTTTGTTCATTTCTGGTCTTTTCATTAGAAATAGGTGAAATTCACCTATGTCATTGAATTTCCATCTTCTTTCCAGAAAGATAATGCTCATTTTAGCTGCATAGTTTATTCTTGGCTGTAATCCTAGTTCTTTTGCTTTGGGCCACTTTTAAGAAGCTGTGCTCTGAATTTGCTTAGTTTGTATGAGATTAAAGAAAGAAAGAGCATTGGGCCTGGAGTCAGGGAGACTCCTTTTCATGAGTTCAAATATGTCCCCAGACACTTAATTGTATGACCCTGGGCATCAGTCTGCCTCAGCTTCCTCATCTATAAAAATGAACTGGAGAAGGAAATGAAAAATCACTTAAGTATTTTTGCCAAGAAAACCCCAAATGAGATTACAAAGAGTTGGACTTTACTGGAAAATGATTTGATAATAAAAAGACAAAGCTAAACCAAGGGTGGTAGGTAGTGGTAGCTGGCCAAGGCAATCTGATCTATTTTACAGCTTACAGATCATGAATTCAATGTCCACATGCTTTTTAGTTTCTTCCCTAGCCACAAACTACAACCCTCCACTCCTCCCCCCATTCCCCAAATTAGTCAACTATATGTTAAATATATAGGAAGCACTGTGGTGGGGTGGAAGGATTATTAATCCTACTTTTTGTATAAACTAGCATTCATAATATTTGCCTATTTGTCTCACAGATTTATGAGGAAAAATGTGCTATATATCTTAAAGTGTGTAAATCTGAACTGTTATTACCTCAATAGAGAATGATTGGGACACATCTGTCATGACTATTAGAAAAGCAGCTCCAAGTTGATGGTTGCTAATAGTCATAGAATTTAGACAACTGGAAAGATCTTAGAGATATTCTAGTCGAATCTTCTTATATTAATTATATAGATGAGGAAACCGAGGCTCATTATCATTTGATCCCGTAGGCTCCTGTTTTACCCAAAGTTAATTGCTGTCTATATGAGTCCCAAAACAGGAAATAATAAAATCACTTCTTAGGCTTTTCAAGTTCAACCACATTTACTTTTTACCTTCCATGAGTTTAAAGAACAGAAAAAATCAATGCCTAGGTAGACATTTTCATATTTTACTTTTCATCTTATTACCACTGGGAATGTCTTGTGAATTCTTTGCAAAAAAAATTTTTTTTTTTTGTAAAGCAGAAGAAAGAAAGCATTCATTCTTTACCCCTTTTTTGGTTACCAGTTTTCCTATTTATTAGGGGAGTAAAGGAGGAGGGAGAAAGATAACATTTCCTTTCATTTCCTAATTTATTATATATATTTCCCTAGACAACTATTCAATATATTTAGGTTAGGGGAGTAGAAGAGAAGGGGAAGAAGGAGATAACATTTCCTTTCATTTCCTTATTTATTAAATATATTTCCCCTGACAACTATCCAGTATATTTCCTGTTGGCTGAGGATTTCAGGTATGATGTATGTTTCTCCTCTCTCAAAGTTTTATAATTATATATTATATATATATAATAAATACATAATTATAATTATAAACTTATAACTCTCAAAGTTTTATAAGAAGCAAACCTTTCCAAATCCATTAGGAAACTAGTTTTTAATTATATAGAGTGTCAGGTAATATTTGACATTATTACAGAGTACAAGAAATATCAGTAAGGAGCTGTTGAATTCTTTCAATTGCTAACTGATACTGGATTCTTTCTGCATTATTTCATGATTTCATTAGTGTGGGAATTCCTTTACCAGCATAGTTTGCAACCCCTCTAAGACTGAATTCCTGTTCTTTGAGATTTGCTGAGTAGCCTAGTGATGAGCCTCTGAGAAGTCATGAGATCAGAGAAAGAGGCTACCCATGACCTCTTGTGACCTTGTGTTCTGTTGGTCGTTTCAGGTGAGATACTTTTGAAAAACCTTAGTGGGAGTTTATTTAATGTATTTGAAGAATATTTTAATGTTATATATTTATGTCTCTTGTATCTCTTTTCTAGCTTTAGGAAACTTGATGTGTCATCTGCCTTCTTATCTCTGTGATAGCCATTCATTCAATAAAATGTCTCTTAAGTACCTACTACATGTAAGGCATTGTGTTAAATTATAGGATATAGCATGTGAAGGGTTAGGAAAACAATGCATGACCTATTTCCTCTAGAAATCCATCCTAGTGGCCTGATCTTGAAATTTTCCAGTCATGTTTTGTCCCTATAAATATCCCTAGGGATGTTCAACCCTAGATAGTATTGAGCACATATGTACTTTATATTTAATGAGGTATGAGACCCAACAGATGATGACTGTATCATACTTCTCTCTCTCTCTCTCTTTCTCTCTCTCTCTCTCTCTCTCTCACACACACACACACACACACACACACAATTGCACAGGATGTTTAGGTTGTCTTATGGGCCAATAGATGAATTTGGAATGGTCAATAAACATTTATAAAGTGCCAACTATGTACCAAGGGATACATAGAAAGACAAGTCCCTGCCTCAAGGAGCTTACATTCTAATGAAGGAGACAACATGCAACTTAGTGCAGACAAGATAGATAATTTGAAAATAATCTAAGATGGAAGGCATTTAGTGGATTTTAACCTATATTTTCACAGCTCCAAGCAAGTCCAGCAAACTATTTACACTAACAAACTACTTTTGATGTAAGTATATAGATTCAGTCTTCAGTAGCATACTTATATAAACATATGGTATGGACCAGTCCCAAATAGCTGTTCATGGGTTATATTTACTTTTCTCTTTGAGGCAGTATCATGCAGTGGGAAAGAACTTAGCATTAGGAACCAGAGGATCTGAGTTCAGACCATGACTGTCACTACCTATATGACTTCAAATAAGATGTTTAACCTCTCTGGTCATTAGTTTCTTCATTTTTAAAATAAAAAGAGTTGGTCTCGATGACTTCTAAGGTCTCTTCCAACTGAAATCTGTATATGAGCCTAAAACCTTGCCTTTGGATCAATAATCACATTGAAGAAGACATTTTGGTATGAATTATAGAAGTCATCTGGGGTTTGATAATTTGGGGAAATTTCTCCATCCCATCCTTAATATGTGCCCCAGGAAGACAGTAGACCTCTATACTAGAAATAGCCACACACCAGAGAAAGTGTTCATTCCTAGTTTTTGATGAGGATCAATGATCTCACAGGATAATGTTTTATACATGTGGATGAATTTAAGTGAGAAGGAATTGCACACAGTCAGCCTCATTCTCTCTTCCAGAACCATCAAAATTCATTGACAAAAGTCAAGACAGATGGTGATGGCCTGGGATGTAGTAGATGACCTTGGAGGTGTCAGTGTCTGACCAAGCTCTATGTACTTCACAGTACCTGTTTCAGCCTCTTTCTTGACTGTTGGAACAAATTGTTCTGATCCACTCTTTCCATTAAAGGCAGTCCTCACATCCTTGGAGTAGACATCCCTCTAACTCCCTGATGGGTTTAAATCTGTCAGTGATTCTCAATCTGTTTTAGCTCATCTGCTGAGATGGCTTGACTGGAGTATGATTGCTGTATATGCTACAGGTGAGAGTTGGGTAAAGATGGACACTAAAGGCAGATGAGTAATACTGAAAAAAGGTCAGCAAGACTTCACACCAAAGGTGCTAGTCTTCTCTAAAGACCCTAAATGTCCCAGAGAAAGTGTACAAGTTCAATGCCTTGACCTTTGGACTGGAGAATTTGTCCACTACTTTTTTTGAAGATTGGCTATCAAAGTGGATTAGGAGATTTACCAGAGTCCTAAACAATGTATTTCTGACATTGTAGATAGTTTAATAAGCTGAGAAAAATCTTGATTTGGAGACGGAAAAATCTAAGATAGAATTGTTGTTCCATTGTTTGCTGGCAATTCTTGTGAGTAAATATATTTTTAGGCTTGGGTGTCCTCATCTGTAAAGTATGGAAACTGGACTAAATGATCCCTAAGATCTCTTCTAGCTTGAAAAATCTAGTATTCTTTGATAGAATATTATTAAGCCAATCTACCAATAAAAAAATAAGCACTTATTAAGCACCTACTATGTGCAGGCTCTATGCTAGGTGCTGAAAATAAGTAAAAAGTGAAACATTCAGAGTGTGGAGGACCATCTGTAATGCTTCAAGTGGGTGGGTATTCATGGCAATCCATAAAGCTGGTTTTACAGGAAAACTTAGTAATACCAATGTAGACTTCCCGAAGGCAAATATTAGGAACATACTGTGGAAAATGGGCATATAACCCTCTTGAAGGATAAAGCACAAGCTGTTAGACCTGTCAGTTCCCCTTAACTAAAATGCTGGCTGAGTCATTTGGAAGAATGTTAAAGGCCAATTTCACTACTAGTTATGGGACTTTTGAGCCATATTCATAATCATTATGAACCAGATAACTACTTAGTGTCTTATAGAGCCTTGTATAGTATAAAAATTAGAGGTTTTAAAAAAACTACAAATTGAATACAAATACAAACTTCATATGAAGTTTAAAAGCAGTGGTCCGATAATTTCTCCAATGGGAAGATTTTCTCTCAACATGGAGCAGTCTTTTATTGGTAGAAGCAATGAAAATATCCTCTCAAGATCTGTGCCTGTCAGGTAGGAGTTCCTGAGTAGGAGTTCATCATCCAATCCCTTATGTGTTCTTTTTTATGATGTCTCATAAAATCCCAGGACACTCCAGGATTCTAGTCCAACCTGTACTTAATTAGGAATCTTTCTGACAAAATTCCTGACAAGTGATCAGCCAGTTTACCCTTAAATATATCCAGTGATAGGGAAATATCTTCCTGAAGCAGTCTATCTCCCTTTTGGACAGTTCTAAATGTTAAAAAAAATTGTCTTTCTATATCTTGCATCCATTACTTTCTTCTTTGGACCCAAATAGAGCCAATATTTCTTTAAATACTTGAGGGCACTAGTGCATTCTGATTAGGTCTTCTCAAATCTAGGCTGAATATCCTGAGTTAATTAAAATTTATAGTTCTGAGTTCCCTTATCCAGTCCTCCACTTTTAGATACATTTGAGCTTGTCAATGTCTGTGGTGTCTGGAACTGAACATGATACTATAGTATGCAAAGGGAAGAGTACAGTGGGTTATTCTGATATTATTCTTGCTTATTCTGAATATTATGTTTTTATTAGGCAGCTTATTAGAGTGTTAACTAATATTAAATTTAAAGTCTATTAGAATGGCCACATCTTTTTTTTTTTCCACATGAAATATTGTCTAGCTATGTGTCTTTCTTTCATGTGGACAGTTAATGTCTTGAGCCCAAATATAAGACTTTATATTTATCCTTATTAATTTTTATATTAGTTTTAAACCATCATTCTAATATTTCAGACATTTTTTGGATCCCAGTTATGTCATCCAGCATATTAATTCTCCCTGGTTGCTTCACAAATTCCGTAAATTTGCTTTATGGCTTCATTTAAGTTATTGATAAAACATTTTTAGCAAACTGGATTAATCATTTTTTTTAAATCTTTCATTGCACCTAGTAGCATAGAGTGGGCATGCAATTAGCACTTGCTGAATTTGTAGAAAATTTTTTTTTGGGGGTGCTGAGACTGAGAATGTTACCAGTATTGATACATTCTCTTAAGTACCTTTCTTAGACACCACCATTCCAAGTATTCATTTTATTTCTTTCCCTTTCTCACCCTAAATCCCAGAAGCAAAACAAGTGAGTTCATATTTGCTGCTTGCTTTCTTTTCATACTTCTCACCCTTTGGCTTCTATTTTCATCACTTTACTGGGATTGCTTTCTTTAAGGTTACCAATAAACTCAATTATCAAATTTCAGCTCTCATGCTTCTCAATCTATTGTTTTTAACCTTTTCTTTTTCCCTATTCTCTCTTCTCTGGGTTTTCAGAATACTGCTTGCCTGGTTTCCTTCCTCCCTACTTAACCACATCTTTTCTGTTCCCTTTGCTGGTTCATGATTCATATCACACTCCCTAACAGTGGGTGTTTCACAAGGTTCTGTTGTATCCCACCCCCACTCTTCTCTCTACACTCTATTTTGGTGACCTCATTACTTCCCATGGATTTAATGATCATCACCATGCTGATGACTCACAGATCTTCCTATCTCCCCTGAGCTTTAAGCCCACATTGACTGCTAATTAGCCATTTCAAATTGTATATCCCAGAGACAGCAAACTCAATGTATACAAGAGAGAACTTGTCATCTTTCTCCCAAACACACCACACTCTTCCAAATTTTTTATTTCTCTCAGATACAATTATCATCCCAGTCTTCCAGCTTCATATCCTTGGTGTTATCTCTGACTTCTCTTCCTTATCTAACATAACAAATCAATTGACAAATCTTATCATTTCTAAATCTAATATATCTTTTGTATCTGATTCTATCTATTCACACAGCTATCACCTAAGTCAGGTCCTGTTCATCTTATTATTATTGCAATATATTTATATTATTAATGTTATGGCCTTCATATCTCTTTCTTCTCCAATCCATTCTCCATATTGCTGCCAAAGAGATGTTTTATTAGCGTAGCTCAGATAATGTCACTCCTCTACTCATTGGCTCCCAATTGCCTTGAGGACTGAATATAAATAGTGCTGTTCAGTATTAAAGCTTTTCATAACCATGTCCAGAGCATTTTTTAATACTCTTAATGGATATTACTTCTTGTTTTGCATTTTTTTTGCTCTAACCAAACTGACTTGTTTGTTTTTCCCACTTAACATTGCCAGCTCCCATCTCTGAGTTTTTGCACTGACTTCCTTCATTTCTAGAATTCATTCCCACCTCACTTCTGTCTCCCAGGATCCTTCTCCTTTTTCAAGACATGTCCCAGGAACTCTATTCTATTGCTAGTGCCTTCCTTCTCAAATCTAACTTGAATCTCATATCTAACTACTTTTATTTATCTGTATTTATTTTTCCTATGTTCATTCTATATATGCTTTTACAAGAATATGCTGTTTCCACTCATTAGAAAAAGTTCCTTATAAGTAAGGATTATTTCATTTATTATATTTTCATATTTTATTTGTTTTATTTGTTTTCCCAGAGCTCAGCAAAATGCTTTCATATATGTGCAACTGATTTAATGATTACTTCTGTAGATATCATTTATCCACACATGAACCGCCAGAAGTGGGTAGTGATCCTAGACTGAACTTTTTGAGAATAGGATTTGTCTTTCTCCTTTCTTTGTATTCCCAGTGCCCAGTACAGTGCCTGGTATATAATAAGTGCTTAATAAATGCTTGTTGACTAGCATGTCTTAGCGAGATGCTATATCAAGTGTTCCAAGAAAACAATATGCTAGTTTTATATCAGATTGGCAAATAATCCCTTCCAAATCCCGAGGAGAGTCACACAATTACATCATCTCCGAGTTGGACGCAACTTTGGATTCCGCTGATTCCAATTCATGACCGACCAAGAATCCCCTCTATAACATCCCTGGTAATTGTTTGTTCAGATTTTGTATGAAAGGTCCATGGAAGGTTAAGTTGCTATTTCCTGAGACAACCCATTTCACTTTAAATGATTCTGTTCATTAGAAGACTTTTTCCTAGACCAGGCTACAATTTTTCCCCCAACAGTTTTGCCACTTCTCTTTTTTCCTTAGTAGTATCCTCTGGAGTTAAAACTTGTAACCCGTCTTCCATGTGACTAACATTCAGGGATTTCACTGTTTTCAGTTGACTCATTGACCTACATGATTTGTCATTTTTCCCTATGACTAATAGTAGATATCCTATCTCCTTGCGCCACATCTTCATTCTGGTTAATGAAGGTACAAGCATTCAAGATGAATATTAATTCTAATTCTAGGTCATCAATAATTGCCAAATGGCTTCCACAATATATTCTCACAAGGTCAGTCACCAAGGTTGTTGAATCTGGAGAAGAGCAGGTTTTGTAGGAATATTGCAGCCGTCTTCAAATCCTTGAAAGGTTGTCAAGTGGAAGATAGGTTAGACTTAGTATGTTTGACCCTTGAGATCTGCTCTTAGGCAGATCTAAGAGCAATGGCTTCTAGATAGAAGCTGCCAAGATGAATATTTAGCCTGGATGCTAGAAGCACTTCTATTCCAAATCGAATGGGCTACTTTGGCCGAAGATGGTGAGTTTCTCCTTCCTGGATTCTTCAGGTAGAGGTTGAGTGATCATTTCTAACATGAAATGCAGATTCTTTTTAATTTTTGAGATAGAATAAGATTGTCTGGGGTTCTTTTTCAGCTTTAAAATTCAGAGAGAAATGAATGGTTCCTTTCTTTGGGGTTTTGGCAAGTTTTTTGGAGGTAAAGCCAAAACTTCAACATCAAATAATTCTAGAGGTATATTTCCCAATCCAAAGTCTACCGTAGCTTGGGAGTGCATCCAAGTTTGCTAATGTGGACCACTCTTCTGTAGCCTTGCCAGAGTGTTTCTGAGAGATTCAAAGAAGCCAGGAAGAAGGAAGGAATTGATGGAGAGAGGGCTTTTCTCCATTTACTATAGAGTATCACTTTCTGGGAGTGAAAGAATTCTTCAAACTTGGAGAAGGGGAGGGAGAGAAAAAACAGAAGAGAGGGGAAGAGGGAAAGAGAGAAAGAGATGACACAGAGACAGAAAAAGGGAGAAAGAAAGAGAGGGAGGGAAACGGAAATATAGAAAAAGGGAAGGAGGGAGGAGAAAAAGAAGGGACAGAAGGTGAAGAGATAGAGGCAGAAATATTGAGAGACAGAGACAGAAACATGGAGGCAGGAGAAGAGACAAAAAGACAGAAGCAGAGACAGATATTGAAAAAGAGAGAGAGGGAGGGAAAAGAGACAGAAAAGAGAGGGAAGGAGAGAAACAGAAATTTGAAGAGGCAGAAAGAGATGAAAATAGGTAGAGACAGAGAGAATCAGACAGACAAATGCACACATATATGCAGAGAGACAGAGACTACAGAAAGAGAGCAGAGACAGACATACAGAGACAGAGATAGTGAGAGAGACACAGACACACACACTCAGAGAGATAAGAGACAGAGAGCCAAAGAGCCATAGATGGAGAGACAGAGAAACACACACACACACACACACACACACACACATGCAGATTGCTCCCAACCATATGGTAGGGCTAGTGCAGAATGTCCACATTTACACAGTGCTCCTGTCTCCAGAATCAAGTTCCTGGTGTCTCTGACATTGCTGCCTCCATCTTAGGTGAGCCTGCACCAAACTTTGTACTAAAACTTACATAATAATCTGACCAATTACATGCTCTTTGATAATGTCTTTAGATTTTTTTTTTATGAAAGAGGCAGGAGTTACTTCTTCCTTTAGTCCAAGATAATAATCAAGATGGCAGAGGAAAACTATATTTTGTCTTCTACTTTGGCAGAACCAAGTGAATAATTGAAAGAGAGAACCCCTTCATCGGTGTACTTGTCCCAGCAATCTGAAACCCCCCTGCACATTGCATTCATTTATTCATTCAAGGATTCATTAAGCATTTATTATTGACATGACATCAGCATACCATATCAAAGCACTGATATCAGTAATATACTTCTTCTGGGAATATTCGTACTCATATTGCCCCAGTTCTTCTTCTGAAGAATCTGTCTACAATAAAGGATGCCAGGAAGTTTATGGTGTCCTGGGTTTTCTAGGAACACAGGGAAACGGTTTTATATCAACTCCAGACTCTTCAGGGAAATTTATCTGGCCAGCAAAAAAAGTTACTTGCTAATATTTTGTATAAGAAGTTATCATCTAAGCCCATGAATAAAATGAGAAAATTGTCTTATATCAATGACATCTCTATTGTTAAAATATAACTTTTGTTCACTAGAAAACTACTTTGCAAGCTTGATAAATTGGAATCTCCATTTTTTGCACTTCACATTCCTGCATTCTATCTCTCATAAAAAAGAAACGGATTATAAATAAAGATAGGAAGAATTTGGCATCGAGCATTGGAGTGTAGTAGAAATGTTGTATTTGGGTCAAAAAAGCTGGGTTTGATTTTAATTCTTAACATTTAATTGTTACTTAAGTTTAATAGACTCAAAAAAATCTGTACTCAAAGAACTATGAAGTCTGAATGAAGATTGAAACATACTATCTTCATTTTTTGGTAGTTTCCCCTTTTGTTCTGATTCCTCTTTCACAACTATTAACTAATATGGAAATATGTTTAACATGATTGGACATGTATAATCTAAAAAAAAGAGGGGGGAGAAAAAGAAATAGGGGAGGCAAGGGGGGAGAGAGAGACAGAGACAGAGAGAAAGAGGGAGAAAAAGGAAAAGAGGGAGAGAGAGAAATCTGTGCATCAATTTTTCCATGTATATTTATGATAATATTTACATAGCATTTTAAGATTTGCAAAATAATTTACAAATATTATCTTCCTTTTATCCTTATAACAACTCTGAGAAATTTCTATTTTCTTTATTTTGCAGATGAGGAAACCAAGGCAAGCAGAAGCTAAATGACTTGCCCAAGATCACACTACTATTTGTTGTCTGAGGCCGAATTTGAACTCAGGTTTTCCTGATTCCAGGGCCAGCACGCTATCCACTGCATCATTTAACTGACTATAAAATATGAATAATAATATATACTTCTTACCTCACAGAGTAATTGTGGAAAAATACTCAATAAATGTCAATTTATTATATTATCAATATTATTATTTGAAAAGAACAACATTTAGTCAGTTAAGATCAGGCAAGATTCAAGCAATTCTCCTCTCCTATATTATTGTACTTGTGATGTTTATAACATTGACATCAAGCAAGTGCAAGTTTCTAGGTCTTTTTGATCCTCAAAGAAAGATTTGGTTTTGTTTAAAATGGTTTTGCGGTCTGTAAGGTTTTTTGGATTCTAATTGTTTAATAATGGAAATCCATACATGATATATGGGGGATAGTGTGGATATATGGATATAGTATAGGCAATCAGGTCAGATCAAAGGAAGAAGCAAGCTCTTCCCTTGTGTGCATAAAAATACTATGTTAGGGATGGAAGATTCAGAGAGAAAATGAAAAGCCCCTTGGGAACCATATTCTGTTGGGATGGGAGGTGGTGACAGAAAAGCACGAAGGGTATCGTTTGAGAAGGGAGAAGGAACCAAAGTGATCAGGACAATTTTCTCTGAAAAGGTGACCGAGAAGAAGCCAAAGATTCTAAGTCAGATGAGGTGAGACATGTGGTGCAGTCTTTGTGTAGGAACAAGGCTAGATGATGGAATAGAGGCTTCAAGGAACACAGAATAGACCAGTTTAACTAGAATATACAATTCATCTATTGTAGCGAAGTGAAATGAGCCGGGCAAAGAATCCTGAAGTCAGATTATGAAAGGTTTTAAATTCTAAGCTAAAGATTTTGTATTTAAAGAAGGGAGCTGCTTTAGCAGGAGAGTGACATGGTTACATGTGCTTCAAGATTATTTCATTGGAGAAGGAACTGGAAAGGGGAGAAAATGGAGAAACTGATTAAGAGGCTATGGTAATAGTAGAAGTAAGAAATGAGAATGGTTTGAGCATCTTAATTATGGCTTCATGAATGGAAAGAAGAGGGTAAAGTGAGAGATTTGGTGTCTTGTCACTTGATTGGATTTTGAAGATAAAAGAGAGTGTAAATATAGTTAAATAGAAATATGATAATGCCCTTAGCAGAAAGAGGGAACATCCCATTCCTCAATGATTCTGGGTAATAGAGTACTTATTTTAGGTTTAAATATAAATGCCAAAATCATTTGAGATCTTTGATGAAAAATAATAGCTGATAACACATTAACACCAACCCTCCCAACAACTCTCAGACTGCTCAGTTCTTCATGGCTAATGAGATTCCAAGATAAGATAGTCTCTCCAATATTAATGGAAGAGTTGAAAAAATATAGAAAGCAAATTTACCATCTGCTTAGAAATTAAGTTTCCCATCATGGTGGCTTTGAAGAATTGTTATAGCTTAATTATTTTACCCAACTGAAACATATTCTAATGAACACAAATGGCATTTGTCATGTCATCTTGAGAATGAGAAACCTGATTTAATTTGACTTTGACTAAAAGCTTGCTATCCAGTTTAAACGAAGACTTATTAATCAATTATGGTTGCTGGCAAAGTTAGTGATTGCTAACCATTGGAAAGGGATACCCATCCAATTACCTCATGAATAGCTTAATGGAATATTGAGTGTCATGGCTGTAGAATGGTTGCTTACCAGCCAAGAATTGGATGCAAATTTTCTTGGCACCATTTTGCAACTATCTATTTAAAGGCTTTCCTTGAAGAGCCAAATATATGTGTTTGAATGTTTTTAGGTATTATTTACTCACTGCTTTCCTCTTTTCCTTTGATGACTCCAGCTACACATAGTTGTTTTTGAGATCAGTCTATAAGAGAAAAAGCCATATTCACTAACAGTAAAGATGAGTTATTTTTCTATTGAAAAAGTTTACTATACAAAGAATAGAGGATTGTATATGAAGCCATAAATATGACTTTTTGTATATTTCAGATTTGACAGGGTAGTTCTAACCTTGCTTCTGCTTATCTGTATCCACTTCTGAACTTTAACCTATTCTTTCTTAATGATTCATTTTTTTTCTTCTAGTTTCATTATTATTTCCCTGTCCCATCAAGTTATAATACATCTTCCTCCCCCACCAAAAAAAAATACTATTTTGTAACAAATAAACACAATCAAGAAAAAGGAGTCCAACATAACCATATTTATAAATGGATATGGCTCTGCATTTCTAGTCTGTCAACTCTCTGCCAAAATATGAAAAGCATGATTCAACATCAGTCTTTTGAAATCATGACTGGTCATTGCACTGACCATAGGGATGGGGTGAATGGATACCAATTGAAGACCATAACCCAATATCCGAATGGGTCCCAGTGAAGAGAAAGCTGACCCTGTGGAGTTATCTTGTACAGATAGAACTATCTTATATTGAGACCTACAGTTACTTTATACAATCTGGAGGTTAAACTATAGACATCAACTGCTGAGGCTAGCTTATATAGATAGGATGACTACTACCAAAAATTGATTTACTGATGCACAAAATTAGCACAGTCAGCACACATTGCTTCTCTGCCATAAAAGGTTCCACCTTTTCCTTTGTTAACTGGGAGTTCATTAAGAACTTTGCTGCTTGATAAGCAATATAATAAAGCTTTGACCTGAAGATGGTTTGAATCTGTGAATGTAATCCAGATGATTCCCCACCTTTGTAATTTAATGAACCTCATCAATGGTTCTTATTTATTTATTTATTTATTTATTTATTTATTTTTTCTTCATCAATAGTTCTATAGTCTCACAATTGTTTTCATTTACAATACTGCAATTATTATATCCATTGTTTTCCTGACTGCTCACTTTACTCTTGATCACTTAATACAACTCTTCCCAGGATTCTCTTATATTCTGTTATAGAATAACAATATGCCATTACATCCACAATCCATCATTTGTTCAGTCATTCTTCAAATAATGGGTACCCACTTTGCTACAACAAAGCATGCTGCTATAAATGTGATATTTGGGTCCTTTTCCTTTGTTCTCTCTCTCCTATTTAGCATATATCTCATTTTGGACCTGTAGTCCATCACCTCTCTACTAAGAGCAAATCAGTCCTCCTCTGGAATCAAGTGCAATGATTTGAATTATGATGCTGATTCATGTTATGTTCTTTGATGTTATTGTGGTTTCTATGTTGTTCTCTTAATTCTACTCCTTTTCTTCTGTACAGGTTTATAGAAGTATTTCTGAATTTTTCTAAAATTTCCCTACTTATTTTTCATGATGAGATATAATATTCCATGACTTCCATATATTAAAATTTGTACTGTAGTTGTTATTGAACAATAGTCTCCAGCTATTTCCCCAGGGGCATCCTCATCTACTTACTCATAATCCTCTGACTCCAATTCATTCTCTAGTTGTTGTTTGAACATCTTCTTGTCCATGGTAATTCCTCCACACATGACTAGGTCCACTGAATTTTGTTGCAATGAGGAAGACTTAGATAGGGCCAGAAATAGGACTTTTGAATCTGTAGTAATGGCCATATTCTGTATCCAAGACAAGTGATTTAAAAGATAATCCAGTTTAGTAGGGTGGTAGAAGGAAGAGGACAGATGTGGCTACCAGACAGAAGGAAAGAAATCCCAGGACACCATGAGACCATCCATTGATGAGAAAGATGTTATAGTATATGGGAGAAATGTATATTCTATCATACACCAACTTATAGTTTCTCTTCTTTTTTTTTTTTAATTAAATTGTGTGCTAAATGCTGCCAGCATCTTGGGCAAAGCCCCTATTGCCCTGTCCTAGTTAGAGTCTTGTACCTAGATTGGTCATAGTCTAGGCTTTTATTAATGCTCATTCTCATTTCTCCAAGCAGATGTTGATACAGCTGCTAAGGAAGTCACGTGTGAGGCCTCTAGAATTGGGAGCAGCAGGTATATTGGTCATTAGTCGTGTTTGCAGCTTTAGGCATCTTTTCCTTGATTGTGGATTGATAATGAGAGAGGGAGCAAGAAGATTGGTGTCAGTGTAGGCAAGGTTCTAGGATGTGCAAGAGACTTAGGATGGAGAGAAACCCCCTCTCCTTAGTTCAGGAACTGTTTGCCTTCAGGATTTGGCTTTTCTTCTTGTAAGAAGGAGATGTGGGGGAAGGAGCATGAGGCAAGGAGGCAGAACACTTTACTCTAGGCTGTTGTGTAGGTAGGTGACATTTAGAAAGCTTTAAGGTTTGCAGGATCCTTTACAAATGTTATCTCATTTCATCCTCACAACACCCCTGTGAGGGAGTTGCTATTATTATCCTTATTTTGTAGATGATGAATTTGAGGTAGGCAAGTTAAATGACTTGCTTAGAGTGACACAATGAGTAAGTGGCCATATTTGAACTCATTTTCCTGACTCCTGGTCCAGCTTTCTATCCTTTGTACTCGTTAGTGCCTTCGTTGCTGTGTGATTCTGCATGTCACTTCCCTATGATGGATTTTAGTTTTCTCATCTAGAAAATGGGCGAGAAGATTTCTATGGTCCCTTTCAGCTCTAGAACTGACTTTACATAGTCATAAGACTGTGACATAGACATATGACTATGACAACAAGTGATCAACAGGTAGTTCTGCTGGCTGATTTTTCTCTCACTTGGAGGGACTCATTAATCAGAGGAGCAGTTAAAATGAAAAAATGCACTAAGACATTTTAAAATTGCCTTTGGTACTTGAGTTTCCATTGATTTCCATGATGGTTCTGATACCAGAAACTTTCTTTTCAATTGTTCAGCTGTTTATTTCCTCATAGCTGCATTTCTTTGAGATTAAATAATGGCATTTGCTTATTGTCTGAATGCAATAACAAGTCTAGGTGGAAATGAGATGAAAATGCTTTAAATATCATTGTTGTTGTTCAGTGCTGTCTGACTTTTTGTGGCCCCATTTAGGATTTTCTTGGAAAATTTACTGAAGTGATTTCCCATTTTTTTCTCCAGCTTATTTTACTGATGAGAAAACTGAGGCAAATAGGCTTAAGTGACTTGCCCAGAATCACACAGTGTCTGAGACCATATTTGAAATCATTAAGAGGAGTCTTCCTGATTCCAGACCCAGCACTTTATGCACTAAGGCCACCTAGTATGCAGCAAAATTTTTTGGTTAAATGTTTTAAGTGGAGCTACTTGATTATGCCTTTAAACCCAAAACATTTTGATTTTCATTTAATGGCCAATAGTAAGCCACTTAACTCAGTGGCTTATTGTTTAGGTTTTGCTGGCATAGAATAAATGTAAATGGAAATTGTTTTCTGTTCTGGTCAGAGGATCTTCTTTGGAACTGATATCTTTGGGATGTAAATCAGGATATCTTTTGTTTCATTTGGATAAATACAGATAAAATACAGATTAGCTCATACAGATAAAATAAAAATAACTATCCTTGCCTCCTTAGGCAAGTCAGTCATCCATTTGATTCATAATTCACCTGAATTAGATAACTCAGATTAATCTTAGAGCTCCCAATAGAATATCTGAGCTTGAGATCCTAGAGGTCACAAAGTCCATCCCACTCATTTGAATTAAAAAAAAAAAACAGAAAAAAGAAGTGAACACAGAATGTTTTTTACATTCAGTCTTCTTAGTTCTTTTTTCTGCATGTAGATAGCATTTTCTGTCCAAAGTCTATTATTGCTTTGAATCACTGAACCACTGAGAAGAATCAAGCGTTTCATATTTGATCATTGTACATTCTTGTTGTTATTGTGTATAATGTATTCCTGGTTCTGCTTGTTTCAGTTAGCATCAGTTTATGTAAATCTTTACAAACCTTTCTATAATCAGCTTATTCATCATTTTTTTATAGAACAAAAATATGCCATCACCTTCATGTACTATGGCTTGTTCAGCCATACCCCATAGTTGATGGGCATCTACTCCTTTTCCGATTCTTGGCTATCACAAAAAGAGCTGCTTCAAACATTTTGCACATGGGGGTCCTTTTCAGTCCTTTATGATTCCCTTGGGATATGGACCCAGTAATGGAATTGGTGGGTCAAAGGGTATGCATAATTTGATAGCCTTGTGGACACAGTTCCAGATTGCTCTCCAGAATGGCTGTATCAGTCCACAACTGCACCAACAATGTGTTAGTGTTCCAGTTTTCCCACATCCCCTCCAACATTTATCATTATCTTTTCCTGTCATCTTAGCCAATCTAACAGATATTAAGTGATACCTCAGAGTTGTTTGAATTTGCAATCTTTTAATCAATAGCAATTTAGAGCATTTTTCATGTAACCATAAATGGCTTTAATTTCGTCATCTGAAAAGTGTTCATATTCTTTGACCATTTATTAATTGGGGAATGACTTGTATTCTTTTTTTTTTTTTTTTTTTGCTGAGGCAATTGGGGTTAAGTGACTTGCCCAGGGTCACACAGCTAGGAAGTGTCTGAGATCAAATTTGAACTCAGGTCCTCCTGACTTCAGGGCTGGTGCTCTAACCACTGTGCCACCTAGCTGCCCCCCATGACTTGTATTCTTATAAATTTGACACAGTTCTTTATATATTTTAGAAATGAGACCTTTATCAGAAATACTGTCTGTAAAGATTTTCCCAGCTTTGTACTTCCCTTTTAATCTTGTTTCTGTTTTATTTGTGTAAAACCTTTCTAATTTGATGTAATCAAAGTTATCTATTTTGCCTTTCATAATATTTTCTAATTCTTTTTTGGTCATAAATTTCTCCCTTCTCCAAAGATCTGATAGGCCAAATATCCCTTGTTCTCCTAATTTGTTTATGGTATCATCCTTTATAATCTTGTATCCATTTTGACCTTATTTTTGGTATGGGGTGTGAGATGTAGGTCTATGCCAAGTTTCTGATATATTATTTTCCAGTTTTCCCAGCAATTTTTGTCAAATAGTGAGTTCTTATTCCAGAAGCTGGAATTTGGGGATTTATCAAATACTATATTGTTATAGGCCTTGATTATTGTATCATGTGTATCTAATCTAGAGAATGGAACTCTTTATCAACTTCTATTGTTTGTTCCTTAAAGGTCGGGGCATCTTTAAACAACCTTTGAGATATTGATTAGCATATCTTCAGACAGATCTGGGACCTGGTCTGCCAGGTACATTCCATCTGGTTCCTTGATGGCTTTCAATAAACTACCAAAATTCTTCCCTGGTTCTTCCCTGAGAAACCTCCAAGGCTGTATTTTTATTTCCTTTAATGGTGTTTTTCTCCTTACTATAGCTAACTCTGGTTAGTCTGATAAACTCCTCTATGGATCTAACCTGCCAGTCAACAGCATCCTCAAGCCTCATGGCATATTCCTTTAATGGATTCTTCCAAACTCCTTTCCTTGGTAACCCTATTCTATTTCACTCACACTGCCCATTTTACCTCTTCATTTTGTCTGTAAACTCTTCTTCTAAATAAACCTACTTTTTGGCAAAGAGAATGACCATTAGGAATTTATCACATATTTATTTCAAATTAGGAATTGCTACCCTGATCTCATCATTTTGACTGAATACATTTCAGGTTAAGTACAATGAATGGTGGCCCAGTAACAAAATGGTTTTTAAGAATTGTGTCTTGTAAGTATTTGTTCAACACTCTCTAACACAAAGGTTTTTAACTATTTTTTAAAATCTATTTTTTACCTATTTTTACCTATTTTACCTATTTACAATAAACCTGCCATTCCATACTATGGCCTATCCTCATCTACTTTTTTCTCACCTAGGTACTTTAATGTCAGGTTCAGAAAGCTTCTTCAAGCTGTCAATGCTTATTATAACCACCTACACATTATTCCCGTTGTTTTATGATAAATCACAGGGGTCTGTATTTAGGTTAAGAGATTGCCCTCCTGATGCTCTGTGGCCACCACTGAGGACCACAAGCATTTGATGTGGCTCTTTAGTCTCATCACTAGTGTCAGTCTTTTGCTTGAAGAGTATTTCCCAGACTTTTTCAAATGGACCCTTAAATGTTTCTATCCTCTTACTCCTTTATATATTATCCTGGACAGTAGGTGATTCTTGAAGATGAGATATCACTAAATGAAGTCAGAAAGCTCTTTTGACGGTCCAGAGTCTTCTTGAGTAGTCCTGAGTACCTCTACATTGGAGCCCATTAAAACAAGACTGATAACCCTAGGAACAAGAATAAGTGAGAAGCTCTCACAACCTCTAGTAGAATGTCTGGCCTGGGGTCACTGTGTGTCAGTTGTTGACTAATCCTGACTGTCAGCAACAATTGAAGTAGAATCATCAAAGGTCTATCATATGTGGTAAGTACTGCTTAGATTAAGGCTTCTAAACCTATGGTCCATTGTTATTCAGCTGTTTTCACTTATGTCCAATTCTTCATGACCCCTTTGGGATTTTCTTGGCAAAGATACTGGAATAATTTGACATTTCCTTCTACAATTCTTTTTTTTTTCTTTGACAACTTATGGTTTTTATTTTGTAAGTTTCACCCTTTCCTTAAGGCTCAGAACTCTTTTTTTAATTGAAGCTTTTTATTTTCAAAACATATGTAAGGATAATTTTTCATCATTGACCCTTGCAAAACCTTTTGTTACAATTTCCACCCCCCTTCCCCCACCCCCTCCCCTAGATGACAAATAATCCAATATATGTTAAATATGGTAAAATATATATTCTACAATTCATTTTACAGATGAGAAAACTGAGGCAAACAGGGTGACTTGTCCAGGATCTTACAGCTAGTAAGTGAAGAAGGTCATATTAGAATTCTGACTTCCAGTCTAGAACTCTATCCCTTTGGCCACTGGGGTTGTAGTTATTGTTGAAATTCTTCATTTTTGAAGAGTATGAATGACATCATGAGGATGATATCTTACCTTATTTATAAGTTAAATTTGAGGAAGACACAACTGGGCAAAGTGTCAGTCTCACTCTCTCTTCCAGAGTAATCAGAGTCCAGTAGTAAGATAAAGGTCAAGAAGAACAGGGATGGTCCAGGATTCAGTGAGTAACCTTAACCTTTCTAAATTATGGGCTTTCCCAAGTCTTTATTTATTTGAGGCCATATCCATTCAGTGATTAAGGCCTGGATAAGAATTAAGAGGAAAGACGGCCCAATTTATCATCCCAAAGATATCAACGGGGAGAGGAAGATTCTTAGAGTGTCTGGCCAGAACAGAAAACAATTGCTATTTACAATCATTCTAAGGCATCAAAACCTAAACAATGAGCCACTGCAGCTAGGACTGGGCCTAGTCTTTGGCCATTCAGTGAAAGTCAAAATGTTTTGGGTTTAAACCCCAAACCATAAAACCATATGGTTTAAATCATAGTCAAGTAACTCCACTTAAAACACAATTGACTTTTTTTAGCCTGTTTTTTCAGAGCTATATTTCAAGAAATCAAAATGAAAACTGCTCAGGAAACAGTAAATAGTTCCAGTTTTTTTTTTTTTTTAAGTAAAATAAAGAAGAAAAGGAGGAAGAGAATGAGAAAGAGGAAGAAGAGAAGGAAAAAGAAGAGGAGGAAGAGGAAGAAAAGGAGGATGAAGAGTAGAACCAGGAGATCATTATACACAGTAACAAGAAGACTATATGATGATCAATTCTGATGGATATGGCTCTTTTCAACAATGAGATAATTCAAACCAGTTCCAATTGTTCAGTGATGAAGAGAGCCATCTACACCCAGAGGAAGGACCGTGGGATCTGAATTTGGTTCACAACATAGCATTTTCACTTTTTTTGTTGTTGCTTGCTTACATTTTCTTCTTCTTCTTCTTTTTACTGGTTTGATTTGATTTTTCCTGTGCAGCACAATAATTGTATAAATATGTATGCATACATTAGATTTAACATATATTTCTACCATGTTTAACATATATTGAACTACCTGCCATTTAGGGGAGGGTGTGGGGGAAGAAGGGGGAAAATTGGAACACAAGATTTTGCAGGGGCTAATGTTGAAAAATTGTCCACACATATGTTTTGAAAAATAAAAAACTTTAATTAAAAAAAGAAAAGGATGATGAAAAGAAGGGAAAGGAAGAAGTAGAAAAGAGAAGGAGGAGAAAGGAAGGGAAGAGGTAAAAGAGGAGGAAAAAGAGGAGAAAGAAGAAGAAAAAAAGAAGAGGAGGGAAAGGAGGAGGAGACCCCTTTCAAAAAAAATGTAAGAACTCTTCTAGAGGATGAAAATCTTTTGAAAACATTTTGAAAGACTAATAGGAGAGATGAGAAACTATAGCATGGTGGCTTGAAGTCCATTCTAGGAGTCAAAAAGCATTAGTTCAAGTCCAGTCCTCTCTAAAACATTTTATCTGTGTAAATTTGGACAAATCATTCATCTTTTTTAGTGTCCCAGGCAACTCTCCTTGCCCATATTCAAATTGGTGAAGGAAGTTTCAGGAGCAACTTGTACTAGTGAAATCACCACCCACTCCAAAAAAAAAAAAAAAAAAGTCAAAGGATAATAGAGAATTAAAAGGTCCTTCTACCCTCATGAACTGAGGAGGTTCCATGAACCAGGACATGAATGCCATAACATAAGTTGCTTGTCCAAGGTCACACAAATAGTGATTGCAGAAATTAATTTGAACCTATGTCCTCTGATTCCAGCTAAAGTGCTTAGACATTAGATATTATTTGGCAGACATCAAAACTTTATTGTGTAAACTTGGATTTAACTATTAAATTGTGTACTTGGCCTGCAATTTTCCTTATCTCTTCTTCCCTCCCACCCAACCTTCCACAGGAGAAGCTTTTATCCCATTTATGCAAAACAATCTACTTTTCCAGTAGCTTCTGAGAAGGATTTCTGAAGGAGTTGTGAAGTCATATTGATGTCTGGTATGTTTTGAGAGCAGTTTTCATCGTTTTCCTGAGAGGGGTATAAAAAATTAATGACCATTTTCAGAATGACTTTATCCCTTCTCTGGTTTCCAATATTTACTCTGGGAGACCTTTGCTTAGAGACCTTTTTTGAGTTACTTGGCCATCACTTATGAGAACCAGTTCTACTGAGCTAGTTTTTATTTGACATTTGATACCTCATGAAGGTGGGGTCTCTACCTAATTCATTTAGTTCAATTGCTTAAAATAGAAACAAAAACTAAAAAAACCCCATAAAATACTAAAAAAACATGAATTAAAAATAAGACCAGAAGTTTGTTTTGTTTTTAATTTTTTCCTCTCACTTTTCATGTATTTTCTGCCTTCATTTTGTGTTTTTTATATCAGGAGTAATTTTGGAACTGAGTTTTGAATATTTACGATTGCCTTCTTGCAAATTGGGGTTTGTTTTCTTGATTCTTTTGTTCAACAGTGATCACCACTTACTTTGGGATTAGGTTAAGATTGGTTCTTCTGAAAGTGATTGTTTTGGTTACTCCTTAGAGAATGATATCATGGGATTATATACTTTGGAATATTAGGCTGGATATCTTCATGGCTTGATTTCTTTCACTCTTCTTTATATCTGTGAAGGCTTGCAGCTGATGGTGGGCAGGAAGCATTGACATTTCCTATCTTTCATTCTAGCTCAACAGATTTTCCAAACATGATTCTAAATGTAATTCTTATGGAAAATTCCAAGAATCTTTCCAGGATCAGACAATGTTGCTTTGCATCAGTTTTTAAAATCTGATGTAATTAATCTCTGCTTCAGTTGCTCATCTGTAAAATGGGGATAATAATAGCACCTATATCCCAGGATTGTTGTGAGGATCAAATGAAGTAATTGAAAAGCACTTTGCCCAATACCTGGAATATAAAAACACCATATAAAAAGATGGATTTTTGATTGAGAAAGGATGGAGACCAAATGACAAAAAGCATAGGCTAAAAACCCATAATTCTCAATTATTTTAGGAGGAGGATGATGATGATAGATTTCTCTCAATTTTCTGTTGGGTTAGGGAGCTAATTTAACTTTAGGAAAAGTTATAGCATTTGATAATAGGAAAGGCAGCAAAGATTTCAAACTGAAAGGGACTTAAGAAGTCATCTATCTAGTCAAATCCCATTATTTTACAGCTAAGAGATTAGAAGGACTAGTGTGTTGTAGAAAGTTTCACAAGTGGAAGAGCTGAGATTTGAACTGAGGTCCTCTGACCAGATGTAGTGCTCTTTTCAGCACTCCTCTCTCTGTCTCTCTCTGTCTCTCTGTCTCTCTCTCTCTCTCTCATAGAGACTGAAGAAGAGACCTAAAGACTTTTGTGAAGTGCAGAATACTAAATAGATCTTATTAACTGAACTCATATATAAATGTCACAAAAAGGAGAAGAGGGGATTGAGAATTATGGGTTTTACTTTGACCCAGCAGTGTTTCTACTGGGCCTATATCCCAAAGAGATCTTAGAGGAGGGAAAGGGACCCACATGTGCAAGAATGTTTGTGGCAGCCCTTTTTGTAGTGGCTAGAAACTGGAAACTGAAGGGATGCCCATCAATTGGAGAATGGCTGAATAAATTATGGTATATGAATGTTATGGAATATTATTGTTCTGTAAGAAACGACCAGCAGGACGATTTCAGAGAGGCCTGGAGAGACTTGCATGAACTGATGCTGAGTGAAACGAGCAGAACCAGGAGATCATCATGCACAGCAACAACAGTATTACATGATGATCAATTCTGATGGACATGGCTCTCTGCAATAAAGAATTGTCTCAAACCAGTTCCAGTTGTTCACTGAAGAAAACCATATACACCCAGAAAGAGGGACATGAAATATGGACCACAACGTAACATTTTCATGATCTATATTGACATTTGCTTGCATTGTGTTGCCTTTCTCTGATTCTTTTTTTTTTCTTGCAGATAGGATTTTTCTTGCATAACTTCTCAAGCATTTCAACATTATTAACATGTAGTGGACTTCCTGCCATCTGGGGGAGGGGAGGGGACTGGGGGTAAAATTTGTATTGGAAAGCTTTGTAAAGATCAAGGTTGGGGAACTACCCATACATATGTTATACAAATAAAAAGCTTAAAAAAATAAAAAATAAATTAAAAAAAAAGAGAATTATGGGTTTTAGCCTATATTTTTTGTCATTTGGTCTCCATCCTTTCTCAATCAAAATTCCATGCTCCATGCTGAATCTAATGTAAATGTCCTAGCACTGATGTCTGTATCACTCCGGGAACCAAGAGGACAGAATCCTGGCAAAGAGCTAGACACTTCTCTTCAAATTTCAATGATATTGATGTTGATGATTTATGATTACTCCTTTAGAACTAGGGAATTGACTTATGGAAATACAACTTGCTTGTAGTAATTTGAGATGATGAATGTAAAATGTTTTGTTTCTATAATGTGCTAGAGGAATGGCAAATGTAAGCTTTTTGTTGTCAAACTATCCTCATTATGTTCATTGTTATACCATCATGATCATTACTATTTACTCATTTGCCTTGAAATGAAAAGAAAGTAAACATTTACCCAAACTAGATCATTTTTAATATATATATTTTATTTCAATGTACTGTACAAACTCACAACTAGCTTTGCCCCAGAGAAAGCACAATATATGGAAAAATAGTCAAAATAACCTAAAAGATTAATTGGACTGATGAGTATGCAGACTTATGTAAGCCATCTCATTTGTTCTGAGAAAGAGGTGGGTGTATGCCTTAACTTTAACAAGCTAATGCCAACATTATCTTTGCATTTGTTGCTGTTTCAAGTTGACTCTGAGAACAGTTGTCAAGAGGCCCCACTGGGAGGTCTCCAGGGTTGGAATGTTTTCTCAGATGGGTGTTTAGATGAAAGCTTCCCACATTCTGTTCATACAGCACCATAGGAGACCCACATTTTACTTTAGTGAGAAAATGGGGGCATAAAATAGTGTCCAAACCATTCTCTACTTTGGATTTTATGATGATTAATCTACTGTTCTCTTACAGTATATTCTTCTGAAGCAAAATCCACTCGGTACCAGCATAAGGAATATAGGGCATGGGCTTTGGGTGTGCTAATCAAGAGATCTCTTACTGTCCTTTGGGACTTTGTTATGAGAAGATCTGTGACCTGGAAGAGGTACTATAAATACCTTTCAACTCTACAATAGGCTATACTTATTCCTGTGGAAAGTATGTTAACTTATGCACAGGTAGGAAAGAGAATCTAATGGCTGAAAAATCCCTATAATTCAGTAAATCTTAGAAAAAAATTTTGAGTTCAGTGATTTAGGAACCCTTGCAGCTTAGGGGACTCAAGAAAAGATGGATGAGGGGTAAAGGATCAGGAAAGTATGCAAAAAGGAACCTCTACTAGATACTGTCTTTTTATTTATTTTAAAATTTTTATTTGGTTATTTTTAGCTACTGTTTATTTTAAATAGACTTGAGGCTCCTAGAGCTATTTTTTTTTTTACAAAGTTGAACTAGAGCCCACACTGGTTGACACAAGCCGATTATTAAATTTTCCCCATGAATATTTACTAACACTTCAGAAATCAGCAAATATTACAAAGCAGGGCATGGTTTATTGTTTTGTTAGTTGTCTAGATCTAAGCAAGTGATGGAAAACATGTTAATGCTACAGCTTGAACTTGTGTTCTACATATATTTCCCCCCCCCCCGCAGAGACCCAGATGTTAAACACTACCAGCTCAACCCTACTTATAAATTTAATTCTGGATTAGGCAAAAGGTGTGGCTATCCCTCTTTATTTTCAAACACTTCAGAGTTTCCATTTGCAACTCCTTTCCCTTTCAAAACTGCTTTTGATATAAAATTCAACCAAATTTCACTGTATAAAAATATTGGGCGATACCTAGGTGACACAATGAATAGTGTTGGGCCTGGATTTAAGAAGGCTCTTCCTTAGTTCAAATCGAGCCTCAGACACTTACTATCTGTGTGACTCTGAGCAAATCATTTAACCCTGTTTGCCTCAGTTTCCTGATCTGTAACATGAAGGAAATGGCAAATTACTCTAGTATCATTGCTAAGAAAACCCCAAATGGGGATATAACTGAAAAACAACTGAACAACAACAAAAATATTGGTGGGAAGGAATTATATAATATGATTTATATTATATTTACATAATATAATTATATTTATAACATTTATTTTAGATATTTATAATATATTAAATGTTTTAAATTAATATGATTTATACATAATATATAATTTATCCGAGGCTATACTTTCTAGAACTGGTCCAAGAGTTAGGATATGTTCAGTGTCATTCATTGATTCCATGAAAGTTTGGTTTTAAGTAAAATGACACTTTAGCAACTATTTTCTTTCATAGATAAGCCGCAAATCTGGATTATATTCCCCTCTGGGCAATCTAGGGGATTGCCTCTCTAGCAATTCCAAATTTGTTACCTCCCTAGTCAAACTGAAGCCGTTAGGGTAGTATTTGTAAGGCTGGAGACCTACAGGGTTTCCTAAAATGAAGATGAGACCTGTCAAGGGAAGAAAATTATCTGAATCTTTGGTACTTTCTGTACTTTCTGTTTTGTTAAACTGAAGCATCTGAAATGCATAACTACATTGATTTCTTATCTGGGAACTAAAGCTTTTTAAAATGCACATCAATGGAGATCTAGACAAAAGTTTTGTATTCTGAGATTGGTAGGGGTAAAATGAGTCAAATATGAATACTTTGGGGGCAGAGGTGATACCAGTATTTGATATAATCTAATTTGATATAAATTTGAGTTTCTGGGTTGTGGATTATACATAGAAAGGATGATTGATAGAATGATATCAGAGTGCGGTTATTATGATGTGGGTTAATTATAATGTATAACAATGTTAATGTAAAAGGACATTGGTGAATACAAAGTTATGTATGATATATGTTCCCTGTGTGATGGATGTTCCCCATGTGATTGATGTTCCCCATTTGAACATGAGACATAATATGTATGTTCTTCTCAAATGATTCATCCTGACCTATCTGAAATTATAGGTTTATTTCAGTAATGGAAAAAGACCCAATAACATGAATTGCTTGTCTTGCTCATCCTTATTTCTTTCATTAGCCATTCATGAGGTAGGGATAATATTTTTTAGCACAGACACACTATAATACAAGAGACAAGTTTTTGTTGGAATTTTAGCAGATTTTATTGAGATATTTATAGGAATATGGATAAAAAACACCAAAAGAATAGTAAAAACAGATAATAATACAAATATGAAAATTAGCATCTGAAGGCACCAAACATACCAAGAGGGTAAAGAATAGATGTCTTTGAAAATGGAAACTTCATATCTAGACAATATCATTATACATACATATATGTGTGCATCTCTACATATACATATATATATGTGCATATATACATATGTTATAAGAAAGGAAAGAGTAATCTCATGCTTGCTTTTCTTTTCTTCAACAACATAATAGTTGGGTTAGACTCTTGTCTTTTTTTGCTTTGGCTGTTTTATTTGTGATATTTCTATGAAATAAAAAAGATGCACTGAAGATTCCACTGAATGGAAGAACAACCCACTAATATGCTGCAGGAAACAGAGATGCATACATGTCAGGCAGAGTCAAAGAAGACGGGTTGAGATGAAAGAAAGTCTTACCTTCATGCTTTGCATATCCCAAATGGTCTTTCCCAGATCACTCCCTTCTAGCAGCAGCATTGCTTCTTGCAGCAGCATTTCTGCTGGCAGCAGCATTTCTGTTGGCAGCAGCCCTTGCCACAGCCACAGGAGCCACAGCCACAGGAGCCACAGCCACCACAGCCACCACAGCAGCAGGTGCGACGGCAGCAGACCACTGTAGGACTGCAGCAGCCACCACAGCAGCCACAGCAGCAGGGGCAGCAACCAGAGCAGCAACCTACACGGTGGCAAGTACAGGTGGTACAGCAACGGCGGCCACAACCACAGCCTCCACAGCTGCCACAGCCACCACAGCTGCCACAGCCTCCACAGCTGCCACAGCCACCACAGCTGCCACAGCCACCACAGCTGCCACAGCCTCCACAACCACAGCAAACCATGGTATCAGTACAGAAGGTTCAGGTAAGGTGAGGAGAGAGAGGATTCAGGAGAGGTGAGTGAAGTTTGATGCTCTCCTTCTCCAAGGTAGTCTTTATATACTCTTACCTACTTCCTTGTTGGTGATGATTTCTATTTTTGCAGACATTCATCTCTCTTGTTTACATCCTCAAGTTGTATACTCTTCCAAAGTTTTCACCTGTGTGTTGTTTATTTTTAGGTCCATGTCTCAGGAATGGATTTTACCTCTTAAAAGAATGCTTGTAATTTTGGAACATAGCCAACATCTCTCAATGGGAAATCAAGATTGTCGAACTATAATAAGGGTAGATGTCACAAAGTCACAAATTTTTCTAAACCAAAAACATTTTAAAAAATGTAAATGTGAAAAAGATTTGGTAATTTTTTTGTTAAACACCAGATTTAAGAATACTTCTCCAGTAAAACTTATTTAAGTCACCTGATAGACACATGTGCCTTTATTTAAGAGTTCTATTCCTTACCCTATGCCATTTTATTCTTCTTCACAATTTCCCTCTTTACCTTAATTTTAATTTCTACTGCACCTCTTTCTCTCAAATTGTTCTCCCTCCTTTCCCCCTAGCAACACCTTTCTCTGTCTACTCACTAAGTTAGTTAGAGTGAAAATGTCAGGTGGTCACTCTAGTCTTCCTTCCTTGTAAAGCATCTGACATCTCTGCAATATCTTTGTAGAGCTGCTTTGCTCAATTCTCTCACGTGATAATCTATTGTTTCATTACTTTCTGAATGTGTGAGCCCAATCATTTATGAACCCACCTGAACCAGCTGTGATTTAGTGATCCTCAATCTTCCCAAATGGCATTTTTGGTGCTCAGAAACCCAAACCTTGGTGTGGTATCAATACTAATGCAGCAGATTATGAAAATCCCTATGTGTGTCACTATAACTGGGAAATGAATTTATGGCTTACCTGTCCAAAAAAAAATTCCTTCCTTCTTTTCCTTCTGTTTAGTCATTCACTCATGCTGTAATATATACTGAAATACCCTATGATTCACCTGCCTCTTAAAGAGACAGCCAGGTATCATGATGAATTGAGCACTGGACCTCGAGTGACAAAGACCTGAGTTCAAATCCAGTTTCAGACTCTTATTAGCAGCATGATCCTGGACAAGTCACTTAAAGTTGTCTATCATGATATCCTAAAGTATAAAATGGAATAATAATATCTCTCAGAGTTATTGTGAAGATCATCTGAAATTGTATTGGCAAAGTGCTTAACATAGTGCTGGAATAGTACATGATATTTAGTAGGTGCTTAATAAATGCCTATTCCCCTTCTTTCTAATATATACTCTGCTTGTTATGTTCTTGTTTTAGAACAATTAGCTCTTCAGTCTTCTGAAAAAATCTCAGGACATTTTCAACTGAGTTCAACAATTATCAGCAACTCCCATGTACCAAGTGCAGTGCCAGGTACAAATTGTCCCTGCCTTGAGGGCCTCTTTCAGATATTATTAACTACTTCCTGTATCTCCTTCTTTGACCAATACCAGTCTGAGCCATTTTTTGCTACTGTGGATTCTATTATTTTGTATTCAACTTGTCTTCAGTCTCAGTTCAGAAATATCATACACAATTAGCTCCAGGATCTTCCCAGCCTGTGACCTTTCCTTACCCATTCCTCCTCCTCATCTCTTCTAGCTCTAAACTTAGTAGCAGGAACAAATAGTAGAATGATACAAATGAAATCTTGTTTGTCCCTAGACTGTTACATGTGGTATATTAAACATACACACACACAACACAAACACACAATACCTATATAATACATAATATGTTATATACACAAATTATACATATTATATAATATATGTATACAAATAGACATACTATATATCCATAATATACAATATAATAAATACATGCATTTTATACATATAGATACATACATAAATACACACATATATTCAGTTTGTATCCAGAAATATATGTGTGTATATGAACATAAATACACATATAAGTACATATACACATATAGACAAATATCCATCCATTCATCTATGTATCTGTCTCTATTTCTGTCTATTAATGCTTATTTGTGTGTTTTTCTGTCTGATTATATGTCTGTCTGTCTCTGTCTTTCTGTCTGTCTATCTGGCTGTCTGTCTGTCTGCCTGGTTATCTATATTTGTCTACAAGTTGATCCCTATCCTTAAAAGAATAAAAGCTTCTTGAGAACAGGTCTTATTTTGATTTTACTTTGGCATCCTCACCCCCTGTTTGTTGAATTGAATTGAATTTGTCAATAGGTCCATGTTAGGTTAAAGGTGGCACAGTGGGTAGAATGCCAGACCTGGAGGCAAGAAGACATCTTCCTGAGTTCACATCTGTCCCCAGACACTTACTAGCTGTGTGGTGCTGGGCAAGTCACTTAACCCTGTCTGACTCAGTTTCCTCATCTGTAAAGTGAGCTGGAAAAGCAAATAGTGTACCACTCCAATATCTTTGCCAAGAAAACCCCAAATGAAGTCACAGAAAGTCAAGCATTACTGAACAATGACTAAACAACAAAAAGGTTTATTGTAAGAGGACACTGATACTATGGCCATTATAAGCACAATAATATGTACAACCAATAATTATATCTGTGGTATGCCAGTGTATAAAGCACATCACTATCAGCCTCTACCTTTCAGAGTTGTTGTAAAGATCAAATGAATATAATGTTTATAAATGTTGGTTAGTTGATTAATCCTGTCCAACTCTTCATGACCCCATTTGAGTTTTTCTTGGCAGAAATACTAAATTATTTTCCATTTCCTTCTCCAGCTCATTTTACAGATGAAGAAACTGAGGTAATCAGGGTTTAGTGACTTGTCTTGAGTCACACAGCTAAGAAGTGTCTCAGGCTGGATTTGAACTCAGATCCTCCTGATTCCAGGGCCAGCACAGTATCCAATTTATATAACACACTTTAAAAATCTCCAAGCTCTCTATAAAGATATTTTATTACAACTACTGCTGCTATTACTAAAATTTAAGTTTTTTAAGAAGTTTATAAAATGCCTTCCTCAAAACAACTTTGGGAGGTAGCTGGTGCAACTATTATTATTCCTAATTACAGATTGAGGGTCAGAGTGGTTGACTTGCCCAAGGTGCTACTGCTAATAAATGTCAGAGCCAATATTTAACTCCTGGCAGATTTAAAAGAGTGGATCTGAAGTCTGATTCCAAATCTGGCTTCAGACACTGACTTGCTGTGTGTTCCTGGGCAAGTGTCTAACTTCTCTTTGTTTTAGTTTCCTCAATTGTTAAATGAGGATCACAAGAGTACCTATTCCTCAGGATCTTATAAAGATTAAATAAAATAATATTTTAAAGCCCTTGGTATATTTCTGGTACACATATAAATGCTTATTTATTTTTTCCCTGCCCTCTTCTTACTGGATTGCTTTTCTCATGAATTAAATTAGTCATGTCATGCTCTACTTTCTGTCTGGGGATATCTATTTTAGGGTTAATGGTAACTGAGGAAGTGACTGATATCTTGAAAAACTATTGTCCTTAAGAAGTCACACCTATAGCAATCTAAATTAATTTTCTTTCTTTCTTCCTTTTTCTCTTCCTCCTTTCTCCATCATTTCTGCAGTAAGTTATTTGACCTGACTTTGAATCCCTTCAAGAAACCATTCAGTAACCACACTTTGAATTATAATCTTTTTTATTTTCTTTCCATCATCAGTGCTGAATATACCACTTTGGGGAGACCCATACTTGTTTTTTCAGAAAAAGAAAGAACAATTACTCCATCATCCCTTTTCCACCCCTCTCCCCTATTTCTTTCCTTCCTTCTTCCCTCCTTCCTTCCCACTGTAATTTGCTCCTACCAATGTATACCTTGCATCTGCTTTTCTGGCTGAGCATGAACTACTTTCTGTCCCCAGAAATCAAAGTAGCAGCAGCTAATCCTCAGAATTGAGTCCAAGTCAAGTTGTACAAGTATCAAGTCAAATTGTCAAGTATGAGTGTATAAACCAGAAAAGTGTATTGTGTAGCTCAGGAGAAAATGGGAAACTTAAGAATGATATTCTTAAGATTCAAAGTTCATGAGTAGGTAAAGCCAATATAATAAAAAGATGACAATTTTACCTAATCTATTTATTTCATTACCATCCCAATTAAATTATTACAAATTACCTTACTGAGTTGGAAAAAAAAACAATAACAAAGTTCATTAGGAAGAACAAAAGGACAAGAACTTCAAAGAAACTAGGGGGAAAAAGATGTAAAGGAAGAGCTTCATCAGTATCAGACTTTAAACTATATTATAAAATGAGAGCATTGTTGAAGTACAAAATGGAGAACTCATTATCTTAAATTAACATTTTCTTGTATAAATAAAATTGTGCAGGCAAGACTAGAAGGAATACAGACAATTGGAGGAAAACTTTCATAGCCAATCGTTCAGGTATAATTGAGTTGGAATATTTCTGTGATGTAGGAAATGATGAGCTGATTGGTTTAGAAAAAGATGACAAATGGAAATAAACATAGTATGGTCTTACATATATTGTGAGTATATATAAGTAGGTTACATATATCTAAGTATATGTATATACATTTGTGCTTAATTGTAGCCTTCTTTGGTGGCAGGAAGGAGAGTGAGAGGAAAAAAATGAAGTAAAAAATGTACTGCAGAGAGCAAAAGAAAACTTAAAGCAAAAAAAGCTGGGCAGCTTTGAGAACAATGTGTAGTATTTATTATATAGGTTTTCTTGAAATGTAACTTTATTGTTTAAATCGAATCCTCTATGTCCTGCTGAGTACATGACATTTTTTCTTTTGTTGTTTTGTTTTTAAGATTGAAATTAAAAAAAAAGACTCAAAAATAATTTTATTGAGAAGAAAAGTGGTAGTTATCTAAAAAGACCATGAATATGTGAACAGAAGGTCATGAATCAAACTAGAACTTAAGTTCATTAATGAACAGAACAAATATGGTAAATGGAGAATTGGTAAGTTATACACATAGGGGGATAATAAGGGAGCATTTAGTTTCCACCACATCTTGAAAAGAAACTTGTAAATAGAATTGTTGAAGAGTGACTCAAAAGATCTTGAATAATGGAAGAAGTTCTTCAGGATTGTTGCCTTTCTTTTCTTTTTTTAAAAATTAAATTAAATTTATTTTGTTGTTGTTGCCTTTATTTTCAAAAGAGGCAAGAGTGAAATGTGTTAACTACAGGATAGCGAGTTTGACTTTGTTTCTTGGAAAGTCTGTGTAGGACAGTTTACAGTAGGAAAAATTTATTGCTGACAACAAGCATGTTGAGAAGTTAGAATTGTAACTGAGAGCTAATGATGTGAGATGGAAAAAAAGATATTTTGCAATGGCTCCTAGTCTTTTAGTTCTTGCCTTCCCCAATTCATAAATTTGCAGGGGAGATTCAGAGAATCTTACCAGGTTGAAGAAAACCATATTGTCTTTGATTCCCACAATCCTTTGCCATTTTTGCAGTGCATCATATTCTGTGATATGAATGGAGGAGAAGTATAGGCAGATGATATGGAACTGAGAAAGGCAACTAAATCTGAAAGGAATGGAACAGAGTTGTGACTTCTAACCTGCTAGCAGAGAGCATTTCAGAAATAAAAAATGCTGATGGGCTCTAGTTAATTAGTTGGCTCATTTGGGTTTGGTTCTGGATGGTGACAGACTCTTCATACATGTGTCCTGTTTTTATATCCTTGTATTCACATGTGCTGACCACAAATTTTCTTTATGTGACCCTCCATGTCTGAGTCTATAGTGTTTGCTCTTTCCAGCGATGTTGATAGTATTTGAGGGAGACTGTTCCTCAAGTTTAAGAGGAAAATGTCCTATTTTACTTTTCTTAAAATATTCCATAATTGTAAATGCCTTTGCTTGGAGCTAATTGTGCCTTTTGACTAACTAGTGAAAGCAAATATATTTGTGCGGACTCTTGCAATATGGTTTTTTAAGTGGAAGCTAAACTGCAGTATATCTTGAATTTATATTCAAACTTTTTAGGATATAGGAATGTGTAAGAGCTAGTGCTATATCTAGAAAGTAGTATTATGGAAATGATTAATAAAATAAAATAAATAATAAAATAATAAATATTGTGGGAATGATAAATAAAATAATAATAGAAAAGGAAATAATAATTAAAATGAGGCAGTGTGCTCTTATGAAGCACAAATCACAGTGCTGGACTAACATCATTTTCTTTTCTTTTCTTTTTTTTTTTTTTGACATTTTTAACCTCATTCCTTTTTAGGTCAAGGAAATTCTATGGATGTGATTTATCTAGATTTTAACAAATCATTTAATAAAGGCTAATAAGATTTTTATGGAAAAGAGACATAAGGATTTGAAGATAATATAGTTATCCCTTCCTCATTGCAATTTTCCCTATCATGGTTTTGATATATCATGGCTTGGCATAAAAAATTTAAATGAGATGTTATGACCCAATTTTCATCTGAATTGGAAATAAGGTTAAACCAGAGAATAACAAATATAAATACACCAATCTCATTGTGGAAACCAAGAATGTAAACCTGATTCTTAAAAAAAAAATTCTTTTTTAGAAAGAGTGATTGGTGGGGGGTAGAAAGGGATACAGGTGGAAATATATGTGATATGAAAAGAAAATACTTAAACAAAAATAAAGAACAATTTAAATAGCAAAAAAAGAGGAAGAAATGGCAATTTTTGGAGAGTTTTGAGGAAGTTGTAGATGATACAGAAAAAGTTTAGAAAAACTCAGAAATGCATAAAATATATGTATAGTATTGTATAATGTTAACATTTTATCTTTTAATACCACTATAATTCAGACTTCATCTCTGGTATAAGGGAATGATCAAATAATTTTATGTGGATTTTTCAGATCATGGCGGTACCACATTCTTGACCCCATGATCATGGATGGGGTAACTGTATAATTAAATGAATTTGGGAAAAGTTGAACAGCCAGAATCAAAGAATAGCCAGTAATGGTTTGAAGCAAACTTGGAGGGAGATTCTCTAATTGAATGTGCCAGGAATCTTTGCTTAGGTCTGTGATGTTTAACATTTCTATCGTTGATCAAGAAATAGGGCAGAGATGATATGCTAATCAGATTTGTAAATGAAGACAAAGATTGGAGGAATAGCTAACTTTTAAAAATCAACTTCATGCAAAGAAGATAGATAAATTGGGAAAATTTTTTTTTTCTTTACTGAACCACAAGCTTGATAGATAACATTTATATATTGCCCTAAAGTTTGCAAAGCACCTTAAATTTGTTTTCTCATTTGATTTTCATAATGATCCTGAGAGGTAGGTGCTATTATTATGCCCATTTTATAGAAGAACACATTGAGGCTGAGATAGTCACATGGCTAGAATCTGAGGTATTATTTGAACTCATATCTTTCCAATTCTAAAGTCCAGCATTCTATTCATTGCACCACTTACCTGTCCCAATGAGTCAATAGTGAGATATAACATCACCAAAAACTACATGGCAGGGCTGTTATCAAGATCAAAGGAGATAATAATTTTAAAGCAATAATATTGTGTCTGGCACAAAATAAGCCCAATATAAATGTTAGCTATTATTATTACTAGTAGTCATATTAGCATAGGCTGCATAACATCTAAAAGCAGAAGATGATAACCTTATTGAACTTTGCCCTGGTCAGAATAGATCTAGATTGCAGAGTTTGATTCTGGATAAACATTTTTTCAGAAGGACATTAATAAGGGGAGGATGATTAGGGAACTGGATGACCTCAACAAAGTTTTTATGCCCTATAAGGACCACCTGAAAGCATCAAGTTAACTCAGAGAAGAGAAATCTTGGAGGGTCATAGTAGTTGTCTTCAAATATGTGAAGGGAGGTCATCTGGGAGAGGGGTAAGATTTAAGTAGGCTTGAGGAGTCGAGGGGATATTACAGAGATAGATTAGGAATGGATTTAAGGAGAGATGTTCCAACAATTAGAGATGACCAACAGCAGTTGAACTAGCTCAGAAGGTCTTGGGTTTCCTCTCACTGGATATCAGTGAGCAAAAGTTGGGTGGTCACATGCTGGGTATGTTGTAATAGGGATTCTCATTCCAGGATGTACTGGACTAGATGACTTGTGAGTTTCCATTCAACTCCGAGATTCTTTGATTTCTTCATTACCAATGATGAGTAAAGACATAGTTCTGTGGTAGAGGGAGTGGCAGGGAGATGGCAGGAATTATCAGTGACTTTCCGAAGTAATACTAAATTTATAGCACAAGGATTGTTGCAAGGCAACTTCCTTCATGCTTCCTCTTTTTTCTACCCCCTTCCTTGACTTCTATGTCCTTGTGAAAGTGCCTTGCAAAGCCACACTCTTTTGTAATCATCCCCAACCAATTATTTGTGTTGATTTATGAGAAACTATTCTTGATTTAGAAAGTCCTGGATCCATAGTTGCAAGGGACCTCAGAGGTCAACTTGTGTAATTCTAGGAATGAGGAAGCTTAGGGCCAGGAAGACCCCATGATTTGCCAAAGGTCACATAAATTGTAAGAGTTAGCACCCGAACCCAGATCCACTAAGAAAGACCTGAATTCAAATGTGATAATGGACCCCAGTAGCTATATGTCTCTGGCCATGTTATTCTGTCTACCTCAGTTTTCTCAATTGTAAAATGGGGCTCATCATGATGCTTACATTAGAGATTTGTTGTGAAGATCAAATGAGATGATATAAAGCATTTAGCACAGTGCCTGGCACATAGGTGGTGCTTAATAAGTGCTCTGTTCCTTAGCCTCGTAGAAGGTTAATGTATTATGGTGATTAAACCTGAAGATGAAAAAGTTCTGGGATTACATTTCCTCTTCTTGGCCATAACAATAAAAGATCTTGGTAAAGCAGAATGGGAGAATATGAAAATGGACTCAGGTTCTTTTTCTGTGTTTAAATTGAGGATTTTTAAGGTTGTTTCAGCTCTAACTCCTGTGATCAGATTTCAACAAAACATGAAATCTGGGGTGCATTTCCACTAAATAAAGAATTTTCTCAGAACTAAACAACCTCTTGTCCTGAGTTTTTTGGAAAAATAAGCAGCTTAAATTTACATAAGACTGTAAGGTTTACAAAGAATTTCTTCACCACCCTGTGAAAAAACTCACTGTGGAAGTAAGCTCATGCCCATTTTCAAAGTAGGGAAATTGAGGCATGGAGGTCATGTGACTTAGTCATGGTTATACAACTAGTAAATAACAGAGTTGTACTTGAAATAAGTAATTCTGGTTCTTTTTTTTTTCCTTCAAATTTAATTTATTTGAAGAGACAAAATGAGCAAAAAGAAAACAGAAAAGCAATAGAAAACAAAATGAAACAAAAGAGAACATTATCACGTGCCCAGCAGATCATCAGAGAGAAGTCAAAATATATGACAACAAATACCAATTTGAGAAAATGTGTGTGTATATATACATATATATATATATTTATGTATATTAGTAGAAGAAATTATATTCATGAGTCTCCATCTTTTTTTTTTACTTCCTTGTAAATTGTTCTTTTGATCTCTGCTGTGTATCTTATTTACTTTATTCTTTTTCTCTCCTTTCAGGCTACAGTTAAGAAAGGATATATTTATATATACTTTTTTTTTTATGCTGAGGCAATTGGGGTTAAGTGAGTTGCCCAGGATCACACAGCTAGGAAGTATTAAGTGTCTGAGGCCAAATTTGAAGTCAGGTCCTCCTGAATTCAGGACTGGTGCTCTATCCACTGCACCACCTAGCTGCCCCTTATTTATATATACTTATATAGATATATACATATACATACATATAGATACACATGGACACATGCTTATCTCCCTTTCATCCCCCTCACCACCCCCAAGCAAACTACAGTTAAAAAGATATATTTATGTTTATATATGTAGATATATATATATACACACACACACAAACACCCCCCCCAATACACACATGTCTTTCCTATTCTTGCTGATTCTTTCATTAAATTCTGCTTTATAACTTGCTTACTATTACTTAACTTCCCCCCCACCCAGGGATCCCTTCCTTCTCTTCTTCCTTCACCCTTTATTTCCCCATCCACCTTTAATTTTTTTGTTTCTTTATAGATTTTGGAGGGGACTATACCCTTCATGATATATATATATACATATACATATACATATATATATATATATGTATATAGTGTTGCCTATTGAACCCATTCCGATGTGAGTGGGTTTTCAGAACTATGAGCCCTCCTCCCCCCTCTAAAAGCCTTTGTGTCTATTCTTTCTCTGCACCTCATTTGTATAACTTGATTGCTATTTTTACCTTTACTCTGCCAATTTTTTTGTTTACCCTATTGTTAAGGTGAATCTTAAACATAAAGTATTCATTTCCCATATTAGAAAAAAATTGTCCATGTTTAAACAGTTTGTCCATGTTGAGTTCCTTAAAATGCTCTTTGATATTGGCTCTTATATGTTAAATTTTCTGTTAAGTTTGGGTTTGGTTGATAGAAAGTCCTGAAAATCTGCAAGTAAAGATTCTAGTTCTTAGTGCATTTCTTTTTCCATTCCTTTCCATTGATTGGGTTGTGATATAGATCATTCAGACAAAAAGTGCCATTTCTGATTAGGGAACAGAATGAAGAAAATGTGAGCACTAGATTTATAACCTGGAACTCCAGAACAAAGGGTTACAACCGAGATAACCAATGAGACAGATCTAATTGCTTTGGCAAGGGAACATAGCTATGGATGACCAGTTTGTCTTGCTCTCTTCCTATTCATCTGAGCCTTCTTACTTCTTTCAAGATCCAGTTAAAATCCATCCCACAGATCCAAATAGACTTAAAGAGGCATTGTCTTAAGAATAAGGAAGGTGATTTGAACTCAGGAAGATGAGTCTTCTAGTACTCTAATTGCTCAACCCTACAGTGAGAGATGCCAAAATAAAAAGCAAGTTGAACCCTTGAATTTTTTTTTTCCTGATGATTGATTCTAAATGTTTTTGGCAAAAGTCAAGAGGGCAGAAGATCATACTCAGACTTGAGATTCCATGACATATTAGTCAAGGTCATCTTTTTCAAATGGAGTCAGAAAAGAAGGAAAAAAACAAAACAAAACAAAAAATCTTGACTTCAGAGAATCTGAACTTTTCTTAATAGAAGAATGATGTTTAAGATTAGATATGCCTGTTTCTGCTTTTTAGACTTTCTCTATGGTTGGTTGAAGAACTAAAGAAAAGAATGATGGGCACTATCCTCATACATTCAGGATGCTTGGGCTTAAGCAAAGGAGATATCTTAGCATTGTTCAGTCTGTGAAATGAAAAATTTGCCATGACTATAGAGAATTGAGAAGTGAGGTAATCATCTAGTATAAACTAGGGATAGAATTATTTATTTCTCCTGAATTTCACAGAGAAGAAACATCTAGATAAAGATCGATTGGAAAAGTGGAGTCTGGCACTTTAACAGAGATTCTATTTGGTGCATATTATGGAGCATCAAACACTCCTTCAGATGAGAGAACCAACACACTGAAATAATGAAAAGAAGATTGTCTGTTATGGTTATTTGATATCATTTTATTGATAATAACAAAAGATTGAGTTAGAAGATAGAAGCAGAAGGGAATGGTGATGTGGTGTACACCTTCAAAGGATGGAAACAGTCATGTAAGATGTTTAAGAAGATAAAGATGTTAAAGGAATACAAAGATGAAAGAATCATATTAACTTTTTTCCCCAGTTGATTTTGTAAATTGTTTTCATGGCAGTTGAACAGGTCCATTTAATTTTTTTAAGAGAGTTTGCCTTGAATTGTTGGGGTTCCTTATTGGGGAAGAATGACAACATGATAGTGCTCATGAAAATGACACATAGTTTGAAGTACCCACAGATCACCTGCCCACATTATGGGACTCAAATGAAAATTCATACAGAAGCAGATGTGTGAGGTGAAGGAAAATCTTACCTTTTTGGACAACATCTCCAGCAGTTCCCTTCTAGAAACTCAGCCCTGATTACTTCCTTTAGCAGCAGCATTGCTTCTTGCAGCAGCATTTCTGTTGGCAGCAGCTCTTGCCACAGCCACAACCACAGGAGCCACAGCCACCACAGCAGCAGATGCAGCAGCAGCAGACGACCATGGGACTACAGCAGCCACCACAGCAGCCACAGCAACAGGGGCAGCAACCAGAGCAACAGCCTACATGCCAACAGGTACAGGTGGTACAGCAACAGTTACCACAGCCGTCATAGCCGCCACAGCCACCACAGCCACCACAGCCACCACAGCCACAGCTATGGCTACAGCTTCCTCTACACCCACAGCAACCTATAGTGTCAGTGAAGAGGGTTCAGGTGAAGTGAACTTTGATGTTCTCCTTCTCCAGGCTAGCCTTTATATACTTCCCAGGGAGACTTGGTTCAGGACACAGGCTGCTTCTTTGTTGTTTATCAGAGTTTCATGAAAGACCCTAATTTTCTTGTTGTCTTCTTTACTTGATGTCTTCAGCCTAATTAAAGTGCTCATGGTAGGTTTTATTAAGTTTTCTTCTATTTAAAAACTATATTAGGGAGAACTAAAAATGAGTACAATATCACACGAGAAATTCACATTTCTTCCACAATAGTGCCTCGACCTACTTTGTGAATAGTTAGACGTATTCAAATTTTTCCCATATCCTTTTCCATTTCTTCCTAAAATGATAAAGTTTTTCCCTCTATGGGTTTTCAAAACAAATACTACAAATTAGACAAATTTTCCTGAAGTAGGAAAAAAAGAATATGTAAAAACCCTTTAATGAAGTAAATGACTTCCAAACTTTGCAAATGTTATATTATCTCAGGTTTCAGACATGAGTAAATCATAATTCTGTTCCTGTCTGATCTTGCCTAGTATTTTTTTTTCATCTGAAAACTGAAAATCAATATTTTTTTTGGTGTACAAATTTTATGACATTATCTTCAAAAATCAATTACAATGTTCACTCCTGAAAGCTAGTCCTCATTACTAAGACCCCTGTATTATCTACAGCCATAAACATGACAGAGAGCCTAAGAAAGATTACTTCTTTAGGTTGAGGTAATTAACATTCTAGATATATTATATCAGAGCTTCCTAATGAATTTTACTTGAAAATTTAGTCCTCAGATTTGGTCCAACATGCCAACAATGTCATTCCGTTCACATTTGTGCCCTATTTCATCATATTGATATATCTAAAAATAAGAAATTTCTTTTGAAACTCAGCAAAACCCAAGATGATTTCACTTTCTGCCAGAGGACCTTTGTGTCTTAATTGTGATTTTAGGGTATATTGGCCAGTATATGAGAAAGAAGCATATTTTCAGCATCCATTTCATTTTCTGAGGATTTCATTAAAATCACCATAAGTACAAAAAAAGCCACCCCAAATATTTTGGATTAGCTTGAGTTCCAATTCACTGGATGTGGATCAAGATGGCCCTCATGATGGGAATATCATATTAGTGATCAGGTGATAGATTGCCCTACACAATATTTATTTAGCATTTAATGATTCATTGAATTGTTTAATCAACATGACCATGTGGTGGTATAAGAGTGATGAGAAGATTTTTAAAAATTTCTAAATGAGCAGAGTTTTCAGGTGTTGTCCACCATATAGGATAGGAATTGGTGTGGGAAAAGGCCTTAGTGATTGATGGTCCTTTTACTCAAATAGTTGGACTGATGAGAGATAATAAACACTTCCATTAGAGGGAGAATTTAGAGGTCATAAAGTCTCAGAGAATATTTTTAGTAGACCATATGCTTAGTATGGATCAGCAGTATAACAGGGTGACTAAAAAACCCCAAATGACCCAAATAGAACTAGGTGAGACACAGTTTTGAGAATAAGGGAAGCAATTATCTTGAGTGTTGTGTTCATTGTTGGATTCCATATTTTAAGAAGGACAACTAAATTCTATGCAAAGGTGGGCAAACAGGATTGTAAAGGAACTGAACATTGTACCAAATCATTATTGATGAAAGGAAATGGAGATGATTAGCCTGAAGCAAAGACTTGAATTTATGGCTGTCATCTTCAAGTATTTGTAGACTTTTTTGGACCCAGCAGGCAAAATTGGAACAATAGGTAGAAGTTGTAGAAAGGCAGGTTTAAAGCTTGCATAAAAACAAACTCAAATTAGAGTTATCTAAAAGTAAAATGAGCTAGCCTGTCTCTTCATTAAATATCTTCAAGTGCAGGCTGAATGGATAATTGCTGAAGATGCTATGGACAGGAAAGAAATTTCTTCCTACTCTAAGACTCCATGACTTCTAATGTCTTTGGGATTCCTATTGTAGATCATTGGATGCTGACAATAGACAGTCATCTCCTTGCTTTGGCCTGATCCCTTTCCCAATCAATCCTCAGTCAATATTTGAATATTTTGAAAATCATCTTAAGAAGTTTTAAAAAGAAAAGTTTTCATCCTTCAAAATAAGATGCTCAACCATGAAGATATTATCAATTTTAAAATATTAATTAGCTTGTCAAGTTGATCATAAATATAACCAGGGTCCCTAATTTGTATTCTAACAGTAAGATTTATGTTGGCTTCCCTTACATTTAATCAATATTGCTCCTTTTTTAATCTTCTATTTTCATCCAAAAAGACAGACTTTGAAAGGTTAGCATTATGCACCAACTCTAATAAGCTGAAATTTAATAGAGGTGTAGAATTCAGTGAGGTCAAAAGCTCAAAAGCGCATGTTAATTGTTTGGCAAGAGTTTGGCTCACATGTAAATGATGAAAGAACAATAGTGGGTTGCAAGCATAATATGTTTCAACAGTCTGAAGTGGTGGTTACATCTACTAGTGCCATCTTGGACTGACAAGCCCAACAAATAGGATTGTTAAAATTCAGAAATTCATAACATTCTTTCTGGTTTAGGAAAAAATCTCTGTGTTGTGTTTGGTTCTGTGTTTGGTGCCATATGTTAAGAAGGGCATTGACAAATTGGAGTGGTAGTTTGATAGAACAGATTGAGATAGTCTTGGAGTTACAAAGACCTGGATGCTTCATACTAATTGGATGACTATGGACAAATCACTTAGGTTCTTAATATCTTAGACAGCTCTGTAAGATTATAGCTCACAGACATGTGAATGATTTGCATTGATGGATAATATTTACACATTAGGAATTACCTAAAGTGAAATCCCTGATAGAGATAAAAAACAATTAGGTTAGGACTGGAGGAAAGGGAGGAATAGGGATCAGGATTTGGGGCTGCTTTCCTTCTTTCCTTTTCCAGAAAGGAGCATAACTTTTTTTTTAATGCATTTTATTGAAGCTTTTTAATTGCAAAACATATGTATGGGTAATTCTTCAACAATGACCCTTACAAAGCTTTCTGTTACAAATTTTTCCCTCCTAGTCCCCACCCCTCCCCTAGATGGCAGGAAGTCCACTACATGTTAATTATGTTAATGAAAAATCCAGTATATATATATATGTATATATATATATATGCATATTTCCATACTTATCTTGCTGTGCAAGAAAAATCATGTCTACAAGAAAAAAATCTGAGAAGGGAAACACAATGCAAGCAAACATCAATGGAGAGCATGAAAATGTTATGTTGTGGTCCACATTTCATTTCCTTTTCTCTGGATGTATATGGCTTTCTTCACTGACCAAATGGAACTGGTTTGAATCACCTCATTGTTGAAGAGAACCATGCCCATTAGAATTGATCATCATATAGTCTTGTGTATATTGATCTCTTGGTTCTGCTCATTTCACAGCATCAGTTCATGCAAGTCTCTCCAGGCCTCTCTGAAACCATCCTGCTGGTTGTTTCTTACAGAGCAATAATATTCCATAACATTCATATACCATAATTTATTCAGCCACTCTCCAATTGATGGGCATCCATTCAGTTTCCAGTTTCTAGCCACTACAAAAAGGGCTGCCACAAACATTCTTGCACATGTGGGGCCCTTTCCCTCCTCTAAGATCTCTTTGGGATATAAGCCAAATAGAAACACTGCTGGGTCAAAGGGTATGCACAATTTGATAACTTTTTGAGCATAGCTCCAAATTGCTCTCCAGAATGGTTGGATCTGTTCACAGTTCCACCAACAATGTATCAGTAGGACCATAACTTTTAAATTCTGACAGGTTGGGGTCAAGAAGATGGTCTAGCAGGAGATAGGAAATCTGGGCCCAGGAGATACCCAAGTATTTGAGGTAAACCATCTGAAGTTTTATGACTCTTTGGAATGCCAAAGTGGCCAGAACTCCACAGCCCGAATTATCTCCGTCCTAATGGCCAGGAAAGGGGGGTTGCCACCAGAGAAATTGAGACAGAACAATTCAGGGAAACTGAGGCAGGGATATTGAGGCATAACACTGTCAGGATTGGATGTGATGGGGTACATATAGATTGTACATGTTTGCCTTAACTAAATTTTCTTCAAAGGGACAAAGTCTTCTGTGTAAACTCTTGCAATAATTCACAATCTGGATCCAGTCTATCTTTCTAGACTTTTTAATCTCTCCCTCTCCCCCTAGTTCTGAACTCTGTGATCTGGAATGTACTCCCTCCTCATAGATTCTTTCTTTTTTTTTTTTTCAAGACATAGCTCAAAACCTTCTACACAAAGTCTTTCTTAATTCCCCCAGCTGCTAGAGCTCTTCTTTTCTACTTTGAATTTAATCCCCTTGTATTTGTGTTACTCCATATGTATTTATAATGAACTTATTTTCATTGTTAGAATATAAGCTCCCTGAGAGTAAGAATTGGCTCATCTTTGATACTTCCAGTAGCTAACAGAGAACTTGGCAAATAGTAAGTTTTTAGTAAATGCTAGTCATTGACTGATTGATGCCTTAGAAAGCAGTGTGCAACTCATTCACCCATATGATATTTTTATGTAAATACGTCATTGAGGATTGAATTCATAGATTTATAGGTAAAAGAAAAATTTCATGGTGGCCTATCTGTTCCTTTGTCCTAGGTAATTAAATGTGTTGTCTCTGTCATATGTTTTGCTTGGCATTTCCATGTTTGAAGAATGTAAATTCCTTCAGAATTGGAGGGGTATTTTTTTTCATATTCCCTGCCCATAGTTTAGTACCTAGAATATAATATAAGCATTTAACACTAATTAATCGAGGACAGGGTGTATTGGCAAGTCACACTTATGTTAAAAGTTATTCTGCCATCCAATCCTTTGTCAAAAACTGGAGATACCTCCCTTTAAATCAAAAAGTATTTACCAAGTGCTGTGGGCTAGGCGCGGTGGATAAAATGACAGAATTGAAATGAAACTCCTTGCTCTTAAGGAGTTTCAAAATATTTGCAAGAAACTCCTACATGTCTTCCTCCTTGGTTTCCAGTCTCAACACAAAAATATATTTTTTTCTTTTGATTTTGATTTCTTGTTTTTGACAAAGCTCTTCTTCATCCTGTTGATTTACCATCACCACTATCACCACCACTTTCATCATCCTCATCCTTATCCTTATTCTTTATGACCTAAGGAAATCCCACATTTTCTTTTACCTGCCCTTCCTCAGATTGCAACTTCTAGCTCAGTGACTTTCCCATATTATATGCCATTAATAAATCTGAATTATTGATTGATTGAGCAAGTACTTTGCCCACTGTCACTTAGGTTATGTGTCAAAACGAGCATCTGAATGAGGATCTTTTGATTCTAAGTAGATGTAAGTAAATCCTCTACACTAGGGGCAGAAAATGAATGTGTGCATAAAGTACACTGGAAGTAGCATACTGACTTAGTTTTAAAATATAAAGTTATCTATATTTTATTGAATGTTTCTTTATTTTGTTAACTCTCTCCCAATTACATTTTAATCTGGTTTGGATAGCACTTGGGGCTATTGCAGGTGTGTTTGATGCCTCTCCTACACCATAAAAACTTATAAATTTTTTCCATAAAAATGATTCCTGTTAAGACTTCAGTTTGTGATAATAGAATGGGGCAAAAGTCATGTGGGCAGCACATAATGACTTGCATGTCAGGCAATGGGCTCTAACCAAATGGATTAATCAGTCACAAACAGAACCAGCACAGTTTATACTAAATATGTATGCCGAATTGCATTGATCTTTCCTCTCATCTAAACTAAGTTATATCAGAGTATTTTAGAACAATCATCACTGCTGTTTTAAAGTGGTCCAAAACCCTCCTATCTATCACTCCTTTAGCAAGCTGTATTGAGTGTTCATCTGAATGCAGAGCAAATAGGGTCCTTGGATTTTTCATTGACAAATGATTCTATATGTTTCTGCCAAAAGACCAGAAGATGAAAGGTCTATTCAGGCCCAGGATCCTGTGATTTAATAAAGACGGCTCCATTATTCCAAATAGGGTCAGGAGGACAGCAGAAACATGCATCTCTAGGGAGAACTGTATTTCTTTTAAAAAGTGTAGTTTTCAGGTTTAGGTAGCTTTTACCCTGCTGTGAGATTCCACTGGCTATTAGTTGAAGTGTCAAGGGAAGGAATTAAGAGCACTAATTCCATAAATCCAGTTTGTTTGGTCCTAAATGGAGTTGGCATTTTGGCATTGTTCACTGGGTAATGAAAAACTCATTGTGGTTGTTTGGAAATAGTAAGCCATGCTGCTCTAAGAATTAAAATGGGCAAAGCATGAAGCTATTTTCTCTATTATAGCAGCAATAATACATCAGATAAAAATCAGCTGGAAAAAATGGTCTGACATTAGAAGAAATGCTCTAACAAACAGGGATTTTTAAGTTTACTTGGTTGATATTATGGAGCATAAAATATCCCTTTATTTGAGGAAGCAGACACACTGAATAAGGAAATGGAGACTTTTTATGATTATTTGTTTTATTTTATTGAGAATAACAAATAAATGAGTAGGAAAGAAATAATAGGCAAGAATGGTAATGTACTACACACACTCAAAGAACAGAAATAATCATAGAAGAGGTAAGAGGATAAAGATTTCAGGGAATAAAAAGATTAAGAAATTATGATCTCCCCTGCCCTCCTCCCCTTCCTTCCTTCTTGTGTGTGTTGTTTTCTAATAGTTTATATGCACATGAATCTTAGTGTAACAGGGAGTTTGCTTTGGTTTATACTGATATCAGGGTCTCTTGGGGTGGAATCAGAAAATGGTAATCTTGAAAGAAAGGCACAAAGTCTGGAGTATTCTTGTGCCCATAGTACAGGATATTCAGATAGCAAATCAGAAGTATTGACAGCCAAGAGGGGAAAACTTCTTACCCTCTAGAAAGAGCTACCCTAATAACCCTCCCTTCCCAAGAGTCTGACCCCTGATCCAGTTTGGGCAATAGCCCTTCCCATAGGAGTAGCCATGGGAAAGGATGCTGTAGGAATTGTCCCAGCAGCCAAGGCATCAAGGGCCACAGCTAGAATAGCAGGATCAACCTCCACAGTGGCCACAGCAACCCATAGAATTAGTGCAAAGGATTCAGATGAGGTGAGATGAGAAGAGAGAGAGTTCAGGAGTGGAGGTTGAAGGTCTCTATATAAAGCAGCCCTTATATATTCTATCATGTAAAAACTTAGAAAATCCCTTAGCAAAAAATCTCTTAATTCTCTCCATCTGTTTCTTAAAGTCTGAAGCATCACAGTGCAATCCATTTCTGTATTTGCTGGTTTGAATGATGTAGAGATGGCTTTGTGTATATCTGAAAGGGGATAGATTTTAGAGGCTTTTCTAGAGCCAGTTCTGATATGGAGAGGGAAGAGACACTATTAGGAATTATAGGATTACTGAGAGAGGGAGAGGAGTGTCAGAAAGTGGGAATAAGGCATACCATGGGGGAAGGAAGACAGCCAGGTGGCTCAGTGGATAGAACTCTGGTCCTAGATTCAGGAAGACCTGAGTTCCTATGCAATCTCAAACACTTCCTAGTTGTATGATCCTAGGCAAGTCACTTAATCTCACTCAGTCTTAATTTCTTCTTCTGAAATATGGGTATAATAATAGTGCCTCCTTACCACCTCACACCTCTTGGATTGGCTAAGATGAAAGGAAAAGATAATGATAAATGTTGGAGCAAATGTGGTAAAACTTGAACATTAATGCATGTGAAATGATCCAACCATTCTGGAGAGCAATTTGGAACTATGCCCAAAAGGCTACAAAACTGTGCATATTCAGCAGTGCCTCAACTGGGTCTGTATTCCAAGGAAATCATAAAGGAAGGAAAAGGACCCACATGTGCAAAAATTTTTGTGGCAGCTCTTTGTGTGGTGACAAAGAATTGGAAAATAAGTGGATGCCCATCAATTGGGAAACGACTGAAGAAGTTATGATATATGAAAGTAAAGGAATATTATTGTTCTATTAAAAATGATGAGCAAACTAATTTTAGAAAGGCCTGGAGAGATTTATATGAATTGATGCTGCCTGAAACAAGCAGAACCAGGAATACATTATACATGGTAACAGCAAGATTGTGTGATGATCAACTATAATAGACTTGGTTTTTCTCAGTGGTTCAGTGATCCAAAGCAATCCCAAAAAACTCTGGATTAAAAATGCCATCCACATCTAGAGAGAGAATTATGGAGACAGTGTAAATCAACACATGCTATGCTCACTTCTTTTTTCTTTTTCTTCTGTTTTATTTTTCTCTCATGGTTTTTTCTCTTTTGTTCTGATTTTTCTTTCCTAACATGATTCATAAAGAAATATGTAAAAATGTATTAGACTACCTGCCATCTAGGGGAGGGGGTGGAGGGAAGGAGGGGACAATTTTGGAACAAAAAATTTTGCAAAGGTCAATGTAGAAAAATTACTCATATGTTCTGCAAATAAAAAGCTTTAACAAACAAACAAAAAGAAATATTTTTAAAAGTACATGTATAACAATACAAATGAATTAATTAAAAAATAATAGCACCTTCTTCACAGGATTGTGAAGGTTGAATGAGATAATATTTGTAAAGTGCTTTGCAAATTTTAAAGTGTTTTATAAATGCTGGCAATTATTGTTATTATTTCACAATTCTGTGTGAAGTTGACGTGGCCAAATGCTTGCCTCCATTGTTTCCTCTCAACTCAACTGCCAGTGAGCTTCTTTCTTTAGCATAAGAACTAGTCTATGGTGCAGATGCCCAGTGGCAGAGTCCAAACTTTTCTTGCATTGGTGCAGAGTTGGGTTCAGGTAGTCCTTGATCCTGAGGTCTCCCAAAGGCATCCAGGAATCTTGACTTCAGTATTTTAAGGATATATGATATTTTCACAGTGGGTACTACCCTCACTCCCACAGATTATGACTCATAATTTCAGACAATACCTAACAGTTTCTGTGGCAGAAAAATTCATCATATTGTGGATTTCCTGGTTTGTGAGTAAGCAGCTGAATCAGTTCTCTATGTACAATCAAGCTACTGAAACATTAGAGCAAAGGATAAAATCAACATTAAATTAGAAGCAAAGATAAAGATGGGAAGAAGATGACTGATGCACTCAGAAACTGCCTGACACCATATTGTCAGCAGGAAGATAATAACAACTAACATTTATATACCATTAACTAAAACTTAACTTATACTATCATATTATTCTATGCCAAACCCTGTGTTAAGTACTTTACAATTATTATCTTTTTTGATCCTAGCAACCACTTTGTGAGGGAAGAGCTCTTTTTGTCCCTATTTTGTCCCTATTGTGAGGAAACTGAGGCAGACAGCAATTAAGGATCTTACCCAGAGTCAGGTCATATTTAAACTCAGATCTTCATAACTTTAGGTCAAGAACTCTAACCACTATGCATCTAGCTGCCTAATAATATTAAATAGAATTCTCAAACCAGCCATTTCACACCTATTTATATGTCTTAAACTTCTCTTGCTAAAGAGCCCTTATGTTAAAGAACAGTATATTGGAAACTCTGTGTGTGTGTGTGTGTGTGTGTGTGTGTGTGTGTGTGAATCAAAGAGAAAAATGGGTCCAGGTAAGATATAGGATGAAGAAGATTGGTCTTTGGTTCCTTGTTGTGTGTCCTTCCCTCCCATTACCTCTAGGTCCTAATAAGTCCCTCCCTTGGGTGCCCAAATAATTTAATGTTTTCTTTTCTTTTCCCATATCAAAAGGAAGTGACCCAATACTCATTTCCATATAGATATCATTATTTGCTCATAGTACCAAGTAATATGCTGTTCTTCCAGGGGACAATTATATATCTACAAGCCAACAAGGCAGTGATAATATGGAGATAAATGATTGCAGTCTGGGGAATTAGGGAAGAGAAGGAGATAATTTTGAAGGTTGTTCTTTGGTGAGGAATGTTTCAAGGTCCCAGCAATGATAACAAATCTGATTTTGGACAAGGCCCCTCCTAATCCCTGACAAACATGAATCAGGATGGGGAAATCATAAGACCATAGAAATTAGAATGAGAAAAGATGTTCAAAGTCATTTAGTTCAGAAATTCTTGATATATTTTTTTTTTGCATCATGGACTTCTTTGGGAGTCTGGTGAAACTTATGGATCCTTTCTCATAATTTGAATTTATATAGTGCTTTAATGTTTTAGGAGCATTTTTTTGAGTGACCTTTCAACATTGACCTTTTCAAAAAAACTTTTTTTTCCCCAAGCTTTTCCTTTCCTTCCCCCCACTCCCCACCCCTAGATGACTGGTAATCTAATACATGCTAGATAGGATAAATTATATGACAAATACAATACATGTATACATATCTACACAGTTATCTTACTGCACAAGAAACATCAGATCTAGAAAGAGAAGAAGAAAAAAACAACCTAAGAAGGAAAACAAAATGTATGGAAATATTCACAGAAAGCGGTAAAATGCTGTGTTGTGGTTCACACTCAGTTCCTACAGGCCTCTCTCTGGATGTATATGACTATCTTCATCGCAGCACAACTGGTTTGAATCACATCATTGTTGAAGAGAACCATGTCCATCAAAATTGATAATTGTATAGTCTTGTTGCTGTGTATAATGTTCTCCTGGTTCTGCTGATTTCACTCAGCATCAGTTCATGCAAGTCTCTCCAGGCCTCTCTGAAATCCTCCTGTTGGTCATTTCTTACAGAACAATAATATTCCATAACATTCATATACCATAATTTATTCAGCCATTCTCCAATTGATGGGCATCTTTTCAATTTCCAGTTTCTTGCCACTACAAAAAGGGCTGCCACAAACATTTTTGCACATGTGGGTCCCTTTCTCTCCTTTAAAATCTCTTTGGGATATAGGCCCAGTAGAAACACTGCTGGGTCAAAGGGTATGCACTGTTTGATAACTTTTTGAGCATAGCTTTAGGAGCATTTTAAAAATATATTTTATCCTCAAAGCAACCCTGGGAGGCAGGTGCTATTACCTCACTTTTATGGATAAGGAAACTGAGGCAGGCAGAGGTTAAGTGGTTTTCCCAGTATAGTTCAGGTCATAAGGGTCTGAGTCATTAAGAGAAAATGTCAAATGCTTTGATAAAGTCCAGATGTATTATGTCAATGGCATTCCTCTGATAAACAGATTAAGAAGGGAAATGAAATTAGTCTGCCATGGTCTGGTCTTCACAAGGTTCTGCTAGCTCTTAGGGATCATTTCATTTTCTAAATGCTTACAAATTATCCCCTTTAATACAAAGTCAAGCTCACTGGATTATGGTTTAAAGACTCCATCATGCTTTTTGGGGGGAGGATGGGAAAAATTGAGGAAGCAGGTTTCCATTATGCTATTTCTCCCCCCCCCCCTATTTAAAAAAAACAAACACTAGCCTTGGTTAATACAATATGTAACTTATAGGGTCATTCTCCAGCATTATATCCACACACATATTAAGCTCATAGAAGATTCCTGGATAACTGCAACTGTAGACATAACTTTGCTCTGACCATCAGCATTGAATAAAAGCATTAAAAAGGAAGAGAGATATCTTACTTAAATTGTTCTTGGCTGTCAAGGAATATTAACTTGTCTGAGGTTCTCCAGATCCTCCTGTTTGTGGGAGAGTGTTGAGTGCATCAGACCCTACAATATTACTTATCCTGTCGATGAAGTTTATAAACACTTAAAATAATCCATATAGGCAAATTTAAGGAGTTGAAAAAACTCCCCATAAACTATCATCTGGATTATGTGCTAGAATTAACCAGAAAACTTGCTGAATTAGTCCATTAGCATAAATAGCTTTAAAAGCTACTGCAGATGGAGTGATTTGAACTTAGAGAATTTAAGAAGAGGTAAGTGGACTGCCACTTTTTAGTTTGGCAGAGAAGCTAGTGTTTAAATCACATAGACAGCTGTGTGGCACAGTAGATAGAATATTAGACTTGGAAATCAGGATGGTTTGAATTTAAATCCTGGCCCAGTTACTAGCTGAGTGAAAGCTGAGAAAGTTACTTATTCTTTTTTCATCTCTTTCTTCATCTGCAAAATGGAGATAAAAATTGTACCTACCTCAGAGGGTTGTTTGTGAGGATCAAGTTAGAGAACACAAATTAAGTGTTTTGGGAAAGTACTTAAAGTGTTATACTATAAAGGTTAATTCTCATGATTATGTAACAATTTTGTTCATTATTATCGATGATGTTCAAGCTTTCTGTTTCTTGTTTGATCTGGTTTGCATTTGCATTGTGTTGGACTTCTTGTGACTACAAATGTCATTTTTGAGTCACGTCCGACTCTTTGTTGACCCCATTGGGGGTTTTCTTGACAGTGGTGCTGCATTGGTTTGCCATTTCCTTCTCCAGTTTATTTTACAAAGGAGGAAACTGAGGCAAACAGGATAAAATGAATTGTCCAAGATCACATAGCTAGTAAGTTTCTGAGGCTGGATTTGAACTCAGGAAAATGAATCTTCCCAACTCCAAGCATTATGGCACTCCCTAGCTGCCCTTTGTTTATATATAGACTGCTACATTTTCTGCATCCTTTTTGGGGACTTCCCACTAGTGTCTGAATTCTTTACTTTTCTGCCCTCTGCAGTCAACTTTTTGACTGATGTTGAGTTTTTAAATTTGTTCTTTATACTAATTGACTCCTCAAATCACCTTCACCTTTTAGTTTCTATTGCTGATAAAGGGAATTTAGAATTTGTTATATCTTTTTTTCCATTCCATTCCACACATTTGTTTTTTTGTGGCCTTTAATCAGGCCAAATGGCATCTGAGTTTTACATATACCATCTAGAGGCTGATGTCATATTCCAATTTCTTTCCACCCATCTTCTATTACTCTCTAAAATGTTTCTGCCTGGATAGTGCTTGGCTCCAGTCCTTAGGGCTTTGATAGTTCCACCTTTCCCTCTATGGTTCTTGTCATGGCAATAGTTTTTTGCATATCCTGAAGCCCTGTTGCATTCTTGTTCAAATACTGTGGGAGAATGTTTTTGTTCATGATGGTTATAGCAGATATTAACTTCTTAGAAATTCTGTTTTGTGGTAGCCTAACAGGAATATGGCCACCCAAGGATAAACAGAAATGGAGAAGAAGCCGCTCCAATCTTTGAGAATAATAGAGATAGATTAGCACTTATCATTTAGTTGTTTCCAATTCTTCATGACATCTTGTAGAACTCTCTTGGCAAAGATACTGGAATGGTTTGCCATTTCATTTTCCAGCTCATTTTATATATGAGGAAACAGGCAAATAGGATAAAGTGACTTACCCAGAATTACATAGTTAATAAGTATCAGAGGCCAGATTTGAACTCAGATCTTCCTGACTCCAGATGTGGTGCTCTATCTAACATGCCAGAAGGGGATGAAATATATAACTACTAGAATAAATATTTTCATGATTAAGTATCAGGTAAATGGTTAGCAATGTCTTCTGCTAGTTAACTTTTTTTTTTTTTATTTTTATCAGAAGCTCTTCCTCCCTCTCTCCCAGCCCCATGTAAATAAGAGTTAAAATTTTGGATTTTATAATCAGAAAGAAATTATAGATAATTTAGTCTCATATCTTCATTTTCTAGATAAGAAAACTGAAAATCAGAGAGGTTAAGGAACTTATCTGCTATCACATAGATGGCAAAAAGCAGATTCCAGAACCAAGCCCAGTCTTTCAGATTCTAAATTCAGCATGATCCCTTCTAAGCCTGATTAATAATTCCTTTCATTTATTTTGTGCCATATGTGCTGCATAAATTTCTAAATGTGAGTCGTTCCACCCTCTTCTGCCTTAAAAAATTCTGGGTCCAGAACATTGTAAACAAATTCATGAGCCAATCATGTATTTGCATGTTATCTTTCAAACAATAAATATTTCCCTCCATTTTTCTTGTCCTTCAAGGACCAGTGGAAAGATCTGGGGTCATAATCTTTGCCATGCACAAGTCCTTTCTCTTATCCCACTTTTCCATTCTATTGTTAAATCTTCTTGTTTTTATAGTACGTCACTTGTATAATCTTCTCTCTCATACAGCCCCAAATCCAATGTATTCATCATTCCCTCTCACCTGAACCATTATAACAGCTTACTAAATAACTGTGATTCAAATTCTCCCCTCTCTAATTCCCTCCTCTTCACTTAGTTGCCAAGGTAATTTTTCTAAAATATAATACTAATAACCAACATTAATTTAATGCTTTAAGGTATGCAAAGCATCATATGCTATTTCATTTGATTCTCACAATGGTCCTGTGAGGTAAATACCATTATGTCCCCATTTTTATAGATGAGGCTACTCTGACCAAGAGAGATTAAAAGATTTTCTCAGAATCACTCAGCTAATAAATGTTTCTGAGGCAGTATTTGAATTCAATTCTTCTTGATTCCAAGTCATTGTACCACTAGTTGCATGGGTGTGAATATGCCATATTCCCTTGCTCACTCCCCATTCCTCCAGGATAAAATATCAGGTCCTTCGTTGGCATTTAAAATTCTTTATAATAATTGCACATGTTTAACCTATATTGGATTACTTTCTGTCTAGAGGATGAGATGAGGAAAGGAGGGAGAAAATTTTAGAGCACCAGGTTTTACAGTAGTGAATGTTTAAAGCTATCTTTGAATATATTTTGAAAATAAAAAGCTATTATTTAAAAAAAAAAAGTTCTTCATTAGCTGGCCTCTTTATTCCTTTCCAGTCTTCCTATACTTTTCTCCCCTTTACATAATCTATAATCTACCTCTATTAATCTATTTCCAATTCCTTTTTTGATGTTGAGACATCTAGGGTTGAATGAGTTGCCCAGAGTCACATTGCTAATAAGTATCTGAGGTCAAATTTGAACTTAGATATTCCTGACTCCAGGGCTAATGTTCTATGTACTGTATTACCTAGTTGCCCCTGTGATTTCTTAAACACAAAATTCCTTCTCCCATCTCCCTGTTTTTGCACTGCTTATCTATCATGCTTGTAATTCTCTGCTCCCATGTCTTGGTTTCTCTGGATTTCTTCATGTTTCAGTTCACATTTCACCTTCTATGGGAGTCCTTTCCTGGTCTCCACAGCTATTAATACCTTCCTCTCCAAGATTACTTTCCATCTACTTTATATAGCATATGAATTACTGAGGTTAAAGACAGGAACTGTTTTTCCCCCCTTCTTCTTTTGAATCACTGGAAATCATGGAATTACCTTGGCTAATACTGTGTACACCAATCTAATTTCCCTCACCCCTGTTCCTTTCTTAAAAACTGGATTGTATCCAAGGACTATAGAATGATTATAGCTGTTGTTTAAAAGTGATTCAGTCAGTTCCAGTTAATCATCATTTTCTAAGCAGTGAGGAATGCCTGAATAAAGAGCTGGTTGAACCCTTGGATTTTTCACTGATAAATGGATCTAGTTGTGTTTGTCAAAAGGCAAGAAGGCAGAAGGTCCTCCTCAGAATTAGAACTTTGTGATTCGTTCAAAAAGGTTACATTATTCCAAGTGGGGTAGGAAAAAGGCCAGAAAATGCATCTCTAAGGAGTAGAACTACATTTCTTTCTTCCTTTTCTCTTATTTTTAAAAAGTGGATCTTTTAGTTTTAAGCAGGACTCTTCTTTCTAGGAGACTCATCCTGATGTTAGTTGATGGGGACAGGGAGGAAATAAAAATCCCAGATCCATAAATCCAAGCTCTTGGGACATAAGTGGATTTGACAGGTTGGCAGTGTTCAGTTTGGGTAATGAAATAATCACTTTAGTGAGAGAAAAATAATAAGTAGGAGAATAAACTACTATAAACCAGACTACAGTGGGCAGTGCTTACAATGCAGGCAGGGAAAGGACTGAGATGTTTGCTCATGGTTTTTTTTTTTTTTTAACAGAGATCTCATATCTAGAAAAAGATCAGCTGGAAAAGATGTGTCTGGCATTAAAAGAGAATACTTCAAAAAAGAAAACCCAGTGATTCATTAGTTTATTTGGTTGGTATTATGAGGCATAAAGAAGAGATCAAACATGCAGAAATAAGGAAAAGGAGGCTGTCATTATCTGCTGCATTTTTTCTGAGAATGACAAAAAGAATCAGTAGGAAGATAAAGTAAAAGGCAACAGTAATGTATTGAAAGGACAGAAACAGTGACAGAAAAGAGAATAACTATGTGATATAAAGTATTATAAAAATTAAGGAATCATGATCCTATTTTTTGTTGCTTTTATGTATTACTTTCCAGTATTTGGTCTGTGTCCATTTCTCATCATTTTGGGGAATTTGTTTTAATTTTTACAGATGACAGGGACTTTTAGAAAGGTAGGTTGTTGTTATCAACAACCTTAAGTGAGAAGATTTGTAGCTTAGAGAAAAATAATTTTGATTTAGCAACCAGAGAGAAGTAGATAAGCTGAGACAGAAGAAAGTCTTACTTTCATGCTGGGCATGTGCCCCCAGCATGTAACATTTGGCACTGATCATTCCCTTCTAACAGCAACTTTGTCTCCTGCAGCAGCATTCTGCTGGCAACAGCTTGCCACAACCACAGCCACAGCCATAACAACTATAGCCACCAGAGCCACAGCCACTAGAGCAGCAGGTGTGGCAGCAGCAGACAACTGTGGGGCTACAGCAGCCTCAGCAGCACGGGCAGCAAGCAGAGCAACAGCCTACACACTAACATTATAGCTGGGACAGCAATGACTACCACAGCCACAGCTGCCACAGCCACCACAGTCAGCTCAACAGCTACCATCGCAGCCACCACAGCCACAACATGGTGTCAGTACAAAAAGTTCAAGTGAAAATGAAGTTTGTTGCTTTCCTTCTGCAAGGCAGCCCTTATTTATCCTCCTGGTAAACCTTATCTGAAGACACAAGTTGTTTTCTTAGTCTCCATTGGGACATTTACTTTCTTGTTTACTTCTTCATTTGATATCTTTAACCTATTAGATGGCTTATTTTAGACTAGGAACTATTGAAGAGTTAGTCTTTCGGGATGGGAGTTTTCAAGGGAGCCAAGCTCATTATGTGCTTTTATAAAGTAATAGAAACACAGAACAAAAAATAGCCAAACAAACACACAAGATATTGAATAACTACTGAAATAGAACATAAGCCAAGCTAAGAAGAGCTCTGATGTCTTAAAAATACCATGGCACAAGTAAAACAGTTATAAGTCTCAGAAGCAATAAGATATCTTGGGAGATCTCTTCTGTGGGTGAGTGATACATATCCAGAGCTAAATAAGAATTAACATAGATAAATAACAAGAGCAAATAAAAAAACTTGAATAAAATCATAGTCAGAACTAAAAGTGTAATTAAGAAATCTTTTCAGAGTAAAATATAAGCCACATGATACAAACAGAATAAATAGGACTCAAAGAAAATGAACTTCATGAATTTTCTTAGACATATATTAGATACAATTTAGCATTATAAAAAGGAAAAATAATTAAAATTCCAAAAAGAAATATGAATGTGATATAACAACAGATAGAAATTCAGACCACTGTGGTCTTCTTAAAGAAAACAAAGTATAATTGGAAAAATTAGAATATGGCATAAACAGAATTTAGAATCATGGACCATGAAACCAGAATTACCTCCTTATTCAAATTTTGTATGCTATATAAAGACAGAATAAAAATATTTATTTGTGAATATCTGGACCTTCTTTAGTTTGCAGACAGCCACAAAACTTTCAAATAAGACTGAATAATAACTAAAACTTTAATTTAAAAAAGTCACTTAAAACAATTTGCATTTCTCAAATGAAAAAAAAATCATTTGCTAACTTCCTTCAGATTGTTGTATGAGGTAAAAGGATATTTCATATAAATAAATAAAAAAAGAAATTAAATGAAGGTGGAAATGGGCGGGGAAGGGTAATCCCAATTGAAGCTCTTGTTCTCTGATAAAGGGGAAGTTCAAAGTCTCAGAAATCCGAACAGTTGATTGTTTATTAAACAAAAGAATTTGGTTTCTTGTTTAATTTGGTTAAAAATAACAAAAACAATTGAAAGCTTATTGTTTTCTTCCATTACATTTAAAAATGGCTTCATAATAATATAAATGAAGAAAAGTGTTGTTATTTGAAACATTAAATGTAAATTAATTAAGTGATCAAAAAAGACAATGAGGATAACAGAATTTATTAAAAATAAAAGTTCAAAAATATATTGTTTACAGGAAACATGGAATCATTGTTGGATCAATAGGGGCACTGGGTGAATTTGCCTGTGCTGGTCATTGTCCCCATCCCCATAGTAAACTCAATTCTAGATCTCCTAATCACTATATATATAAATTAACTGTGTAAATTCAGAACCCAGGAGCCTTGGATAGACAATAGTTTGTGTGAAAAGAAACTGAGGATTTTAGAGAGTCACAGCCTCAATATGGGATGATAGACAAAAAAGCTGAATCCACTGTAAGACAACATTTGAAATAAGCATAGTGATCAAGTTGAGGAAGGTTCCAACTCAGAAATCCTCTATTCTGGCCAAACCACATTTGGAGGATTGTATTTAATTTTGGCTACATATTTTAGCCAGGAAGTCTATAAATTGGATCTGGAGAAGGACCAGTTGAATGTAAGCTCCCTGAAGGCTTTTCTTTGTATGTCCAGAATCTAGCAAAGTACTTTATATATAATGGATCTATTATAAATGTTTGCTGATTTGATTAAAATTGAATGAAGGGATTTGAAAACATACCATATTAGGACTTGTTAAAAGAACTGCAGTAGAAAAGATATAGGATAATATTACCCTGGAGAGGAAAAGTTTTAAGACAATAAGGAGAGCTGTCTCCAAAAAATGGCAAGCTGTCCTGTAAATAGATATTAGACTTACTTTACTTTTCCCCAGAGGATAAAATTATGAATACTGGGAGGAAGCCACAAAGATAGATTTCAACTAGATATGAGAAAAAGTTTCCTAAAAATGTGAACTGTCTAAAAGTAGAAGGAGCTGCTTTGGGATATATTACTGGAGATTCCTTATCACTGGAGGTTTTTAAAGAGAACCTAGATAACTATTTTCCAAGGATGTTGTGGAGGGGCTTTCTGTTGGTGGACAGGTTTGAAAAATGATTTATGGAATTTGAGATTCTATAATGTAGTCTTAGATTTCCCTTGGCCTCATAAAAATTGAAAAATTACAAGAAGAGCAACAATAGTGATAACAGCTTGTATTTATATCAAGCTCTATAGTTACAAAGAATCTTCTCTTAGATATATGTAGAAAACATTTGCTTAAATCCCTTTTTGAGCCTATATTGTTGAGGTCTTTTCAGATTGAAATTAATTGTAGGTTCCTTATCCTGAACTATGAAAGATTAAAACATATAGCTTTAGGTATACTCAAACGAGAAAGACAGGCTATGTGGCTTAGTGGATAGAGATCTTAAAACCAAGACCAGGATTCAATCTTTCCTGATACATACTACCTGTGTTACTAAACAAATATTTATTAAGCATTTATTAGTGGCAGCCTCTGTACAAAATGTCAAATTTGAATTCAGGTAATTCTGACTTCAGACTCAGGTGCTCTATCCACTGAGCCACCTAGCTGCCTTAAAAAAAATGGACAAGTTATTTAAGCTCTCAATAAATCTTTAAGATTCCAAGTTCAGGATAGGTGCTATACTGGGAATTTCCACAACTGAAAGGATATAGAGTAAGCAAGAAGAGGAGAAAACTTGGTCTGTAACATTGCCCATTCCACGAGAAATGGTACAATTGAATTCAATAGATATTTTTTAGGTTCCTACTATCAACATTTTCCAGAGTTAGGTCTAAGAAAAACAGAGGTTAAATCCATGGGTTTATTCCTCCTAAGAAAGCATACATGTAAAATGGGAGCACTATCAGAATTGAGATTGTGGTAGGTATAGGCAGCAAGGGGTTTTAAAAACACACACACAATCACAAGTCAGGGAATAGGGTCAGTGGTCTAATAAAGTTAGCAAGACAAAAAAATCATAGATCAGGAGTGGGGTAGGGGTTATCACATAGTGATCTTGTGGGGTCATCCTTGGGCTAGGCTGCTTTTCAGAACTGGGAATTGGTGTGAGTCAGTATGAATTGGCTAACTGACATAGCAGGGGGCATTCTAAGTTGAGAATGCCAACACTGCAAGGAAATTCTGATGAGTGAATCCCACAAGGAGCTTCCAAAATGCTTAAGGAATGAACAGCTCCAACTATTGTTTGGCTGCTTCTGATTCCCAGATCAGTCCAGCTTCTTCTGGAAAGTAAGGGAGTTTGAAAAACTCCCAAGATGATTAGTAAAATTTAAAAAAAATAGGATAGTTTACCTCTCAGACCTGCGGAGAAGGAATAAGTTTGTGTCCAAAGAAGAACTGGAACTCTTAATTGAGCACTAGATAGATAATTTTGATTATATTAAGTTAAAAAGTTTTTGTACAAACAAAACTAATGCAGACAAGATTAGGAGAGAAGCAATAAATTGGGAAATCATCTTTACATTTAAGGGTTCTGATAAAGGCCTCATCTCTAAAATATATAGAGAATTGTCTCATATTTATAAGAATTCAAGCCATTCTCCAATCAATAAATGGTCAAAGGATATGAACAGACAATTTTCAGATGATGAAATTAAAACTATTTCTAGTCATATGAAAAGGTGCTCCAAATCACTTTTAATCAGAGAAATGCAAATTAAGACAACTCTGAGGTACCACTACACACCTGTCAGATTGGCTAAGATGACAGGAAAAGATGGCAAATGTTGGAGGGGATGTGGGAAAACTGGGACACTGATACATTGTTGGTGGAATGGATCCAACCATTCTGGAGAGCAATTTGGAACTATGCTCAAAAAGTTATCAAACTGTGCATACCCTTTGACCCAGCAGTGTTTCTATTGGGCTTATATCCCAAAGAGATCTTAGAGGAGGGAAAGGGACCCACATGTGCAAGAGTGTTTGTGGCAGCCCTTTTTGTAGTGGCAAGAAACTGGAAACTGAAAGGATGCCCATCAATTGGAGAATAGCTGAATAAGTTATGGTAGATGAATGTCATGGAATATTATTATTCTATAAGAAATGATCGACAGGATGGTTTCAGAGAGGTCTGGAGAGACTTGCATGAACTGATGCTGAGTGAAATGAGCAGAACCATGAAATCATTATACACAACAACAACAATATTACAGGATGATCAATTCTGATGGACATGGCTCTCTGCAACAAAGAATTGTCTCAAACCAGATCCAGTTGTCCAGTGAGGAAGAAAGCCATATACATCCAGGGAGAGGTCTGTGGAATCTGAGTCTGGACCACAACATAGCATTTTCACACTTTCTACTGATGTTTGCTTGCATTATGTTTTCCTTCTCAGGTTTTTTTTCCTGTACAGCAAGATAACTGTATAAATATATATACACATATTAAAAAAAGATGATCAGTAAAGTCATTAACCATTCCATGTTCACACTACCCTGTGCAAAGCACTGTGCTAGTTACTAGGCTCTCAAAGATAAAGACAAAAATAGCTCCTGTCTTCAAGAAGCTTACATTCTTTTGGGATGACTATTTTCTCTCTCTCCACTTCTATTTGCTTGCCCAAAATTCTTCCCTTTCTCCCCCTTATCCTCCTCGATTCCTTCTTCCTTCCACCTTATATTTCTTCTTCCCTCCCTCCCACTTCTGTCTCTCTTTATCTCTCTGTCTCTGTCTCTCTCTCATGAGGATTCACTGAATAAAACATTATTAATCTTCCCTTCTGAAATAGTCATCATCTTGTTTCTACACTGTGGCTAGTGATAAAAATAGCTGCTACAATCCTAACAAAGTAGATTGTACAATTCAAAAGAGAAAGAAAATATGGATAACAAGTCCTTTTATTTTAACATTTTAAAAATACATATAGCATAGCTACATATGCAAATCACAGCAGTAGGGAAATTATATCTTGTTTTCATATTGTAGTGACAAAAAGAGTTACTAATACACTAACAAAGTCAAATTCAAAAGAATAATAGAACATAGTCAATAACTTTTTCTGGACTGTCAACTTTGTTTCTTAAGGCAAAATATACATACATACACACATAACATATGCTATAAATCACAACAATGTATTGAGGTACACTAAGGGAGGTAAAATTACATCTCACCATCTTAAGGACTTGAAAGAATAGACAAGAAAGCTCCATCCATTAGATATTGTTCAGGGCAACCACCCCAGGGAGGACTTTTCCTTTCAGAAGCTCTAGATTGGCACCATTTCTAGTGTTCACATGACTGACCTTGTCTTAAGGGCTATTTTGGAACAGCCAGTAGCAATGTCCCCATGATTATGATGCAGTACAGGGAACAAAAGAGTGAAGGAACAATGTGGTAGTGGCTCCCATTAAAGGTATGTATCTTTTCGACTTAATTAGAGTCTCCTCAGATATCTTAGGGTCCTCCATTCCAAGGAGAGGTATGACAGGAAGGGGGAAATGTGGGTCAATGTTAGCCTTGTATTGTCCCTGTAATTATTCCTATCATGGAAGCGTGTCATTCAGCACAGGAAAGGCATTATATTTGGGCTTCCACAGGTATTGAGATGGTCTTGATTCACAGATCATTTTGAAGGGATCAGGCTACATTGTCTTCCTTCAGCAGAAATGTTCAATAAACATGTAGTGGGGGGGGGGGAAACATTTCTCAACATTGGTTTGTGAGCAGGGATCATTTCCTTGAGGATTTCCAAGGTAAAATGCATACCAGTGGTGATCAATGGCATTGTTGGCAGGGGAAGTTGTGTTGTCTCTGAACTGAGTGGTTCTCATCTATTGAGCCCTTAACCCTTAGTAGCAACATGATGAGAGCCCTACTCTTGTGGAAAAATCCAGTCCTCAAAAGGACATTATTGTGTTTCTTTTGGGCTAGAGTATTCTATACATTCAAATGAAAAAGGAACATGAGCAATTTTATGGTCTTTTTTTTTTTTTGGGACTTTATTGAGAAACATTAGTAAAGATTTAGAAAGACTCCAGAGCAGCAGAGTAGTAAAATAATATATAGTACATATAGAAAGAACAAGAATAAAAGTTGAAAAGGTAGAAGAGGATGAAACTCACTGAGAAAGAAAATATTTTAAAAATCATAATTCCATGGCTTGACTCATTTTCCAGTAGCTGGGCTGTGTCGTTTTCTCATTGTCTGAGAGCAACTGTATTGACAGACAAGCCTCTTAGGGAGACAGATCTCAGTTGCAACAGTGCCTTTGAGAAGGGTCATTAAGTTCAAGTAACTCAAAGGATCATATATGTTCCTGAATGCATCAATTATATTCTGACCAGAAAAGAGCAGACTGACTAATAGCAGTCAGATCTCAGAACTGGCAATAACCTCAGAGTCCACCTTATTTAAGCCTCTTATTTTCTCAAAAAAGGGAAATGAGATAAATTAGAATCACATTGACCCCTCATGTCCCTTTTCCCTCTGAGGACTGCTTTTTTTTCTCTGAGTCTGTGCAAGTGACATGCATAAGGTTTTATGTTAAGTCACTAGGGAGAGAGGTTTAGGACCTCATCTCCTAAAGTCTCAGGCCATTGCTGTATTCCTAAGCTCCTGTGAAATCTTACCAATTGGTGGAGAGTTTGCCCATCTAGCAGCAGCATTGCTTCTTGCAGCAGCATTTCTGCTGGCAGCAGCATTTCTGTTGGCAGCAGCTCTTGCCACAGCCACAGCCACAGCCACAGCCACCACAGCCGCCACAGCAGCAAGTGCGACGGCAGCAGACCACTGTAGGACTGCAGCAGCCACCACAGCAGCCACAGCAGCAGGGGCAGCAACCAGAGCAGCAGCCTACACGGTGGCAAGTACAGGTGGTACAGCAACGGCGGCCACAACCACAGCCTCCACAGCCTCCACAGCTACCACAGCTACCACAGCTGCCACAACCACCACAGCTGCCACAGCCTCCACAGCTGCCACAGCCTCCACAGCTGCCACAGCCTCCACAACCACAGCAAACCATGGTATCAGTACAGAAGGTTCAGGTAAGGTGAGGAGAGAGAGGATTCAGAAGAGGTGAGTGAAGTTTGATGCTCTCCTTCTACAAGAAAGCCTTATATACTCTGCTTAAGAGCTGGCCCAGAACCCATGATGTTTTTTGTTGTTGCTTATCCCAGTTCTGATAATCTCATGAGCTCTACTTTCCTGTTTACATTCTCTTTGAGCCTCCTCTGCCTCATCAAATTATTTGTTTTATGAATTTCTGAATTTTAATCTAATTCAAAGCCATGTTCTAATGGAAAGTTTAGAAAGCTGAAATATTTAGTCCTAGTCAGGGAACTTGAACATTGGTAATGCTCATGAGAAGGGATATTATAGTGAGGATCATTCTTGTACCATTTGGCATGGTGGGAAGAATGTTGGATATGGTGTCAAGAACCTGGAGTCCATATATTGTCTTTATAATATCTTGCCTCTGATGCTCATTACCTTATAACCTTAGGCAAATCACAACCTCCCTAGGACTCAGTTTCCTTATCTATAAAATAAGAGCTGGGTGAGATGTTTTTAAAGTTCCTTCCAACTCCATGTCTATGTCCCTAAGAGCCCATGATTGTATCTTAGCCATGTCCCTTTTACTGGCTCTACTACCATGGGTCAGAAACTTAATTTCTTTTACCTTCCCATTCTTTAAGCCAGAAACTTGCCTTCCCATTCTTTACTTGTAGAATTGGGGCGTGGGGTGGGAGAAATACTATCTATGCTACTTGTTTCATAGAGAAAGAATTGTAGAGTGTGAAGAAGAGAGAAATTTGTAAGACTAAAATAGTGAGAGAGGATCAAGTTGTATAGAGTTTAAATGTCAAGCATAGGAGTTTATATTGGAGTCTAAAAATTCGAGTGAGCTTTGTGCACTATCCTATCAAAAATACATAAAGGGAATAGGGAGACCTTGGATTACATAGAGAGGGGATGATATGGTCAGCCCTGAACTTGGTGGCTCTAGGAAAGCTGCATGGGAGTAGAAAGCATCTTGAAGCAGGAAGGCTAAATAGAAGGCTATTGCCACAATCCAGGTGTGAGCTGATGACAGTTTGAGTTATCAGAGTGAGGATTTTGGGTGGAAGGAAAGGGATGTGGGTGAGAAATGAAAACCAAAGAATTAAAAGTTTGAGAGACATAATTTTGGGGTAATTAATTGCTTTTTAAATTATTACTAGATGATAATTTATAAAAAGGGTCAGTGGCACTCTGGAATGCCAAAAAGCCCCATGGAACCCACTCAGTGCTTAAATATCCATGGAAGTGTGAGTGTTCCTGAGAGTAGAAATCAACTCTGATTGGTTAAGAAGTCAAGAAAGAGTCAATATTCTAATGAGAAGTGGACCTATTTTAATCAGGGTCTGGGCACATGAGTGATCATTCAATCTTGGGCAAAGAAATTTACCTCTTTCCAGACCACTCTAGTGCAAAGAAATCTCAAAAAAAAAAAAAAAAAAAAGAGAATTCATTGATACATGTCTGACTAAAACACAATTGGCCCTAGTCTGCTTATTCAGCTAAACCAAACTTCTTCAACGTATATGGGGTTGTGTAACTGAAAGAGGGTTATGAAATTATGATTTATTATCAATAAATGTTTGATTTCTATGCCTGTTTTATATAGCAATATACATGGGATCACACAAAAATTTCTCTGTCAAAAAGGGGTCACAAGTAGAAAAAAACTTTAAGAAACTCTCGGATCTAAGCTAGTTTTCCTAGTTCAGTGGAGTCTAAAATGGAAGAAAATATTAGAGAAGGAGGAAATAGGAAGAAAAAAATCCTGTATTTCTCCAATAATAAATGGATAAATAACAAATAAGAGAGAAATAATCATTTCTCTCAATCATAAATCCTTTAAAATCATCTTAGATTGTTTTATTGTTGATAGTAGCTAAATCATTCACAGTTGATCATCATACAATATTGCTGTTACTTTGTACAATGTTCTCCTGGTTCTGCTTACTGCACTATGCATCAATTCATCTAATTCTTTCCAGGTTCTTCTGAAAGCATCCTGCTTGTCATTTCTTAGACTGCAATAATATTCCAACATAATCACATATTACAACTTGTTCAGCCATTCCCCAGGTGATGGACATTCCCTTAATTTCCAATTCTTTGCCAGTCCAAAAAAAAAATGTCATAAATACTTTTGTACATGTGGATTCTTTTGTTCTATTTTAAAAAAAAATCTTTTTTGGATTTAGATTCTCTAGTGCTATTTTTGGCTTAAATGGTATGCATAGTATAAATATTCTTCTTGCAAGGTAAAGAAAGAACTGACTATAGTGTTCCAAGTGTGAGTAGAGGAAGCTAAGGTGGAAATAATGACTTCCTGATTCCTGACAGTCATGTTTCTCCATGAAGCTTCAGGTCACAGTAGCTCATTCTTTCGGCTGTGATGGTACACTGTTGATTCATGCTGAGCTTGCAGTCCAGCAAAATCTATAGCTCTTTTTGGAGAAACTACATTTGTACTGTGCCTCTCTCGTTTTGAATATATGAAATTATATTTTTGAACTTAAATGTGCACACATACATCTCGCCTTATCACATTCCATTTTGTTGGAGTGAGCCCATAGTTTTGGTCTCTCTAAATGCTTTTTAATTCTGACATCATTTGATGGTCTTAATTATTACTCTCAACCCTTTGTTACCTGCAAATTTTCTAGGGATGTCATACATACTCTTTTCAATGTCATTATTGAAAATGTTAAATAGACAAAGCCCAGAACACTCTGCTGGAGACCTCCTTGAAAGTTGGTCTATAGTTTGCAGAATTTATTCTCCTCCTCCTCCTCCTCCTTCTCCTTCTCCTCCAGCTATAATTTGCAGAATTTATTCTACTCCTTCTCCTCCTCCTCTTCTTTTTTTTTTACTCATCTTCTTTTTCTCCTTCTTCTCCTCCTTCTTCTCTCTTGTCCCTTCTGCTCCCTCTCCCTCCTCCTCCTCCTCCTCCT
>JAJPUD010000514.1:650213-675642 GCA_023553655.1 Myrmecobius fasciatus
TCCACAGCTGCCACAGCCTCCACAACCACAGCAAACCATGGTATCAGTACAGAAGGTTCAGGTAAGGTGAGGAGAGAGAGGATTCAGGAGAGGTGAGTGAAGTTTGATGCTCTCCTTCTACAAGACAGCCCTTATATACTCTGCTCAAGAGCTGGCCCAGAACCCATGATGTTTTTTGTTGTTGCTTATCCCAGTTCTGATAATCTCATGAGCTCTACTTTCCTGTTTACATTCTCTTTGAGCCTCCTCTGCCTCATCAAATTATTTGTTTTATGAATTTCTGAATTTTAATGTAATTCAAAGCCATATTCTAATGGAAAGTTTAAAAAGCTGAAATATTTAGTCCTAGTCAGGGAACTTGAACATTGGTAATGCTCATGAGAAGGGATATTATAGTGAGGATCATTCTTGTACCATTTGGCATGGTGGGAAGAATGTTGGATATGGTGTCAAGAACCTGGAGTCTATATATTGTCTTTATAATGTCTTGCCTCTGATGCTCATTGCCTTATAACCTTAGGCAATTCACAACCTCCCTAGGACTCAGTTTCCTTATCTATAAAATAAGAGCTGGGTGAGATGTTTTTAAATTTCCTTCCAACTCCATGTCTATGTCCCTAAGAGCCCATGATTGTATCTTAGCCATGTCCCTTTTACTGGCTCTACTACCATGGGTCAGAAACTTAATTTCTTTTACCTTCCCATTCTTTAAGCCAGAAACTTGCCTTCCCATTCTTTACTTGTAGAATTGGGGCGTGGGGTGGGAGAAATACTATCTATGCTACTTGTTTCATAGAGAAAGAATTGTAGAGTGTGAAGAAGAGAGAAATTTGTAAGACTAAAATAGTGAGAGAGGATCAAGTTGTATAGAGTTTAAATGTCAAGCATAGGAGTTTATATTGGAGTCTAAAAATTCGAGTGAGCTTTGTGCACTATCCTATCAAAAATACATAAAGGGAATAGGGAGACCTTGGATTACATAGAGAGGGGATGATATGGTCAGCCCTGAACTTGGTGGCTCTAGGAAAGCTGCATGGGAGTAGAAAGCAGCTTGAAGCAGGAAGGCTAAATAGAAGGCTATTGCCACAATCCAGGTGTGAGCTGATGACAGTTTGAGTTATCAGAGTGAGGATTTTGGGTGGAAGGAAAGGGATGTGGGTGAGAAATGAAAACCAAAGAATTAAAAGTTTGAGAGACATAATTTTGGGGTAATTAATTGCTTTTTAAATTATTACTAGATGATAATTTATAAAAAGGGTCAGTGGCACTCTGGAATGCCAAAAAGCCCCATGGAACCCACTCAGTGCTTAAATATCCATGGAAGCGTGAGTGTTCCTGAGAGTAGAAATCAACTCTGATTGGTTAAGAAGTCAAGAAAGAGTCAATATTCTAATGAGAAGTGGACCTATTTTAATCAGGGTCTGGGCACATGAGTGATCATTCAATCTTGGCCAAAGAAATTTACCTCTTTCCAGACCACTCTAGTGCAAAGAAATCTCAAAAAAAAAAAAAAAAAAAAAAAAGAGAATTCATTGATACATGTCTGACTAAAACACAATTGGCCCTAGTCTGCTTATTCAGCTAAACCAAAACTTCTTAAACGTATATGGGGTTGTGTAACTGAAAGGGGGTTATTGAATTATGATTTATTATCAATAAATGTTTGATTTCTATGCCTGTTTTATATAGCAATATACATGGGATCACACAAAAATTTCTCTGTCAAAAAGGGGTCACAAGTAGAAAAAAACTTTAAGAAGCTCTAGGATCTAAGCTAGTTTTCCTAGTTCAGTGGAGTCTAAAATGGAAGAAAATATTAGAGAAGGAGGAAATAGGAAGGAAAAAATCCTGTATTTCTCCAATAATAAATGGATAAATAACAAATAAGAGAGAAATAATCATTTCTCTCAATCATAAATCCTTTAAAATCATCTTAGATTGTTTTATTGTTGATAGTAGCTAAATCATTCACAGTTGATCATCATACAATATTGCTGTTACTTTGTACAATGTTCTCCTGGTTCTGCTTACTGCACTATGCATCGATTCATCTAATTCTTTCCAGGTTCTTCTGAAAGCATCCTGCTTGTCATTTCTTAGACTGCAATAATATTCCAACATAATCACATATTACAACTTGTTCAGCCATTCCCCAGGTGATGGACATTCCCTTAATTTCCAATTCTTTGCCAGTCCAAAAAAAAAAATGTCATAAATACTTTTGTACATGTGGATTCTTTTCTTCTATTTAAAAAAAATCTTTTTTGGATTTAGATTCTCTAGTGCTATTTTTGGCTTAAATGGTATGCATAGTATAAATATTCTTCTTGCAAGGTAAAGAAAGAACTGACTATAGTGTTCCAAGTGTGAGTAGAGGAAGCTAAGGTGGAAATAATGACTTCCTGATTCCTGACAGTCATGTTTCTCCATGAAGCTTCAGGTCACACTAGCTCATTCTTTTGGCTGTGATGGTACACTGTTGATTCATGCTGAGCTTGCAGTCCAGCAAAATCTATAGCTCTTTTTGGAGAAACTACATTTGTACTGTGCCTCCCTCATTTTGAATATATGAAATTATATTTTTGAACTTAAATGTGCACACATACATCTCGCCTTATCACATTCCATTTTGTTGGAGTGAGCCCATAGTTTTGGTCTCTCAAAATGCTTTTTAATTCTGACATCATTTGATGGTCTTAATGGTTACTCCCATCCCTTTGTCCCCTGTGAATTTTCTAGGATTATCATTCATACTCTTTTTAATGTCATTATTGAACATGTTAAATAGACAAAGCCCAGAGCACTCCACTGGAGACCTCCTTGAATGTTTAAATTGCTCCTTGAAACTGTTCAGTTTCTAATATATCCAATTCTACTATTATTTAGCACTAGCTACTTCTATCTTTTCTACATTACCAGGCTAAATTCATTGATCTATACTTTGCAGAATTTATTTTACTCCTCCTCCTCCTCCTCATCAACATCATTCTCCTCCTCCTCCTTTTCTTCTTCCTCCTCCTCCTCCTCTTCTTCCTTCTCCTTTTTAATCCTTCTCCTTCTTCTCCTCCTTTCTGCTCTCTTTTTCTCCTCCTATTCCTCCTTCTCCTGCCTTCTTTTCCTGCTCCTACTCCACCTGTTCCTCCCTCTTCTAGTCTCTTCTTCTTCTCTTTCTTCTTCTTCTTTTCTTTCTCTTTCTCCTTCTCCTCCTTCTTCTTTCTTTTCTTCTTCTTCTGGTTCTTCTTCTTCATCTTCTTATTTCTTCTTCTTCCTCCTCTCCTCCTTCTTTGCTATCTCTCTTCCTTTTTCCTCTCCCCTCTTCCTCTCTCTCTCTCTTTCTTTCTCATATTCACCTAACAGTACATTATTAACCTTCCCTTGTGAAATATTATCAGTTTCTGCACTGTATGTAGTGATAGAAATAGCTGCTACATTTATAACAATTCTAGCTAAATTGTACAATTCCAACGAGAAAGAAAATGTGGACACGTCCTTTTACTTTACCATTTTTAAATGCATATAACACACACACACATATATATATATATATATGCAAATCACAGAAGTGGGACTACCCCCCCACCAGAATTATATCTTGTTTTCATATTGTAGTGACAAAAAGTTAATAATACACTAACAAAGTAGAATTCAAAAGAAAAATAGAACATTATCAATAGCTTTTTCTGGACTGTCAACTTTGTTTCTTAAGGCAAAATATACATACATACACATGCTACAAATCACAACAATGTATTCAAGTACACTAAGGAAGGTAAAATAATGTCTCGCCATCTTAAGGACTTGAACCAATAGACAAGAAAGCTCCATCCATTAGATATTGATCAGGGCTGCCACCCCAGAGTGGACTTTTCCTTTCAGAAAGTCTACAATAGCACCACCTCCAGTGCTCACATAGCTGACCTTCTCTTCAGGGCTCCTTTTGGCACAGCCAGTAGCAATATCCGCATGATTGTGATTCAGGACAGGGAATAAAAGAATGAGGGAACAATGTGGTAGTGGCTCCCACTTAAATGTATGTATCTTTTCAATTTAGTTAGAGGCTCCTCAAATATCTTAGGGTGCTTCACTCCAAGGAGAGCTATGACAGGAAGGGGGAACTGTGGGTCAATGTTAGCCTCGTATTTCCCCTATACTTATTCCTATCATGGAAGTGTGTCAGACTAGGCACAGGGAACACATTATATTTGGGTTTACACAGGTGTCCAGAGGGTCTTGATTCAAAGGCCATCTTTTAAGGGCACCTCCATTTCCAGGGATCAGGCTACATTGTCTTACTTCATCAGTAATGTTCAATAAACATGTAGTGGGGGAAAACATTTTTTTTTTTGTTTTTGTTTTTGTTTTTTTTTGCTGAGGCAATTGGGGCCAAGTGACTTGCCCAGGGTCACACAGCTGTTACGTGTCTGAGACCAGATCCGAACTCAGGTCCTCCTGACTTCAGGGCTGGTGCTCTATCCACTGCGCCACCTAGCTGCCCCGGGAGAAAACATTTCTTAACATTGGTTTGTGAGCAAGGCTCATTTCCTTGAGGATTCCCAAGGTAAGATGCATACCAGTGGTGATCAATGGCATTCTTGGCAGGGGAAGTTGTGTTGTCTCTGAACTGTGTGGTTCTCACTTATTGAACCCTTAACCCTTACTAGCAACATTAAAAGAGCCCCATTCTTGTGGAAAAATCCAGCCCTCAAAAGGATATGATTGTGTTTCTCTTGGGCTAGAATTTTCCATACATTCAAAAAAAAAAAAAAAACAACAACAACAACAACAACATGAGCGATTTTATGGTCTTTTTTTGCATTTTATTGAGCAAAATTGGTAAAGATTTAAAAAAGACTCCAGAGTAGTGTGACTTTGGATAAATTACTTAGTCCTGATTATCTTAAAAAAATTTTTTTTAAAAAGAGTATTTCTCAAAACTTAAGCTGAAGAATAAAAAGCACTTTGAAGCCATATGCAGCGTTGTTCCCTACTTTCCCCCCCTACTTCTGATCCCACATGGAGTCACTTGGCTGGTTTTGGTTGATTCACAGAATTGTAAAACTCAATAGAATATTCCATCCCATTGCATTTGGAAGAAAAGAAATAGATCCATTATTTTGAAATGAAAATTCCATATTCTCAGTCAGCTCCTCATATCCCCCTCCCTGTTCTGTCTCCTACCTCAGTGGATTATGCCAAGGGATGGGATGGGGTCACTTCAAGGGCAGCAATTATTGCTCTGATATTCTTTGAGATAACTTATATTTGGGGGGAGAAAAGACCAAGGCTAGCTGGTTTCATACATTTGCTATTAGCTAAGATAGTTCTAGATTTGTCATGGAACAGTTAACTAAGTCGTAAGGAGTACTTCCTATACTGAGGCCTAAGTCATAGATTTAATGCCAACAATATCATTCCTCCATTTCACTATCATGTCATATGTACTCATCCCAGGAGATTAAGGAAAGATATTGGAGATATGTCAGAATTGCTAGCAGAGCAACTCAAAGTGCATAATTAGTTGGTGGGACTGAGGCATGATCATAGATCTAAAGTTGAAAAAGATCTTAAAAAATGTAGTTTCAAAGACAGATTATCAGGGAATCTTAGAGGCTATTGAGTTCAACACCTTCACTTTAGAGATGAGGAAAGTCTCAGAGCAATAAGGTGACTTGTCCAGGGTCATACTGTCTATAATTGTGTTTACATCCCAATGCAGGATTTAAACTCAAGAATTCCAAGTTCAATGTCTCCATTTTCCAAGTGAGAAAATTGAGACCCAAAAAGCTCAAATAACTAAATCGATATCACATAAGTAGAAAATGTCAGATTTGGTATTAAAACACAGGTCCTTTTATTCCAAATCCAATGCCTTTTCCACCAAACCTTGTTACCTTCTCAAGGAAAATATCTACTTAGGGCAGAACAATAGTGTTTTGAATTGAAGAGAAAGGGGAAATCTATTTCTTTAATAAGCAAATCTATAGATTCAGTTCTGGGTGATATTCTTCCAAAACCATAAGCATGTGGTTTTCACTGGGTTCCAGGGCTTCCTAAGGCACCCTGTTAGCTGTTTCAAACAAAGGGTGGTAATGGAAAGCATGCCAAATTTATATTTGTACTATCACTTCTAGGCCCAGTGCCAACCATGAATCAAGGTGGGTCTGGAGGCATGAAAACAATGTGGAGAGGTTGGCAAGCATTAATCTGAGTCACTGAGAATTAATATATGGGCACCTTAATGGTTGGAGGCTCTTAGCCACAGATGAATTATTGATGAAGAGATGTCAAGATGGGCAAAATAAAGCAAATGCTTTTTGTAGTGTTTGGGTTCTCATCAAAGCTCTCATCAGCATCTTTGAGCTGTAAAGGAGAATAAGGTCATCAGGTTCTCAGAGAAGACAATGCTCCAATGACCAGCTACAGGAAGCAGAAAGCTATTATTAATCTTGATAAACTGATCAGAAGTTCAGGAAGAATGATATTCAGCAATGCATGGTAAAGGAAAGAGGAGAGGAGGAAGACTAAAATTAAATTGTACATTTGATAATGAATAGCAAAGTATGAAGATAATCTTATTTCCAGGAATGATATAACTCAACATATCAATGAATGTTTATTAAGTGTCTCCTGTATGCAAAGTGCTGTCCTAGGTGCTAGGGAATATAAAGTTGGATAACACACAGTCTATCTCTGCCCTCAAGGATTTAAGAATCTAGTAAAGGGTGAAGGAGGCCATGAACACAGACAACTAAAATAAACAATATTACATGATGAGTGTGTTAGAACATCAGAGAACCAAATATGGGATGTGAAGTACAAGATCATTAACAACAGGAGAATCAAGGGAGACTTTCCAAGGGGATGGGTAGGAGGGAGGATTTGTGAGTTGAGCTTTAAAGAGTGGGAGGGGATTCAATTGGTAAAGACGGGGATGGAGAACATACCATGGCTGGGGAGCAAACTGAACAAAATCATGGAGAAAGAGAACACAGGAAGATGTCTGAGTTAGTTAAGGAATAGACTGACTGCAAGGGAGTAATATGAAATAGTCTTTGGAGGGACTTGAATGCCAGGAAAAAGATTTGGAATTTTTCTCAGTAGGCAATGGGAAGTCAAGGAAGATTTTAGAGAAGAAGAGTGATCTGGACATATTTATGTATAAGGAATCTTATTCCAGCTACAGAGGAAAGGATAATTGGAGGAGGAGAAAGTAGAAATAGGAAGACCATACAGTATTCTATATTAGAAATGGAAAAGTTAAGCAGAGGAAAGGGGATGTATATAAGCAACATTGTGAAGGCAGAAATGGAAATAGATAGGATACTATATTAGAAATGGGAAAGTTAAGCAGAGAACAGGGGATGGAGGCAGAATGGAAAAAGAATCCTAGGTTGGAAGTTAATTGTTGAGATGAAGATAACAAAGATGGAATTAGTGAATTTAAGAGAAAAAACAGGTTTAAAGAAAGCATAGTGAGTTCAGGCTTAGACATTCTGAATGTGAAGTTCTTCTGGGACATCTGTTTTGCAAACAAGTTGGAAATGTAGGTTGGAAGTTGACCTTGCTCCTAAATTCTTCCTATTTTCTCCACCTGTGTGTGTGGCCACAGGACTATGCTAGGCCATGATGGCAAGGAGTGGGAGTTTCGGGGAAGGCATCGAAGTAAAAGAGGATGCTATATTTAATTGTAGGAGACAGAACCAATTCTGTTTTAGAAGTCAGAGAATACAGGGCATTTTGTTTGCAATGAAGGGAAGATGACTAAAAACCATAATGTAGTACAGAAGTACTGAGTTAACTGGGCTGAAGTGGAACTAGGGAGGTATATTGAATTATTTGTAAAGATGTGAAAATTCAGAAAGATAGCATGTCTATGTCACTTATAACTAGGTTCTGTAAGGCTGAGCTTGGATATCAGTGAGGTGGCAGTTGATATTTTTACAATTAGTTTGTATTTAACAAACTGCTCTTGAGTCAGCAATGTCAGAGTGGGGGGCATAATAGGAGATGAAATACAAAAAAGTCACAGTAATTTTTTGTTGGATTATTGGTTTTTTCCTATCCTTTCTTTTTTATAAAATATTTTAATAGTATATTATTTTTTCAATTACATATAAAGATGGTTTTCAACATTCATTTTTGTAAGATTTTGAGTTTCAGAATTTTTTTTCTCCCTCTCTCCCTTACCACCCTTCTCCCCATGTTAGCAAGAAATCTGATATAGGTTATGTGTATACATTCATTTTTAACATATTTTCATATAAATTATGCTAGGAAAGAAAAATCAGAACAAAAGGGTAAATTTGAAAGAAAGAAAAAGACAAAAGAAAAGAAAAAAAGGTGGAAATATTCTTTGATCTGCATTTAGTCTTCATAGTTTTTTCTCTGATGTGGATATTGTTTTCCATCCAAGGTTTATTGGAATTTCCTTGGATCAGTGAATTGCTAAGAACTAAGTCTATCATTGTTGATCATTACACAGTCTTTCTGTTGCTGTGTACAATGTTCTCCAGGTTCTGCTCACTTTACTCAGCATCAGTTCATCATTTTCTGAAATCAGCCTGTTCATTTCTCACAGAGCAATAGTATTCCATTACAGTCATATACCATAACTTATTCAGCCATTTCTCAATTGATGGGCATTCATTCATTCCCCAACTGATGAGTAGCTGTCACAAAAAGAACTGCTATAAACATTTTTGCACATTTTCCTATCTCCTCTTGTTCTCTTCTCTCTTCTTTTATTTAGCCTAGACGTGTCAGAATTATTCCTGAATATTGATCTGGGATTTTCAGGAAAGGGTCTAATTTGCCTCTTCTCTGAAAACCAGGGTAGTATTTCCTGGCAACAAACCCTAGTATATAGCAAAAGCGTAGTATAATGGCTAGAATGTTGAGTCTAGTGCACAGTAAGTGCTTACTTAACCCTTGCTGATGAATGGTGATAGAAAGACCTTATTTTTTTTTTCTTCCACAACATGACAGATATGGAAAATTGTTTAAAATTATTGTACATGTATAACCTATATCAGATTGCTTGCTGTCTTGGGAAAAGGGGAGGTAAGAGAGAGAGAAAAAATTTGGAATTCAAAATCTTACAAAAATGAATGTTGAAAACTATCTTTACACTTACTTGGAAAAATAAAATACTATTAAGAAAAAAAAAAAAAGAAGGAAAGACTCAGGTCCAAATCTTCCTCAAACTTACTAGCTATGTGACTCAATTTTGGAATTCCTTACTATGTCCTCTTTCTTCATAAATTCTCTTCTTTTTGAGACCTTGAAACATGATCACATTTAGACTTTCCATTCTGGGCCAAATCTTTTCCATTAGATATAGAATGATCAAAACTCTATTAAAAACTGTCTAGTGGTTCTGATGTAATATAGCTTCTAGAAGAGACAGCAATAATTTTAAGGTCCTCTGACCTTCGGCTGACCTTCGGGGGCTTCTATTCTAATAATTTGTCAGGGATTCTAAAGTCCTCTGGCTTTGGAATCTAAACCTGAGGTCTCCTACCCCCAGCCTAAGAATACTATATTGTTCTAACAATTGATCTGTCAACAGACTTTACTGTCAGTTGGTCAGTGATAACCAAATCCCAGAGATTTGGTTCTACTCTAGGCCATAAAATCAGCATATCTATAACATGAAGAACTAGATAAATGTGTCTCCTTGCTTCTGTTTCTTTGCTGAATTCTCTGAGAATTTAGACTGCTTCAATTGGCGTTACAATTACAATCAACTTTGCCCCTTAACTTGGAAATGGGTTCAAGCCTGAAAATTCTTTTGAGACACTTCACAACACTGGTCTGTGACCCCAACCTTTTGGGGTCCCGTCCCAATTTCAACAGTTGCAGGATCTCCTTAGGGTGGCTACTCCTCCCTCCATGGTATAAATTATACTTCCTTCAAGCCTTTCTTTCTTGTGTGATTTTGAACTCTGTTCTCCCATAGATATTCCATGCAGGATATAAATACCATGATGCTTACCTTCCTCTAGATTAGGGCTTTTTTCTTTTTTTTTTCCTGAAGCAATCGGAGTTAAGTGACTGCCCAGGAAGTGTTAAGAAGTATCTGAGGTCGCATTTGAACTCAGGTCCTCCTGAATTCAGGGCTGGTGTTCTATCCACTGCGCCACCTAGCTGCCACCTAGAGCAGGGCTTCTTAAACTATATGACCCCAAGTATATAAATATATAAAATAGGTATATAAATTAAACATTTACTGATAATAAATTACAAGTCTGTGACCCTCACATTTAGTTATAAGACTCCTCTTAGAGTAGAGAGCCACAGTTTTAAAAAGTTGGGCTCTAGATCTTTTGGTATCTCAAAGGTACTCTCAAGGCTGCCCATCTACTTGTTTCACTTTCTTTTCTGATCATACATTTTTGTGACCTAGATATCCTTTGCTTAAAGGCTGCCACAAAAGAGAGCTGAAAAAAGATATGAGAAGCTTGTAGAGATTTTACTAGAGAACTATTAAGATGATTAAAGGGTAAGAAACAAGATCTCAGAAAGGATATGTTGTTAAAATATACAGTGAAAAGAGCTTTGTCAGGTGACAATAATTATCCTTGAATGTAATAAGTAGTATCGTTCACAGATGGTAAACATTGGTTCTGTCTCCATTAAGGAAAGAACAAACAGAAATAAGTTTAAACTGCAAAATCGATGAAAAGTTAAGTTGAAGGGAAATTTTCTCACAGTGTGAATCTTGTTTACTCATCAGAATGAAAATATAAAACTTTTTCCTATAGACTTTTAAAATATAGACCTCATTTCTTTGAGAGAAATTAGGTAGTACTTGGGTGTTAAAGGATGGAAAATATGAGCAAAGACCTTCGATCTCATTTATTGTCAGGTATTCTAATTTTTATTAACAAGAAATAGAAGCCAATCAGAATATCCTGTTTCTGTTGTGAATGACAAAGAGGGGTGTGGTAATGAAAGAGAAATAGGAGTTTGTTGTTTAAATTCTTGAGGTTTTGGATAAACAGAAAAGAGACCAGTCACATGCCAAAAATATAAAATACTCATGTGAAAGAGATGTGAAAAGGCATGACAAACATTTGCGTTGGAGGGACCTCCTCATATGATGTGCCAGATTTCCCACTTCCTGTTTGTGAAATTTACTAGCTGTGTGATCACAGGTAATTCATGTAACCTTTCTGAATCTCAATTTCTATCATCTATAAAACTGGAAATAATACTTCATAGGGTCTCTGGGGACTTAAATAAGATGATAATAATAATTCACATTTGATGGGGAAGTTGGTGGTGCAGTGGATAGAGCCCCAGCCCTGAAGTGAGGAGGACCTGAGTTCAAATTTGTCTCAGACACTTAACACTTCCTAGCTGTGGACCCTGGGCAAATCACTTAACCCCAATTGCCTCAGCAAAAATAAATAAATAAATAAATAATGATAATAGTTCACATTTACATAGTCCTTTAAGGTTTGCAAAGTTTGGAACAAAAGTTTTCTCATTGATCCTCGCAATAACCATGGAAGGTAGGTCCTACTATTATTTCTGTTTTATAGATGAGGAAACAGACAGAACTAGTAAGTGTCTGAGGCCAAATTTAAACTCAAGACTCCTTCACTCTAAGTCCGACTTTCCACTGACTGTGTCACCTAATCAAATATAAAATATTTGACAAAATTTAAAGTGCTGTAGAAATGTTATTTATAATAATAATTGTTATTATTATTCTATAGAATATCACAAGACAGTGTTTTCATGACAGCTGTCCTATGCCAACTTTGTAATCCTTAGCCAATGTAAGGCCACAAGACTGACTTTACATCAGGACAAGTCTATTGTCCAGAATGTAGTGACTTTAATAAAGTAAGGGAAAGGTTTTATAATAAATCTGATATACTCACTATAAAGTAATTAGGTGGAACCATAGTACACAGAGTATCAGGGCTGGAGTAAGGAAAATTCCTCTCCTGAGTTCAAATCTGGCCTTAGACACTTAGTAGCTGTGTGACCCTGAGCAAGCCATTTAACTCTGTCTCAGTTCCTCCTCTGTAAAATGAGCTGGAGAAGGAAACACAAACCACTTTAGCATCTTTGGCAAGAAAATTCTGAATGGGACCACAAAAAATCAGATATGACTGAAAAATGACTAAAAAAAAAATACTCGTTATCTTTGAAAGGCAATGTGAACTAGTGATAGAAAGCTGGATTTAACATTCAAGACAACCTGATTCAGATATCACCTGTGACTCTTACTACTGACTGATCATGGGCAGATCACCTAATCATCTGATCTTCAACTTTCTCATTTGTAAAATGGGGACAATAATGTGCAGTCCCTCTTTCAAATGCATGCAGGATGTGTGACTCTGGTTGGACTTTTCTATTACTTCTTGGTACCTCAAGTAATTCTCAAAGATCATAAATTTCAGAGAAGCTGCTGCTATCTTCACTGGGATGGGAAGCTCTTCATTGAAAGTCCTAAAGCATTCCTCCAATGAAGAGGAAATCAGAGCAATAATTAGGAGTTACTTTGCCCAACTTTATGCCAGTAAGTTTGATAATCTAAATGAAATGGAGGAATATCTACAAAAATATAGATTGCCCAGGTTAACAGAAGAGGATATAAATTATTTAAATAGACCTATATCAGAAAAAGAAATAGAACAAGCTATTAACCAACTCCCTAAGAAAAATCTCCAGGGCCAGATGGATTTACATGTGAATTCTACCAAACATTCAAAGAACAATTAATTCCAATACTACACAAACTATTTGAGAAAATAGGGACAGAAGGTATACTGCCAGAATCCTTCTATGAGACCAATATGGTGCTGATAGCTAAACCAGGTAGGGTGAAAACAGAGAAAGAAAACTATAGACCAATTTCCCTAATGAATATTGATGCAAAAATTTTAAATAAGATATTAGCAATGAGATTACAGAAAGTCATCCCCAGGATAGTACACTATGACCAAGTAGGATTTATACCAGGGATGCAGGGCTGGTTCAATATTAGGAAAACTATCAGCATAATTAATTATATTAATAACCAAACTAACAAAAACCATATGATTATCTCAATAGATGCAGAAAAAGCCTTTGATAAAATCCAACACTCATTCCTATTAAAAACACTAGAGAGTATAGGAATAAATGGGCTTTTCCTTAAAATGATCAGTAGCATCTATTTAAAACCATCAGCAAGCATCATATGTAATGGAGACAAACTAAAACCATTCCCAATAAGATCAGGAGTGAAACAAGGCTGCCCACTGTCACCATTACTATTCAATATTGTATTAGAAATGTTAGCTTTAGCAATAAGAGAAGAAAAAGAGATAAAAGGAATCACAGTAGGTAATGAAGAAACCAAATTATCACTCTTTGCAGATGACATGATGGTATACTTAGAGAACCCTAGAGACTCAACTAAAAAACTACTAGAAACAATTCACAACTTTAGCAAGGTGGCAGGATTCAAAATTAATCCACATAAATCATCAGCATTTTTATATATTACCAACAAAGTTCAGCAGCAAGAGATACAAAAAGAAATTCCATTCCAAATAGCAGATGATAGGATAAAATATTTGGGAATCTATCTGCCAAGGAAAAGTCAGAAACTATACGAACTAAATTACAAAACACTTTCCACACAAATAAAATCAGACCTAATCAATTGGAAAAATATTAAGTGCTCATGGGTAGGCAGAGCAAACATAATAAAAATGACAATACTACCCAAACTAATCTACTTATTTAGTGCCGTACCAATCAAACTCCCAAGAAATTATTTTACAGATCTAGAAAAAATAGTAGCAAAATTCATTTGGAAGAACAAAAGGTCAAGGATTTCAAGGGGATTAATGAAAAAAAAGGCAGATGAAGGTGGCCTTGCTGTACCAGATCTAAAACTATCTTATAAAGCAGCAGTCATCAAAACCGTTTGGTACTGGCTAAGAAATAGAGCAGTCGATCAGTGGCACAGGATAGGTTATCAGGACAATCTAGGCAATAACCTTAACAATCTAGTGTTCAATAAACCCAAAGACCCCAGCTTTTGGGATAAATACTCATTCGGCAAAAACTGCTGGGAAAATTGGAAACTAGTGTGGAAGAAATTGGGGCTTGACCCATACCTAACACCACATACCAAGATAAGATCTAAATGGGTTCATGATCTAGATATAAAGAGGGACCTTGTAAGCAAGTTAGAGGAACGTAATATAGTTTATCTCTCAGACCTGTGGAGATGGAATAAATTTATGTCCAAAGAAGACCTGGAAGTCCTGATTGAACACCAGATGGATGATTTTGATTGTATTAAGTTGAAAAGTTTCTGTACAGACAAAACAAATGCAGACAGGATTAGGAGGGAAGCATCAAATTGGGAAATCATCTTTACATTCAATGGTTCTGATAAAGGCCTCATTTCTAAAATATATAGAGAATTGTCTCATATATATAAGAATTCAAGCCACTCTTCAATAGATAAGTGGTCAAGGGATATGAACAGACAATTTTCAGATGATGAAATTAAAACCATCTCTAGTCATATGAAAAGTTGCTCCAAATCACTATTGATCAGAGAAATGCAAATTGGGACAACTCTGAGGTACCACTACGCCCCTGTCAGATTGGCTGAAATGACAGGAAAAGATAACGATGAATGTTGGAGGGGATGTGGGAAAACTGGGACACTAATACATTGTTGGTGGAACTGTGAACGGATCCAACCATTCTGGAGAGCAATTTGGAGCTATGCTCAAAAAGTTATCAAACTGTGCATACCCTTTGACCCAGCAGTGTTTCTACTGGGCCTATATCCCAAAGAGATCTTAGAGGAGGGAAAGGGACCCACCTGTGCGAGAATGTTTGTGGCAGCCCTTTTTGTGGTGGCTAGAAACTGGAAACTGAAGGGATGCCCATCAATTGGAGAGTGGCTGAATAAATTATGGTATATGAATGTTATGGAATATTATTGCTCTGTAAGAAACGACCAGCAGGACGATTTCAGAGAGGCCTGGAGGGACTTGCATGAACTGATGCTGAGTGAAACGAGCAGAACCAGGAGATCATCATACACGGGAACAACAGTATTACATGATGATCAATTCTGATTGGACATGGCTCTCTGCAACAAAGAATTGTCTCAAACCAGTTCCAATTGTTCAATGAAGAAAACCATATATACCCAGAGAGAGGGATATGAAATATGGACCACAACGTAACATTTTCATGATCTTTATTGACATTTGCTTGCATTGTGTTGCCTTTCTCTGATTCTTTTTTTTTTCTTGTAGATAGGATTTTTCTTGCATAACTTCTCAAGCATTTCAACATTATTAACATGTAGTGGACTTCCTGCCATCTAGGGGAGGGGAGGGGACTGGGGGTAAAATTTGTAATGGGAAGCTTTGTAAAGATCAGTGTTGGAAAACTACCCATATACATGTCATACAAATAAAAAGCTTTAAAAAATTAAAAAAAAAAGAAAATCCTAAAGCAATAAAATTTTTAGGCTGGTCCACACACACATACACATACCTACACTTAAGTATGCATAGGTATATATGTACACACATTTATATACACAATATTTGCATATATGCCTCCTGGAAAGGAACTTCTTTTACCAATATTACCAGTATCTATATTAATATCCTAAAGCAATGAAATTTCCAGGCCAGTCTATACACATGCATATATATCTAGATATATGTGAACATATACGTATGTACATACATATATAGGTATATATGTATACACATATATTTATACATAAAATAATTGTATATATGCCTCCTGGATAGGAACTTTATTTTACATTATTATCAGTATCTATATCTATGTAGATATAAATATGGCTCAAGGTGTCTCAAAAATGCTAGCACACTTTTAAGCTTTAAACGCTATCATAATATAACTATATAGCATCATATAATACACTCAATCCTCAACCTTCACAGGGGTAATGTTCCCAGAAAATGGCTCAAAAGGAAAAATATATCAATGTTGGTACATTGAACCAATGGGAAATAAAGGGTTAGATTTTTGCAACCACTAAAAACTATAATCTTTCACTAGAAATTGCTCAAAATATATTTTCCTGCCAATAATTCTTTATCAGAAGATATTAATCCTAATATGTACTTTTCCTAATACAGTAACTATGAAATAACCAATAAAATGCAGTACACAAAATAAAATTGGTAATATGCAAAATACACATTTTTTTTTATTACCAGCAATTCCCTAAGATTCTGGGACCTTTTATGCTAACAACTCAAAAACAAACAAACAAACAAACAAACAAAAACTCAACATGTTGATTTCAGACAACATTCACTTTTTAAAAAAAAATAACACATGAAATCTACAGTATCATAAGTATTGTATAGCAAATAAAATTCTTAAAACTAAAATAATTTTGAATCTGAATCTTATCTTTTGCTGTGTCAGTTGGCAATGTGAGGGTGTCTTACTATATACTATACTGCTATAGACCTCTCAACTTTGGTCACCCTCTGAAAATCAAGAGAGAGGTGCTATCCAGTGAAAGGTAAGGTCTGAAGCTTAAAAGAGATCTCTAACACTCTGTTCTTCAGGTAGATAGCCTTGGAAATCATGAAGGATGCTCCAGCTTGATATAATCCATCAATGATGTCTCAAATGTTTGAGAGTCTAAGGGTCTCAGAGTATGGGAGCACAGCAGAAGTGAGTTGACACTTAACCTTGAGGCTATAATTGATAATGGGATTGCAGCCTCGATGGTTATAGCCAGCTGCTTGATTATGTCTGGTAGGACACTAGCCACTCCACAAATTTGACCATTTTCAGATGGTCATTTTTTTTCTCTACTAGCCAAAAATGAGTGAGATTGCCAATATGAAAGTGAAAACAAAGTTACTAACAAAATCTCAGGAATGCTTGAAGTTGCAAGTTAAACACCAGGATGTTGAGGATTGACTGTAGCATAATGTAAAGTAACATTCTATCTCATCACATTGCAATATGTAAATGCATTATGTTATGATATATTTTAATAACTAATTACTATGAGAGCTTAAAACTGCATTAAGACTTTTGGGATGCTGTATGTGGAAGCTGCTTCATAGAATACTTTGTGAAATTTACCTAGGATAAAGTGCTTTGCAAAAATTTAAATATTTATAATTATGAACTGTTCTTATTCTATTTTCTGCTCCAGAGTCATACTCCAATCTTTTCTATCCCTCCTAGGGATAGACTACTGCCCCAAACCCTTCCAGGGTCAAGACACTATTGATCCTTCTCTCACCACACCTTAGGTGCCCTTTGGAGGGGCTTTCCCCCAATTTCTCCCCTTCCCTGCCTATATCTATGGCAGCTGGGCCAGCCCATACAAATCAGCCCAAGGCTTCCAGGCAAAAGCTCAGGATAAAAGGAGGTTTAAGATAAGAGCCAGTTGAGAAGGTACAAACCTTTGATCTATAGAAAGATGAAGAGAACTGACTTTTTTTCCAGAGGCAAAGGCATAAACTAGGGTCAGAGGGTTCAGTTCCAGTGACTCAGGAGCTGAGGATCAAACAACACACTGTTCTCTCATTCTAGCCTCATGATACATCAGCTAACCCTTGCCCTGACTAGGTAATGATATCTGCTGTTCTCTGCCATTTCCTTTTCCCTACCAACAGTAATTCATATTTACATGGAATATCTCCAAAGCCTTAGTGCAGTTTGAAGCCTTAAGAAATCAAAACTGCATCAAGACTTTTTTTGGAATCCCCTGTAGATTCCTTTTTAATCGACAATGGGTTTTCTTCATAACCCTGGCAGGCTGGCAGTGCATGTAGTATTGTTCCCATTTAATCATGAAAGAGACTGAGGCTCAGTTTCCTTCCCTCCCACTTAATAGTTTTTTTCTTTTTAATTTTTTTCCAGTTACATGTAAAGATAGCTTTCAATATTCATTTTTGTAACATTTTGAGTTCTAATTTTTTTCTCCCTCCCTTCTTTCCTTCTTCCCTCCCCAAGATAGCAAGCAATCTAAGTTACACATCATTTTAAACATATATCCATATTAGTCATTTTTGTGAAAGAAAAATCAAAAGAAAGGGAAAAGTCACTAGGAAAAAAAGGTAAAAATAGTATATCTCCATTGCATTCAGTCTCCATAATTCTCTTTCTAGTTGTAGATGGCATTTTCCATCCCAAGTCTACTGAAATTGTCTTGGATCACTGTGTTGCTAAAAAGACCTAAATTTGTCATATTTGATCATATAGTCTCACTGTTACCATGTACAGTGTTCTCATGGTTTTCCTTACTTTACTCACCATCAATTACAGTTAGTCTTTGCAGATTTTTTTTTCAATCAGTGAGATTCAGTTTCAAAAGAGTTTTTACTCATACTTATACAACTCAGTGAATAATAGAACCATTTATTTCTAGTCTTTGGAACCAGATTTGCTGACTCTGGGTTCACTGCTATGTCAACTATTAGGCTATGACACCTTTCAGCCCACAGAAGGAAGGCTATAGAGTTTTTCCCTCTTTTTTCCTCAATTCTCTCACACCAGCCTCTCCAGTATTTTAAAGTTAGGCAACAAAACATTTCAGGGGCAGATAGGTGGCACAGTGGATAGAGCACCAGCCCTGATATCAGACCTGAGTTCAAATTTGGCTTCAGACACTTAACACTTCCTAGCTGTGTGACCCTGGGCAAGTCACTTAATCCCAATTGTCTCAGGGGGAAAACATTTCAAGGGAAACATTATGGCATAGATAGTGGAGGGCAAGATAATATCATGACATAATCAAAGATTTTTGTGATTGAATCTCAGTCTTCGGCACCAACTAATGGACTTTTGGCATATTAAAAATGTTTTACTGATTCCTTTTGTTTTTTCTATCAGTTACTTTCACATATTTCTTCACTATGTGAACTTTCTCTTGAGGAAAGACAAAATCTCACTCTGTAGTGATTGTGACAATGTATGTCATAGGAGAATGTATGATCAAAGGTTTAGAACATAATTCTAGATCTAAAAAGGTGACATTTAATAGAACTAAATATAAAGTTTTATACATGGGTTGTGGCAGCCAGATGGCATAGTGTATAAAGTGCCAACTTTGGATTCAGGAGGTCTTGAATTCAAATCAGGCCTTAGACACTATTTGCTTCAGTTTCCTCATCTGTAAAATGAGTCAGAGAAGGAAATGGCAAACCACTCCTGTATCTCTGCCAAGAAAAGCTAAATAAAGATATGAAGAGTCAGACATGGTTGAAAACAACTGAACAATAACACTTGGGTTCAAGAGGTTCACTCTACAAATACAAGATAGCATCAGATAGCCATTTGACTGAAAAATATCTGGGAATTTTGAGTTGTATGGCAGTTAAAACATTTATTGGTATCTCTCTTATAAGGATCTTTTATTGCATGGTTAAGAGAGGAGTACACAGAGACATGATAATCTTGAATTCTGTTCTGAAAAGACAGTATCTGGAGCTTTGTTCTATTTTTATTCAGCCGAAGAACTTTCAGAAGAGGACAGGCACAGAAGTGAAGGACTTGAAGATCTTGGGGTATATAAGAAGCACTGGAAGGAGCTAGGGATTTTTTTTTTTTGGAGAAAGTAAGAATTAGGGGGCAGCTAGGTGGTGAAGTGGATAGAACACCAGCCCTGAAGTCAGAAGTACCTGAGTTCAAATCTGGCCTCAGACACTTAACACTTCCTAGCTATGTGACCTTAGCTAAGTCACTTAACCCCAATTGCCTCAAAAAAAAAAAAAAAAAAAGATAAATGAAAGTAAGAATTAGAGGAAACATAACACTTAATTTCAAGTATTTGACAGTCAAGCTTCAATATGTTGATAGTATCCCTAGTTTTTTTTTTTTTTTAAAACAAAAACAAAAACTGAACATAGTTTTTTTCCTCCCTCCCACCTGATCCTCTCAATAGAAAAAAAAAAAAAGAAAGAGAGAGAAAGAAAAGAAAAACAAAACTCTATAACAAATGGTATAGACTAGTTTAAAAAATTCCCACAATGGCCACAGCCAAAAAAAAAAAAAAAGTCTCATTTTGCATATTTTGTTGATGGTGCCTCTGTCATTGGTGCTCTGGAATCATGGACAATTATGGCAATTGATCTTCATTTTTACAATGCTATTTTAAGATAAGTTGTTCTAGTTCCCCTCACTTCACTCTGTTTCAGTTTAAATAAATCTTATGAGATTTCTCTGAAACTTTCCCCTTCATCATTTCTTACAGCACAATAGTACCTCATTGCCAAAAAACTACGTAGTATAATTTATTCATCCATTCCCTAATTGATGGAAACCTCTTTAGGTAGTCCAGAATTCTCATACAATTTTGAACTACCTTTCACCCCACGTTTGATTGATCAGTAGTTTCAAAAAATATATGTTTTGTCCAATAATAAAGTTTGATTTCCTAATAATACTTCATTTGCATTCTGATCACTTTCTAATGCTTCATTTATACATGGAAATAAGGCTTTAATGAACCCACTTAATTCCAGATATTTATTTGCCTGAACTATTCTGATAAGGATTTGAAATCATGCTTTGAACCTAAGACAAGGCCCTAACCAAAAATCTCTTCATGCACTGTGAAAAATATCTACTTCAAATTGCCATTCACAAACCGTGTCTTGATTCAGTAGATATGGTATTTTGTAAATATATCAGAAAACCCTTCCTAACCCTGATTATTATCAAATACAAGTGAAGGACAATGGGAAAAATATTTCTCTTATCAGAAAATTCAGGTGCAGAAAATTACAAGGATGTATTGGACAATGCTCAAATGGCTTATCAGAGGGGAAAATAGTAGATAACCAATCTGAAATGGAATTGGAGTTCAATAAAAGAAAAAAGCATTTTGCTTGAGATCAAAATCTACCTCAGCGTCTCTAAATTTCAATAATCCCTTATAAAGAATTCCAGTTCTCTGATTTACAAAGAATTGAACATTTTAGGGCAAAGAAAAACAGAGATGAGTGGGCAATTATGGTTCACAGGAGATAATATCTACAAATCCAATATATGTATGCATTGTATATGTGTATGTGTAAATCATAATAGAACATTTTAAATCCCATTTCTGACATGTACTTGCTGTGAACTCTAGGTATGTCAATTAATTTCTTAGTGCCCCAAGTAACTCTTTAAGATCATAGGTTATAAGGGAAATACCAACCTGCAGGAAGTTCCTCTGTAGGAGAGTCATACAGAAGTGAAATGTCCAGTCGAATATGAATATATGTACATATATTTCACATCCACATATATAAATAATATTAGTATATACATGTACCTTCTGGAGAGGAATTTCTCAACATCATCTAATGCTAAGATTCCCTCTGGAGTCTTGTGATTTGAATGTGGTGATTGTGAAATTATGATTTATTATCAGTAAATATTTGATTTGTATGTCTATTTTATATAACTATATTACCTAGGGTCATGTAAAATGGGTAAAAAGGGATTGTGAGTGGGAAAAGTTTTAAAAGCTCTGATTTGAGAATTCTTTTGAACAGTCCTTTCTAAATCAACCAAAGTTGCTTTAAACAAATTTTTTTTCAAATTCTCCTATATTTGAATTAAATAGTCCAACATATTGCTGAGAGAAAATTGCTCTGCAAACTGTGCAGGGCTGTGGAAATGGGAGCTATCATGATTTTTGGCCTCTGAATACAGAATCACAAAATTTCAGAGTTGGGAATGAGCTCAGAGGTCATTTAATCTGACATGTCACAATGCTATCTAGGAGTGCCTGGTAAGTGTTTGACAATCAGTGCTTTAAAAACAACAACAACAACAAAAATCATGTACACATGACAGACTTTTAAATGTAACCTACGTTATTAGCATTTTCTACCACTTTCTTAAACCTAGACAATCAAGAAAACGATAAATCAAGCCCTGACTTACAGAATTTTGCTCTTTCCCAAGGGGTAGTTAAAGCTCAAAGTTAATAAGAATAAGAATAAGAATAGCATTTACATAACATCTATTATATTCCAGGCACTGTGTTAAGTTTTTTCCAAATATTATCTCATTTGATCTTCACACTACTCAGCAAGGGAGGTGTTATTAAAATGCCCATTTTACAGTGGAAGAAACTGAGGCAAACCAAGGTTAAGGCATGTCCAGGATCACACAGCTAGTGAGAGTCTGAGGTGTATTTGAACTCAAGTCTTCTTGATCCCCACAAATCCTTGCCTCTTCTATCTTTCAGGTTAAACATCCCTGAGAGGCAACATGGCTTAGTAATAACATGTTGACTTGGAGTTTGAAAGACCAGGATTCAAATCCTGCTTCTGTATGATCAGGTAAGACACTTAAATGCTTGTAAAATGGGCAGGGGGGGGGTGTGTGTAGAGAATGACTCAGTGGCCTGTGAAGGCCCTTTTAAATCAATTAACATATGATCTGGATGCCTTTAGATAATTCTTCTATAACATATCTTAAGATTCCCTATTTTGCTCCCCTTCCTCTGAATGCACTCTACATACCTAATTTTAATATATGATTTAAAGGAGTAGGTCTAAATAAAAATGAAAGTACTTCATTATCCTTTTCTCACTTGGGCTTCTACCCATATTCTGTGTGTATTTATTGTTGGCAGAAACTTGAGTTCTTTCAACCTTAGGAGATGAAAAACATGGAAGCAGATGGAGACAGCTTTGTGCAGAAACAGTTGGTGCTGGCAGATCTGCATGATGACAGAGTGGGCCGGCCAGCCTGGGCTGCTAGCAAACCATTTGGAAAGCAGTGTGAAGCTCCTGAAACAAAGACATCCACATGATTGGAGGACATGGATGTGGCAGTCCTTGAACCCCTTCACAACAAGGTAGGCAGAATCTGTGTTAGAAATTGATGCTGTATCAGCCAGAGATGGGAGGTGGTTCTGCAACGTATTTTACAGCATAAATGTTGAAGCCCCTGTCCGCTATTTAAATTTTCTTTCCAGAAAAAGAAAGAACAGCATATTGCAATATTCACAAGAAATTGTCATGTTATACAATCCAAGGGGAAAATGTTCATGAGGGGAGGCTGAATTTTCATTAGAATATTTCAGACAGGGGCATCGTAGGACTATAAACAATGTGTGTAACGTGAAGTTTCTTGGGAACTATATAACCTAACCCAAAATATATGGCTAATGCCTTTTGTTATTCTTTTTTTCCCCTATGAAATAAAAAAGATTTTGAAAGATGGCAATTCCAACCAATTCCAGAATTCTTCATTATTCCAGCAATAGTGATACACATTGAGAGGCAGCCTAATATGGTGGACAGAGAGAGTCAGAAAGGGTAGGCTTCAAGTCTTGCCTTGGATATTTATTAGCTATGTAATTCTGGCCAGCTATATTCCTTTTCTGGCTCCTTATTCCCTATCTGTAAACTGAGGGTGTTAGATTCAATAACTAGGCTGTCTATCTCTGACCCAGAAGCAGTAGCATGTGGCAGTAGAGAGCTGATGAGCTAAACCTCCTTGGCTGTCACTATGGTGACCAAATAGAGATCTGGCACCGTCCCTTCTGTGTGCTGTCTCCAGATCCTGGGAATACTGAGTAAGCCCTGCAAAGATGCTGCTTTCTGCAGAGCACCAAGGCAAGAAAATAGCAACCAACTGCCTTGGTTAATTAAAAAACAACAACCCACAAAAAACTACATGTCTTTATCACGAAATAGTAGGTGATATAGAGATCATTAGTTAGAATCAGCCATTTTAGTCCCCCTTGACTTAATAAATTTTTTTCCAATTACATGTAAAGATAGTTTTCAACATTCATTTTTAGAAGATTTTGAGTTCCAATTTTTTTTCTCCTTAATCTCTCTTCTTTCCTAAAGAGCAAGCAATCTGATCTAAATTATACATGTACAGTCATTTAAAACACATTTCCAAATTAGTCATTAGTGAAAGAAAAATCAGAACAAAAGAGAAAAACCATGAGAAAGAAAAATAAACCATTAAACAAAAGGCAAAAATATACTTTGATCCGCATTGAGTCTCCATAGTTCCCTTTCTGGAAGACAATGGCATTTTCCATCCTAAGTCTACTGAAATTGTCTTGGAACACTATTGCTGAGAAAAGCTAAGTTGATCATAATTGATCATTATAGAATCTTGCTATTACTATAGACGATATTCTCCTGGTTCTCCTCCCTTCACTTAGCATCAGTTCATACAAGTCTTTCCAGGCTTTTTCGAAATCATTCTGCTCATCATTTCTTATAGAACAATAATATTCCATTGTATTCCTATACTATAACTTATTGAGCCATTCCCCAGTTGATGAGCATCCATTCCATTTCCAATTCCTTGCCACCTCAAAAGAACCAGCCACTTTGTTAATGAAGTTTGAACATAAGCTCCTAAAGGTTTATAGACTTATAATGGCTAGAAGGAACATCAGAAGCCATCTAGTCTTACCACTGAGTTTGTAGATGAGGCAACTGGAATGTTAAGATCATACAGATTGTAAGCATCAGAGACAAGATTTGAACCCAGGGATTCATTTGAATCTGGAGTCAGTGTTTATTCCACTGTACCTCACTGCCTCCAAGACAAGTAACCATATATGTCTTTATTTTATTTTTCATTATATTTCTTATATTATTATTGCATATTTACATATATATCTTGTACATTCTACTAGAGTCTAAAGCCTTTCGGGATAGGGAACATTGCTGGTCTATTTTTGTACATCCCTCAGTGCTGAACATAAAGCCTTATATATGGTAGGTACCTTGGCTTGAGTAATAGGTACTACATGAAGAAACAAGTAGCTTATCAACTACATAAGAAACATATCACTAGAGAGGACTAATCACCTGATGGAAATGTGATTTGCTTATTTTACTTACTGAAAAAAAATAGATGAGAAGGACTTATCTTGTATTAGTAGGTACATGAATTTGGATATGCTACACATGTGAACTATGTTTTTAACCTTCAAAACCCATGTCCTAAAGATGTTTTAGAATAATTTCCCTTATATCATGGACAACTCCCTCTATAGGCTTCAATCTTATTTATAAAAAGAGAAATCAGATCAGATGGGCATCTGAAAGAGCCTCTACGGTTCAGGATTTAATCCTGCTATAGGATTCCTTAGCTAATTCAGAAGCAAATATGGAATTTTTCCTCTCTTAAAAAATGAGTTCATCACAAATCACAAGTTATTCTGTCACAACTGTGATTTTAGGGTAAACAATAAAAAGTTGAATTTAGTAAATAATTAAGCCAAAGAAGCCCACTGAAGGAAAAAACAAACAAACAAACATCCAAAAGCCAAAAAGTGAGAAGCTCTTATGGGGAGTTAAGATAAACAACAACAAGGAACTGTCTTGTGACATCCTGGGTCAAGTCCCCCTAGAATGGTATATAAAGGCTGCCCTGCAGAAGGAGAGCATCAACTTCA
>JAJPUD010000515.1:0-36191 GCA_023553655.1 Myrmecobius fasciatus
AAAAAAACTATTGAATTAATAAATAAAACTAAAAGTTGGTTTTATGATAAAACCAACAAAATAGAAAAACCTCTAGTTAATTTGATTAGAAAAAGGAAAGAGGAAAATCAAATTGTTAGTTTCAAAAATGAAAAGGGAGAACTTTCCACCAATGAAGAGGAAATTAGAGCAATAATAAGGAGTTACTTTGCCCAACTTTATGCCAATAAATTTGATAACCTAAGTGAAATGGAGGAATATTTACAAAAATATAGATTGCCCAGATTAACAGAAGAGGAAATAAATTACTTAAATAGTCCCATTTTAGAAAAAGAAATAGAACAAGTCATTAATCAACTCCCTAAGAAAAAATCCCCAGGATCAGATGGATTTACATGTGAATTCTACCAAACATTTAAAGAACAGTTAACTCCAATATTATATAAACTATTTGAAAAAACAGGGAATGAAGGACTCCTACCAAACTCCTTTTATGATACAGACATGGTAGTGATACCTAAACCAGGTAAAACAAAAACAGAGAAAGAAAATTATAGACCAATCTCCCTAATGAATATTGATGCAAAAATCTTAAATAAAATATTAGCAAAGAGATTACAGAAAATCATTCCCAGAATAATACCCCATGACCAAGTAGGATTTATTCCAGGAATGCAGGGATGGTTCAATATTAGGAAAACTATTAGCATAATCAATTATATTAATAACCAAACTAACAAAAAACATATGATAATCTCAATAGATGCAGAAAAAGCATTTTATAAAATCCAACATCCATTCCTATTAAAAATACTACAGAGTATAGGAATTAATGGACTTTTCCTTAAAATAGTCAGTAGCATCTATTTAAAACCATCACCTAGCATCATATGTAATGGTGGTAAACTGGAACCATTCCCAATAAGATCAGGGGTGAAACAAGGTTGCCCACTATCACCATTACTATTTAATATTGTATTAGAAATGCTATCTGTAAGAAATGACCAGCAGGACAATTTCAGAGAAGCCTGGAGAGGCTTGCATGAACTGATGCTGAGTGAAACGAGCAGAACCAGGAGATCATTATACACAGCAACAACAATATTACATGATGATCAATTCTGATGGACATGGCTCTCTGCAACAAAGAACTGTCTCAAACCAGTTCCAATTGTTCACTGAAGAAAACCATATACACCCAGAGAGGGATATGAAATATGGACCACAATGTAACATTTTCATGATCTCTATTGATGTTTGTTTGCATTGTGTTGCCTTTCTCTGATTTTTTTTTCTTGTAGATAGGATTTTTCTTGCACAACTTGTCAAGTATTTCAACATTATTGACATGTAGTGGACTTCCTGCCATCTAGGGGAGGGGAGGGAACTGGGGGTAAAAGTTGTAATGGAGAGCTTTGTAAAGATCAGTGCTGGGGAACTACCCATACATATGTTATACAAATAAAAAGCTTTAATAAAAAAAATGCTAGCTTTGGCAATAAGACAAGAAAAAGAGATTAAAGGAATTAGAGTAGGTCATGAGGAAACCAAATTATCACTCTTTGCAGATGACATGATGGTATACTTAGAGAACCCTAGAGAATCAACTAAAAAACTATTAGAATTAATCACAACTTTAGCAAAGTTGCAGGATACAGAATAAATCCACATAAATCATAAGCATTTTTATACATCACCAACAAACTACAACAGCAAGAGATACAAAGAGAAATTCCATTCAAAATAACTATTGATAGTATAAAATATTTGGGAATATATCTGCCAAGGGAAAGTCAGGATCTGTATGAACAAAAGTACAAAACACTCTCTACACAAATAAAGTCAGATCTAAACAATTGGAAAAACATCAAATGCTCTTGGATAGGTCGAGCGAATATAATAAAGATGGCAATACTACCTAAACTAATCTATTTATTTAGTGCTATACCAATCAAACTCCCAAGAAATTATTTAACTGACCTAGAAAAAATAACAAAATTCATCTGGAAAAACAAAAGGTCAAGAATTTCAAGGGAATTAATGAAAAAAAATGTAAATGAGGGTGGCCTAGCTGTACCAGATCTAAAACTACATTATAAAGCAGTGGTCACCAAAACCATTTGGTACTGGCTAAGATATAGAGTAGCGGATCAGTGGAATGGGTTAGGTTCACAGGACAAAATACTCAATGACAATAGTAATCTAGTGAACAGACAATTTTCAGACAAAGAAATTGAAACTATTTCTAGTCACATGAAAAGGTGCTCCAAATCACTATTGATCAGAGAAATGCAAATTAAAACAACTCTGAGATACCACTACACACCTGTCAGATTGGCTAAAATGACAGGAAATGATAACTGTTGGAGGGGATGTGGGAAAACTGGGACACTGATACATTGTTGGTGGAAATGTGAATGGATCCAACCATTCTGGAGGGCAATTTGGAACTATGCTCAAAAAGTTATCAAACTGTGCATACCATTTGACCCAGCAGTTTTTCTACTGGGCCTATATCCCAAAGAGATCTTAGAGGAGGGAAAGGGACCCACATGTGCAAGAATGTTTGTGGCAGCCCTTTTTGTAGTGGCAAGAAACTGGAAATTGAAAGGATCCCCATCAACTGGAGAATGGCTGAATAAATTATGGTATATGAATGTTATGGAATATTATTGTTCTGTAGCAAACAACCAGCAGGATGATTTTAGAGAGGCCTGGAGAGACTTGCATGAATTGATGCTGAGTGAAATCAGCAGAACCAGGAGAGCATTATACACAGCAACAAGAATATTCGATGATCAATCTTGATGGACATGGTTCTCTTCAACAATGATGTGATTCAAACCAGTTCTTATTGTTCAGCGATGAAGATAGTCATATACATCCAGAGAGAGGCCTGTGGGAACTGAGTGTGGACCATGACACAGCATTTTAACGCTTTCTGTGAATATTTCCATGCATTTTGTTTTCCTTCTTAGGTTTTTTTTTCTTTTCTTCTCTTTCTAGATCTGATGTTTCTTGTGCAGTAAGATAACTGTATAGATATGTAGACATATATTGGATTTGTTATATAAATTATCATATTTAGCATGTATTAGATTACCTGTCATCTGTCACCACCTGGGGGGTGGGGGGAAGGAGGGGAAAAGCTTGGAAAAAAAAGTTTTTTGCAAAGATCAATATAGAAAAATCACTCATATGTTTTGTAAATAAAAAGCTTTTAATAAAAAAAGTAATTGATCAGTGGAATAGAGTAGGCTCATAAAACACAATTATCAATGACTATAATAATCTAGCATTAGATAAATCAAAAGACTCCAGCTTCTAGATTAAGTATTTGACAAATTGCTGGGAAAATTGGAAAACAGATTGGCAGAAACTGGGCACTGATCAACACCTAATACCCTATACCAAGACTGAAATGGATTTATGACTTAAGGGTAAATCTATAAGCAAATTAGGAGAACAAGGTATAGTCCACCTCTTAGATCTGTGGAGAAGTAATTTATGTCCAAAAAACTAGAGATTATGAAATGAAAAATGGACAATTCTGACTGTATTAAAACGTTTTTGTACAAACAAAACCAATGCAACCAATATTAGGAGGGAAAAAGAAAACTGGGAAAAATGTTTTTACATACAAGGGTTGATAGAGGCCTTATTTCTAAAATATATAGAGAATTGATTCAAATTTATAAAATATAGAGAGAATTGATGTCATTCTCCAATTGATAAATGGTTAAAGGATATGAACAATTTTCAGATGAAATTAAAACCATTTCTGGTCATATGCAAAAATGTTCTAAATCACTAGCAGAGAAATGCAAATTAAGACAACTCTGAAGTTGGTTAAGATGACAGGAAAATATAAATGTTGGAGGGGATATGGGAAGCCTGGGCCATATACACTGTTGGAGTTGTGAACTGATCTAGCCATTCTGGAGAGCAACATGGAACTATATCCAAAGGGCTATCAAACTGTGCATTACCCTTTGAACAAGCAGAGTCTACTGATCTGTATTCCAAAGAGATCATAAAAAAAAAAATGAAAGATCCACATGTGCAAAAATATCTGTAGCAGCCCTTTTTGTAGCAGCAAGAAACTGGAAATTTAGTGGATGCCCATCAGTAGGGAAATGGCTGAATAAGTTATGGCATATGAATGTTATGGAATATTATTGTTCTATAAGAAACAATCAGCAGGGTGATTTCAGAAAGGCCTGGAGAGACAGACCTACATGAACTGTTGCTAAGTGAAGTGAGTACAAAGAGAACATTATACACAGCAAGAAGATTATGTGATGATCAACTCTGATGCATATGGCTCTTTTCAATAATGAGGTGATTCAGGCCAATTCCAATAGACTTGTGATGAAAAAAGTCATCTATATCCACAAAGAGGACTGTGGGAACTGAATCTGAATCACAATATAGTATTTTCACCATTTTTGTTTGCTTGCTTTTTCCTTTCTTTTTGATCTGATTTTTCTTGTGCAGCATGATAAATGTGAAAATATATAAAGAATTGCACATGTTTAACACTGAATTACTTGCTGTCTAGGAGAGGGAGTGGAGAAAAGGAGGGAGAAAAATTTGGAACACAAGGTTTGCAAGAATGAATGTTGAAATCTGCATATATTTTGCAAATAAAAAGCTGTTTTAAATCATCCTCTTTGCCAAAGATTGAAGCAATCGAATGATTTAAATTTAACCCATCCTGATTTTAGGTCAAATTCTGAGCAATGTGATTTAACACATGATAAAAGCTTGAAAAAATACCAGCTTAGAAAAAAAATTGCTTTAGTCTTGTTCCCAACACAGGCAACAATGAACTGTATAAGAAACTGAAATTGGTTTATAATTTTACATAATGAGCACAGTGCTAGAAATTATACTCCCAATTTACAAGAGCTAAAGATTAAACTGACAATATCCAGCCTTTCTATAGAAGACATGCTGGACCCTAGCCCTAGGCCTAAGACTGGATTATGAAAATTACTAACAATCACTAACATAAATATGTTTAGACTTGCTGGGCCCACAGAAGAAACACTTGCCCAGTAAACTGTTCCCTGAACCCAGGCAACCAAGTTGACATTTTGACTGTTTTTAACATATCCTGTGGCTAGGGTACTGTCTGAAGAAGACTTTTAGCAGCCTTAGTATTCCTAACATGGCTTAGAGCCAAAATTATGATACATAAACTTTCTCCCTGACCCTAATTGCCCATTAGTTACCTATGCTATTTGGCTCACCCACTTTGTTGAAATAAAACTTTGTCTTAGAATCCTGTGCCAGTGTTTTCACTTCATTCTGAACCAAAGACTCTTCTGCAGCATTTCTATAGTGAATCTATTGAAAATGTACACTGAACATTGTAGTGAAAAATAGAAGACATATACACACTTTTACCTTTACCCTTTTTTCTGAGATCTTAAATAATTTCATAGGACAATATGTTTAGGTGGGTACTTTGGGAATATGAGTTTTTCCATGAAAGCAGCATGGGGGTAACAATGTCAGAACCACAAAGGTTTCTCCATTCTTGTTTATAATACAAAAAGTATACCATTAGATATACCAAGGACTACCAAAAAGACTATTTTAGACCAGTAGCGTCAAACTCAAAAATGTAATGTTATCTATATTTTACTACATTTTAATTTCTTTTAGTACATTTTCCCAATTATAATCTGGTTTGGGCCAGCATAGCCTGTTTGACTCCTCTGCTCAAGACCATGCCTACTAGTATAAAAACTTAATTTCATTCCAGCTATAAAAGAGTTAATAATTTTCATTTTATTTCAGATATATTGTTCCTACTCATACAGATTATAACAACATTTTATTTAAAGTATTAAAAAAAATTCACATTTGTTGACTTTAATCACTGTCTTAATGGAAGGGCTGGTGAATTGCTTAAAACTTAAAAAAAACTTAAAACTCATTAAAATAGCTTGGAAGTAAAGCAAACTAAATTTAGTGCCTCTAGGATTTGATTCATGTTCCAAATTTGTTTTTAATGGCATAATTGTTCCATTGGTTACACTGTAAGATTACATGATGAAGAACCTGTTATGTATGTGGTTACTTTGTAATAAGAAACCAATGTCAAAAGTCAAAATTTAATGTGAGTAAAGGTCAAAGTATTAACTTTAAAAATGTTAGCTGAAAATCAAAGAAAAATCTCAGGCTAAATAAACTTCTAATGTGAAAGTTTTAATGAGGAAAACTTGCAAAACCCAAATTATTATCTTGCAATATAACTTCATTGCACTTAAATCTTTCACTTACTATTACGAAAACCCAATATTTTTAGGTGTTCATTCACCCATTTTGAAAATTCCCATTGGAATAAGGTAAATGAACACCTAATGACTGTCAAGAGAAAAAAAAATTGGTATGGATTTCCAACTATATTTTGAATTTTTCAAGGAAAAAATGAAATTAAATATTTATTGCCATTCTTAAGCAGCTTCCCCCCCTTAAGGGTATTTTATATTTTGGTAATGACTGTAAATCAAAATCTACTTTCCCATTGACTTCTACTTAAATTGATTTTTCTTTTCTGCCATTAATCCTAAATTCTTTGAAGAGGAAATTGAGGCCCAAGTAAATATCAGAGTAGATCGTATATTGTAACATTTTTGAGTCTGGTTTGATATTTTCTACTCAACAGTTTATTTTACTAGGCTTTGGCTTCTCCTAATTAACTACTCCATTTTTTTTTTTCACTTTCCATCCCAAGGAATAATTTATCCTATGACTGGAAATACCCAAATCCAACATTCACAACTTCCTGAATTTGTTTCCCACTTTGTGTTATTCCTGCTAATATTGCTAATATGGTTAACATACTATACTACATGAAAATTCCTTGTGTTTAATACTTTAAATCTAGTTAACTTTATTACATATTTAAATTTCTTTATCTTATTAACTTAAAACAGGATATTGCAGTATTTTGCAAGGCAGTTAACTGGCATATGTTGGCATATGATGGATTTATGCAAGGAAAAACAATTCTAATAGACTTCTACAAATGTTGTGGGTTATCCAGTTACAATTGAAAAAACAAACCATGTCATTCTTCATGAACCAAGGTACCACAGGAATATTTTGTTGCAACTGGTACTTAATATTACACAGATGCAATTTCAAATTTAACTACAAGGACAAAATCCATTCAAGAAAGTAGGTATAACAAATACATAGATGTAAATAATTTGACCTTTTCCTTTTTTAAAATGTACTTTGATAAAGTGCAGTACAATTTGATTACAAATAATTTGAGATTGCTACTTATCAAGCCAGTAGAAATTAATTTTTCTTCTAAACTAAACTGTTTCCATATACAAAGTAAAACAAAGAACTATACCTGAAACCTTGAAATCTCTTGAGGCTACATCCTGCTTTTCCTTTTATGTAATAATTTCAACATGTAACTTTCAAAACTATCCTTCTCTATTAACTTGCAATTATTAAAAAAAAAAAGGCTTCAAAGATACTAGATTTTTTTTTCCTTTGGAAATCTATTACGGAGCTCTCACATCTCACCAGCCTCAAATGAAGAAAAAAAAATCCTTATAACAAATTGCTAAACATTAACTCATTCCTAAAGGGAAAAAGAATTTTCCTACTTACAAAAAATTAACAAGGTATCTTTAGCAGCAACTTAAGATTGATACTTGAACTACTGAATTTAAATATGGAAAACAAGCTAACTATTGAAATGTAATATAGGAACACGAACTTTTATTTTTTTACCCCTACATCCCCTAGCACTTCATTTTTAAAATCCTATTTGAGTCCAATGAATAATTTAATTAGGATAATTGGTTGGTTTCAGTGTACAAAATATAGGTAGAAGAGTTTAAGTGTTTACTGTTGCTTTCAAAGGAAGTAATCTAGACTATTCCAGAGAGTAATCAGATCTTTGAGAAGGTGCTAAAAAAATTTTTTTTGGGGGGAGGTCATGTTTCTTTGTATCTTAACTGTATAAAGACGGTGGCTGGCACATAGTAGGCTTCATAAATTATTAGTTAACTCAGGATCTTGGCTATAGAGCTGGTCATGTGTGCAAACCAACCCTTTTATTTTATATTAAGAAGAATCTGAGGCCCAGAAGAGGCTAAAACACTTTTGCACAGGTAATGCTAGAATCTGACCCCATCCAGACTACAAAATCCTGCAGTCTTTCTACTACATTTATCCTCATCCGCCCTTCTCGGTATTGCTTGACCGTTTTACACTCTTAAGAGAGTTGGAAGGGTTCTCTACAGGTTATCTAGCCCAATCCACTTGTTTCACAGATGAAGAAACTGAGGCCCCACAGAGGGGTAAATGACATCCCCAAGGTCACCTAGGACTTGCCTCGGTCCCGGCGACCACTTCCACCTGCAGGAGGGCGGAGCCGAGCCCCTCGCCATCCTCCAACCCCCACCCCCCAAGCAGCGGCCCTGGGCTCCCCGCAGCGTGGAGGGAGGGGCGGGCGAGGGAGGCCCGGAGGCGCGCAGGCCGCCCCCTCCCTTCCCCGCTATGGTGTCCACACCGCCACCGTGAGGCTGAGGGGAGGACCGTGCCCCCGTGGCGGCGGCGACAGTGACGGGGCTGCTCCGGCTCCGCTCCAGCGGCCGGGCTGGCCGGGTTTCCTCTCTCCCGGGAGGGCGAGAGTGGGTTTTTTTTTTTCCGCTTTTTCGGCGGAGGCGCGGGCGGGGAATAAAGGAGGGAGGGAGCGGGAGCAGAGGCGGCGGCGGCAGCGGCGGGGGGAGGCCGGAGGGGCGGGTCCTGCCTGGGGGCTGATCCCTCCCCCCGCGCTGCCTCCCCTGGCCGGGCTCCGTGGCGGCAGCAGCGGCGGCGGCGGTGGCTCCGATTCCCATCCCTCTCCTCCCCTTCCCTTCCCTTTCCCCTCCCCTCCCCCGGGGACCAGCGGCCGCCGCGGGGGCCAGCGCGAAGGACGCGGAGGTGGGGGAGCAGGAGGCCGCCGCTCTCCTGCCAAGGGGTCCCCCGAGCGGCCAGGCCGGGCTGAGGTAACGGGGGCCACGGGCGGGGGCGGGGGCAGCAGCAGCGGGGCCTTCGGGGCCCAGGCGACCGGAGGAGGGGAGAGGGGAGGGGCCCAGGGGAGGGAGGAGGCTTCCCGCTCCGGACCGCAGTGTTGGTGGCGGCGGTGGCAGTAGAACCGCGTGACTCCTCCCCAGGGGCGGAGGCGGCGGAGGCCCGAGCGAGCCGAAGGGGAGGCAGGCAAAACTGAGCAGCGGGACCCCCCTCCCGCCGCCGCCGCCGCCATCTTGTCTCCCTTGGCCCTGGCGGCTGAGCGGGAGAGCCCTGCCCCCGTCGTGCGAACCCCGCCCCCTCCGTGCTCACCGATTGGAAGTTGCGGAGTATGCAACTCTCCGCGGCCCTTGGCCCCGGGCTTCTGGGATTGGCAGGCCAATTGGCCAATAGGGCTGCAACTCCTCTCCCTCGCTTTATCAGTGTTTCTTCTGTCTGTCTGTCTCTACATATCTCTCCTCTCTCCTCCCCCAGTTCTTCGGGAGGAGATATTGTTTCCTTCTCGACTTTTCTCCCCTTCCCCAAAAGGATGAAAGAAGTGCTCTCTTAACGGGGCAGGGCTCAGCTGGAGACTTGACCTACTTGATGAAAGTGCCAGGTCTCAGGACCTCCATTCTGCACCTACTGTGTGCAAAGTCTTGCAGGGGCAGGTGGCATGGGAGGCCTCATTGTGGGAATAACTATGCTTCCCCCTCTCTCAACTCACCAGTTACCTAGGAGTTGTGAGGGGAAAAAAGGTGCAAGAATACTGGGGTAGGCTGTTGATTTGTTTCGTTGGGGGCATTGACCGACCTTTGTCTAAACTGCAACTAAAATGTAAGCTACTTGAAGGCAGAGGGATGGTTACTTTTGTCCCTGTTCTCATTTAGCATAGAACTGAACACCCTTCCTAGGATGATACTTCTGCACTGGAAGGAACTTTAGGGACCATCTAGTTCAATCCTCATTTTACTGAAGAGGAAACAGGCCATTGGAGTTTAAGTGATTTGTCACTTAATTGACAGAAGTTATATTTGGAACCCACATCTTTAGACTCCAGATGTGGTGATTTTACTTCTCCCGCTTTCCATTGAGCCATGCCAAGCTAGTTAATGGGTGGAATATTTGATGGAAAAAGTCAGGGAGGTAACTAATGCAGTGTGACACCCATTCTCCAAGTAGCTTTAGGAGGTGGATAAAAGAAGCAGGACTTCAAAGCATTTGGCAAGTGGTGCAGGCAGGTTGACAGCAGCTTCATGTGGCACAGGGTGCCCCAAAGGCATGTGGCATTTTTAAGGCCTCCCAGCTGGTGTCAGGCAGTTCCATGTGTGGCTCAGAGCCCTCCCAATACAGGTCAATCCTCCATGATGTCTTTCTTCATCCTCCTTTTCCTGTGTATAAATTGGATATCCTGTGGATAAATTGTTGCCAGAATGAAGTTGTTACTTGTGTCAATCTTGGGTTGCTCTTGGTATAGGTAGTATTTGTAAGCATGATACTAATTATAGCTTATTACCTTAAGGATAATAAACATTTTATTGGTGCTTTATACTTTTCAAAGCAATTTTATATCCGTTATCTCCTTTGTTCTTCACAGTAGCATGAGAAAGGGAGGTATTATTACATCGTATAGAAGAAGAAACTGAGGCACAAAGTGGAAAAGTCACTTGTTCGTGTTCATATGATAAATTAATAGAAGCAGAGTGTAAAAGTAAGGCTTTTTTGATTTCTTGTCCCATTCCCTTTCTAGAATAATGGCTTCTGGAAGATGTTTTTCAGTGTACTTGTAATTTGATAGTGGCATCCCCACTTCACAGATGTGGATAATCTGCCTTTGTGGAATTATAATAGATGCTTATGTAGTATTTAAGCCTTGGGGAGACTAATGATTATTGTTATTTACATAGTGCATTAAAATATGCAAAGTACTTTATATATGTCATCTTATTTTCCACTTCAGGGAGAACCACCTGTTACCCCATTGTCTACCTACTGTCAGCTCAGGTCAACTTGTCTTCTAGGTTCCATTTTCCAGGAAAGTTGTGTGTACCAGTGGGAGAGCCAAGAATTTCCTTGTCAGCAATTGTTGCTCCCTTCCTCCAAAACTTAATGGAAAACTTCAGAACCATTGCATACAATAGTTCCCAGCATTGTATGGATATAGAACAGTGTGTTTTGCAAAGGATCATTTTTTGAGGTTATAACATTTTAAGCAAAGGCATTTTAATACTTTGTTGGCTTGTGATTCAGAATAGGGATTTCTTTGATGATTTTCCAAGGCTTCCAGACATGTCTGATTTAAAACATTCTAGAGATTATAGTAGATTATTTTCCTGATTCTTTTACTAAGGGCTGCCCTATAGTTTTCAGGGTTTCTCTTCAAGAACTATTGCAAAATTCAAATACTATGTGTGTGTAGTTTAAAGTCTGAACCAAGAAAGAATTTTTATTTAACTAGAGGTGTGATACTATTCTTGGGTCTTCTTGATTCTGGGGGTAACCATGGTTTAGGTATATGTAAGAGATTAGTGTGTTGAACTTGGAATGGATGAATTTTGATTGAACTTTAGATCTGTTTCCTCTTCTGTAAAATGAAGATAATAATTCTTGCACTACCTACCTGGTAGGAACTATTGTGAGAAAAGCATGTAAACCTCACAATGTTTGTAGAAATATTAAAAGCAAGAGGTATAGTGGACGAAGGCTTCAGGTTAAATCCTGCCCCTAAATTGACCTCAATGACTTGAGTTAATATTTCTGGCTACTAATCTAAGATTGTTTCACAGAAGGTGCTGTTGCCTTAGTAAGGATTTTTTTTTTTTTTTTTTAATCACTGACAGTTCCCTGTGGCAATTTAAATCACAGATTTGATCCAAAATAAAACAATAAGAATGTAAATACACTATTTTAATGTTAAATATTTTAATGCTAAGTGGGGATCCATGAAGCCAACATGTTCTTTTTTGGTTTCTTAAAGGAATATTCTTATTATATGTTTGGATTAGCCACTATGTGCTATTTGTGTTCCTTGTCTACCAGCTTACATTTTTTCTCTTGACTTTTTCTCTTAGACTTTTTTTACTCCCAGACTCCACTTATTTGGACTGCAAGTAATATGAAGAAGCCTCGAAGGAGATCACGGCAGAATGCCGAAGGGAGGCGTTCTCCATCCCCCTATAGCCTCAAGTGCTCCCCAACTCGAGAGACCCTAACTTATGCCCAGGCACAGCGGATTGTGGAGGTGGACATTGATGGAAGACTGCACCGAATCAGCATCTATGACCCTCTGAAAATCATCACTGAAGATGAGTTGACAGCTCAGGATATCACTGAATGTAATAGCAACAAAGAAAACAGTGAACAGCCTCTATTTCCTGGCAAGTCCAAGAAACCTTCTTCAAAAGGCAAGAAAAAAGAGTCGTGTTCCAAGCATGCCCCAGGTACCTCCTTCCACCTGCCTCAGCCCAGCTTTCGAGTGGTTGAGTCCTGCAGCCAGCCAGATGCACCACCCCTCCCTGCTGCTTACTACCGATACATTGAGAAGCCACCAGAGGACTTGGATGCAGATGTTGAATATGACATGGATGAGGAAGATCTGGCATGGTTAGACATGGTGAATGAGAAGAGACTGGTGGATGGTCATGGGACCATCTCTGCTGACACATTTGAATTGCTAGTGGATAGACTGGAAAAGGAATCCTATTTAGAGAGCCGAAGTAGTGGGGCTCAGCAGACCCTTATTGATGAAGATGCTTTCTGCTCTGTCTGCATGGATGATGAGTGTCACAACAGCAATGTCATCCTCTTCTGTGATATTTGCAACCTGGCTGTGCACCAGGAGTGCTATGGGGTCCCCTACATTCCAGAGGGACAGTGGCTTTGTCGATGCTGCTTACAGTCCCCTTCCCGTCCTGTGGAATGTGTTCTTTGCCCCAACAAGGGTGGGGCTTTCAAGCAGACCAGTGATGGGCACTGGGCTCATGTGGTGTGTGCCATCTGGATCCCTGAGGTCTGTTTTGCTAATACCGTGTTTCTGGAGCCTATTGAGGGTATTGACAATATCCCACCAGCTCGATGGAAACTCACTTGCTACATTTGTAAGCAGAAGGGTCTAGGTGCTGCTATCCAATGCCACAAGGTGAATTGCTACACAGCCTTTCATGTGACATGTGCCCAGCGGGCTGGGTTGTTTATGAAGATAGAACCCATGAGAGAAACCAGCCTAAATGGTACCACTTTCACAGTGCGCAAAACAGCCTATTGTGAAGCCCATTCTCCCCCAGGCACTGTGAAGAAGGATGTCCTCTCTGTGATCTCCAGTGAAGGTGGGGAAGAAGATGAGGCAAAGGATGGAGGAGGAGAAGAAGAAAGCAAGGTTCTAGTAAGTAGCTCCCTGAAGACTACTGTAAAGAAGAATAAAATGAAAGTAAAGCAGAAGATCAAGAAGGAATCAGAGGATTCATCAAAGGATTCACTTGCAACAGCACCCCTAGTGACTATAACACAGATCCCATCCTGCAGGTGAGCCATAGCCACCAAGCCAGGCAGGAACATTGACCAAGTACTTGGTCTCTGGGAATCCTTATTCAGTCACTTTGGAGAGTTAGAGAAAGAGGGAGACATGCCCTTCCTTGGTCTTAAGAGCTTGAAAAAAGGAAAGGTCTCTCAATATGCAGTTATCTGACTTCATATACCTCCAGTTCCATTCAGACATAATCTAGTCTGCACTAAATAATCAGGCAGAAAAGAACTGTCACTGGTAATGAAAATGTTCTTGGATTGATAAGGAGAAATGCAGTTTTGGAGAGAGGGTGATGAGTTAGGGAAGTGTTTCTAGAGAAGGTCAGTCTTAAAGAATATTTTCATAGACTTCTAGAATTTCACAACCAAGAAGTCTTAGAAATCCTTTAGGCTAGTCCTTTTTAGAGCTGAGTGACTTGCTCAAGACCTACACTCATTTAGTGGCAGAGCTAGCCTGATACTCAGAGATCTAGATTTTCTAATTCTAGTCCTCTGTTCTATTTAATACATCCTATTTTTCATAGAAAGGTTTAGGGAGAATATGAAGATAGGAAGAAGAAAGAATTAAGTCATTTAAGGAGTTTGCCAATAACACTTATGCTAGAGCAGAGCACATGCCTGGGGGAAGTGTAACTGGAGAGAAGGGACTCACTCAAGTTTTATATCATATTCTAACAAAATTTTGCTTCGGTCCTATTTTATTCCTTTTGGGCCCACATCTGCCTCGAGTTGGAATCAATACTGGGGTGAGCAGGCACAAAATTTAGTCCATCTTTCCAGAGCTGTTACATTAGCTCTTTTCTTTGAGCACCCAATCAGACAGTGAATTTTTGGGGGAATAAGAGTGAAACTTGCTGTAATTTGCAGGGTTGCAGTGATATGAACATGAATTAGTGCCTATTACTGAATGGGTCTCAATATCATTTGGGGCAGGGGGGGGAGGATATCATGTTAGGTTTTGCTTAAAGAGTAGAGAAAAAGGCTGGATGAAAGCGAGATTTTTGCACTTTTTTTTAGAGCTGCTCTTCTCCCTAATCCCCAGTTGCCATCTTTTAAAGACAGTCCATCTTATTCTTGATTTTTGGAGGCCTGGATTGCTCTAGGTCAGCATACTTCCCCTGAGCTTTATTAGCTTGAACTTGGATGTCAGGACTTTTCTTTTGTATAAAAATACAAGACCTTAATGAGTTTTCTAGAGTTCACACAAATATGCTTTTAGACCTCAGATACTTTCATTGGATCAAAAGTTGGGCAAAATTCTTGTGACTTCAATGTTTTCAGTAAGAACCCCAAATATTAGGATATCTCTAAGGGAGCTACACATGTCCCAAATGATAGTACTCCTGGAACAGAACTTCCAGTTTTCCTTTCTCATGAGACATCATAATTTTGGAGAAAGATTGCTGGATTTGGAATCAGGAGATATGGGTTCAAATCCATTTAAATACATGGATAAATCATATAACCTCTTTAGTCCATTATTGTCTTGGGGACCTGGCTCATAGGATTGTTCTTCCTTAAACTTTAAATTGTTATTTAGATGTGAGGAGTTCTTAGCCATCAACTGAAGGGGGAAGGAAATAGTAGTGATATTTTCTTATAGCTTACTCTACCTCTTATTCCCTTTGGCTACATTCTTCAAGGATGTAAGGATATGCACATAATTCAGCTACTTAGCAAGTGTTTATGAAGCATCTCATAATTGTTAGACGCTGTGTGTACAAAGCCTCCCCTTTGTCCTGTTTTCCCTAAAGCATTGAACAACTGACAACAGGAATGCTTCCATTGTGTTTCCAGTGTTCAACACTGAAAAAACGGTTAGGTTGAAGGTTGGTAGTAAAAATCCAAGGTGCTGAATTTTGGATAACTGACTTTGCTATTATCACTTAAATCTTTCTCTGGACTTGAAGTGTTTGGAAACTCTACAACTTTCTTTTTGTCCCTACTTCATCAGATCTAGTAGAAGACTAAAATCAGGATGGGGACGCGGGCTCCATGATCCAGACTTCCCTCTGACTCTGAATACATACCTGTCTTCCTCCCTGCTCCCTGTCCCTAATCTTCCCAAGGTTGAACAAGATCTGTAGTGGCCTCTCTCTGCAGAGGAAGAACCAATTCATGCAGCGGCTTCATAACTACTGGCTGCTGAAACGACAGGCGAGGAATGGTGTTCCACTCATCCGGCGCCTACACTCACACCTTCAGTCCCAAAGAAATGCTGAGCAGGTGGGTGAGCAGCTAAGGGGAAGAATGGAAACATACCCGGAGACATGGTGAGGGGTGGCATATGTGGCTGGCCCCACACTGCTGAAATGTGGCAGCCTACAGGCTAGATTGTTCTTGCCCGAGGCACTCATGACCAGTAATTATGAAGCTCATCAGTTTGCATTGTGACTCTTTAAGACCACCACTTCCAGGGCCATCACAGGTTTGGGAGATAAGCTTCAAGAACAGCACCAAGACTTAGCTTAGTAGGCCAATCAAGGCAGCAAAAACATAAAAGAATGAGATATTGAGCTTGGAGACTTTGGGGGGAGGGAAGAAATAAAACAGATTTGAATGTAGTCTTGTGGTCATTCCTTCTCAATGTCATAATTTTCCCTTTTTTACTTATTCCTTCCCTTAGACCCTAAATATGTGTACTTTCAGGCAAGGGAACAGGTGGTGTTTGGCAAATAACTATTATGGTATTGCAACATTTTAAAAACTCCAAATGACTGCCAATGAATGAAGTTAAACCATTTTTGACATACCACAGGAAAGGAAAGAATAATCACTTAAATTTTATGATTTCATGTGGACATGCATGGAAAACTAGACTTTTTTTTGCATTTTTATTACATGGGGGATGGGTAGAGGAATGCTTACTGAAAAACTAAAGGAATATGGGCTCTCAAAAATTTTGAGAATTCCTTTAAGCCTTTATATATTTATATCTATCTCCTAAGTTGAAGAAACTTTCATTGACTCTACTACCCCCTTCCAGTTGCTGGCTTATTTATTTGTTTTCATTTGTAATCACATTTCTCTGCCTTTAAGCTCTCCTTACTTACTTATCTCTACCTTACTGAAACTGATGATACTGCTTTCTGTAGGTCACATGACCCTTTTTGATAATCTAGTTCTTAATCTTTTTGAACTTTATTTGGTACTAATTGATACATTTGCTATGTCTTCCCTCAGCTTCTGTCTGATTCTCCCACCTCCTTGATAACTCCCTTTAGTGATGAATCTTCTTTTTAATTATATTCACTGGTTTCTTCTTTATTCCTTTTAATCCTTTTTGGCTTAACAGTCATTTACATCATATATTTTGGACTCCAAATTCTGCCACATTCCCAGCCCCAACTTCTGTTCATTTTCTTGTCTCATTATTGCCAGTTTACCGCAGGATATTTCTACTATTAGATTCCTATAGAATTTTTGAAAATTGAAATCCTCACTATCGTCCCCCTTCCCCAGTGATTGAGTACTTTCTCTCAACTTTTTTGTACCCATCAAAGCCCCCTTCATTGTATTGAAATCTCATAATACAGCATTAGATGAGACATCTGGAGTTGGAAGTACTCTTAAGATCACCTAAGGAAATCTCATTTTACAGATCAAGAAACTCAGATCCAGAAGATCACACAGACTGAAGAATCATAATTGAAATCTGAACTCCTGGCCAATGCCTATCATTCCCCCTCCTATTTCCCCTATACCAATCAATGTCTTTCCACTTAGCTTTGTTTCCCTCCCATTATTATTATTATTATTTTTTGCATGATTTCTATATACCAGTTACTAAATCTAATTGATTCCTCTATAACATCTACTAGGTTTGTCTGTTTCTATTCTTTCATTCTCCATTCCATTCCAAGTCCTTATCATTATTATAGTGGTTTCTTACTAGTCTCTTTATTTCAAGTTCTTTGCTACTTCAGGGGAGTCTTAAACAAAGCTGCTATGTATTTATTTAGAAATCATTTTTATCCATTCCTTCTCAGAATCTAGGAAGGCTACTTGCATATGAGAATATTTTGGAATGTAGAGCTGGAGGGGATTTTCAAGACCATCTCATAAGATCCAGAGAAGGGAAGTGATTTGATCAGAGTTATAATGAACTCTGACCAGAACTTTTGACTTGAGTTCATTGCTTTTTCTTTTACTCTATACTTATAAACACCTCAATCTGACATTCACAGCCCTTTATTAGGACTTCCTGTCCCTTTTCAACCTCATTCATGTTTCCTAATTGCAAACCTCTCACCTAGGCATTTTTTTCTTTGCAATTTCATGTTTATTGTCACCCTACAAGAACTAACTCATTGGGTCTAGGAAACCTTCCTTTATGAATCCCAACCTTCTCTGATGATTCTTTCATAGCATCCTACACTCCTTCCCCTTCCCCTCTTAGAAAAATCCCAATATGCTTAATAACTGCTTATAGGAAAAAGACCTAGTTTGATCCTTATTTTGAGGAAATAATCTCCCCTTTCCCTTTAGTCACATTAGGTCTACAATTTTCCTTTGGTGGTCTCAACTCCTTTGTGCCTTTTCATAGTTGGCTGTTATATGGCAGTAAAAAAATTCATAAGCACAATTAGCAAATGGAAAGGAAGGGAGAAGAGAATTTTTTTTTTTTTTGCCAAGGCTTAGGGAGATGGCTGACATCTACAGAAGGTGCATGTTTACCACATCCCCCCCAGCTCCTCCCTTTGTTTCCTAGAAGGAACAGGACGAGAAAACCAGTGCTGTAAAGGAAGAGCTTAAATACTGGCAGAAGCTTCGACATGACCTGGAAAGGGCACGACTGCTGATTGAGCTGATCCGAAAAAGAGAGAAACTCAAGAGGGAACAGGTAAGAGCTCCCTTCCCCTAAAACTCTTGGCCAAATAAGGGAAAAGCTAATCACTGAATCCCCAAATGTCATTGAGTGCTATCAGAATCTGCTCTGTGACCATCTAACAGGTGACTAGCCTTGGTCCCATTCTGGGGTCCATCTAGAGTTCTGTAGCACTATCTATGTTATTTGCTTGGCAATTCATTGTTTGTTACTTAATGCTCAGTGTGCATATCTTAATTGCTCAGTGAGATTCATATCTTGATGGTATGAACTGTTTTATTCTAGGGTATAATCCTTAGGTGTTTAGATGTTTTGTAAGCATTTGAATAAAACATGATGGTCCAAATCTGGTCTGTGATTATAGAAGTAAGGCAAGTGGCCTTGTTGAGCCATAAAGGCAGAATGGGCAAATTTTCATCTCTTTCTGTGAAGTCATGTTTAGACCAGCCTAATAACCACAGAAGCTCAGCAGGGCCCAGAGGAGCAACCAGACCTCTCTCAGGATTGCCTCTGGCACATGACTGAAAGCTGTAGTACCAAGTATATAGCTTGTAGACCAGGCAGCACAGCCTAGGCTCAATTTCTTGGGCCAGGAGGAACAACTTGGGACTTTGATCATTGGGTCTGCACTAGCTGTGCTAACCTTTCATGATATTTCTGGTGCATATTCTCAGCCATCTGTCATTAAGGTGAGCAGAAAACAGTCTTCCTTTGGCATGGGCAGCAGGACAAGAAGCCTTCATTTCCAAGCTCTGTTATGCTCTGCCTGCCCTTTCACTGTTGTATGTTGAGGGCTGGCAATTTTGCCATCCCTGCTGCAGGCTCTTGTCAGCACTTACCAGTTTTACATAGGTGGGATAGCTAGCCATCTTAACAAGAATGAGTGTTTGTAATGATGGGATGGGTTGGGGGAGAGGAGAAAGCATGCAGATTTTCACTCATCACCTTTCCCCCTTCTGAACTCTTTAGGTTAAGGTGCAGCAGGCTGCAATGGAATTGGAGCTGACTCCTTTTAATGTCTTGTTGCGCACAACTCTGGATCTTCTACAGGAGAAAGATCCTGCCCAAATCTTTGCTGAACCTGTCAACCTCAGTGAGGCAAGTTTTTTCCTCACCATCATCGCCACCAAACTGCCCCTGTCAGCTTGTCTATGGCATTGGCACTGCTGGGCAGAAACGTAGTATTTAAAAGAGTTTCCAGACCAGATATAATTTTAAAGCGGTCTTAGGTATGGAATTGGGTGGAGGAGTAGATTTAGGGGACTAGGACTCTTTTTCCAAGAGGATAAGAAGTTGGTATCCTGGTAAATGGCCACACAGATTAGATAGCTGAAAGTGGGATGGGTTGAATGATGGGGGCCCTGAGGTGGTGTGGGGGAAAGGGCAAACTTTAGAAGAGTAGGGGCAAGAAGTTGCCAGTAAGCTTAGCAGGACTAGTTGGAAGGGGCAGCTAAGAGTGCCGTTGAAGGGTGCACTCTGTTTGGCTAGTAAATGGTTTTTGTAATTGTACAGGTTTTATATGTTTAGGTTCCAGATTACCTGGAATTCATATCCAAGCCAATGGATTTTTCCACCATGAGGCTGAAGTTGGAGTCCCATCTGTACCACACCCTGGAGGAATTTGAGGAGGACTTTAACCTTATAGTTACCAACTGTATGAAGTACAATGCTAAAGATACAATTTTCCACCGAGCAGCTGTCCGCTTGAGGGACCTGGGAGGGGCTGTTCTGCGTCATGCCCGGCGGCAGGCAGAGAACATCGGCTATGACCATGAGGTGGGAACCCACCTACCTGAGTCACCCAAAATGGAGGACTTTTATCGCTTCTCCTGGGAGGACGGTGAGAAGCTTGGGGTGGTGGGGAAACTAGTGGCTAAGCAGCTGGGCTGGGCTGGGCTACCACTGGCAGAGCTGGAGGGCCAGAGAAAGTTCTTTTGGACAGTAAAAGCTGGTAGGGTGATGGGGCATATGTGGGAAACAGGACTGGATATATATACTGTATGTCTTGGTTTCAGGGTGGGGAGGGCCCTGGCTAGGGCTTGCCCTTTGCAGAACAGGAACTTCTTCAAGACCGAAAGCTCAATGCACTTAGCTCATTTCAAAAGGTACAGGGACAGCAGGAGCACTTTGGAAAACTGGCTTAGGGAGCTGGAGCCTCTCATAAGGCTTCTCCTCCTGAGCTTCCCCTTCCTTGTGTGGTTGGTGTTAGGGGGCTTGCATGCTGGTGTCTGTCGGTCTCTTTGGGGGTGAGTAGGTTGGTAACAGAAAGATTGAATCACCTGAGCGCAGAGCATTGATCCTCAGGGCTTTTGGCTCTGCTGTAGAAGCCAGACAGTCACCCAGGCAAGGAAATTTCTGCCTCTGACCCCTTCCAAGAAGCCCATTCTTGACTGTGAGCTGCTTCCTGCAGATGCTTCCCACATTCTGATCTTGCCCAATTGGCTCCCCTCTGTGCAGTGGTATTGCCAGGGCTGAGGCTCTACAGTGACTCTGCTAGAAGCTCCGGTCCCAGGCATTTCAGGAGAGTCTATTTCATCCAGAGGACTCAGCTCCTTCCCCTTGCCCTCGGCCGTGCTGGTCCTTCAGCCCCCTCTGTCCTCCCTTCTCCCTGGCAGTGGACAACATCCTCCTCCCAGAGAACCGGGCTCACCTATCCCTGGAGGTGCAGCTGAAGGAGCTTCTGGAGAAGCTGGACCTGGTGAGCACGATGCGATCCAGTGGGGCTCGGACCCGCCGTGTTCGCCTGCTACGGCGGGAGATCAACACCCTCCGGCAAAAGCTGGCACAGCAGCAGCCAAACAAGATGGTGCCCAATGGGGAGTTGCCACCAGGGCCCCGGGAGGAGGTGGACGTGGTGGAAAAGGCCCTGCATGGAGAGGAAGAGAAGGATGGGGAGAAAGGTGAGAGGTGTGCACAGGCAGGGCTAAGTCTTGTTAAAGTTTCTGAAAGGGAGGGCCCAGACAACTCCCAACTGATTCCCAGACAGGTGGTCTGTGAGCCCACCACTAGAGCCTCATTTTTATATCTTAAGGCTCTAGCACTAGTTGAATTTGCCAGGATCCCTGGTAGAGTAATATCTGAAGCTGTTAAGAGTTACTTGAACTTCAGTATGTATGGAGGATCTGAGAACAGATTTTGATGTGGAGATGAGAGGCTTGTGAGGAAGTTCAGCACAGTGCAGAGAGCCTGGGTCAGCAAGCGTACTGGATTCAGTGTCAGAGGAACGCGCTCCAATCTCGCCTCTGCTGCTTAGAACTTGATGTGATCTTGGATAAGTCTCTCTCTTGGCTCAGTTTTCTCATCTGTAAAAATGTAAAAGTTGAACTAGATGATCCTTTGAAGTTTCAAACCTGTAATCCTCCGATTTCTAAGGAGGAACACCTGAATCCTAGTCCTGGCTCTGCCACTGACCTGCTGTGGGATCTGGACAAGTTATTTCCCTTCTCTTGGCTTCTGCTACTTCCTCTGTATAAGAGGAAGCTGCTCTAGATTGTCTCCAAGTTCCCTTTGAAATGTAATACCCTATGGGCCCTATACAGAAGAAGAGTCTAATTTGCAAGTTGCTTCTAGGAAGAATGCACTTAGAGACTTTAGGTATTTAGTGAAGAACTGCTTTTCATTTCTTTTCCCCAGTGGGGAGAGATATCTTGGTGGCACAACTGGGGATTTGGTCTGAAATTGGGTTGTGAGACTGTGTGTCACTCAGAAACTGGATGAATTGGTATGATGAACATTAGTTTCTTTGGGCACTGGTACTGTCTCACATGAACCTCAGAGGTCAAACTTATGGAGAAGGTCCCATTAGGTCTGAGATGTGGCAGAGAGAATGATAGGGGCAGATAGCCTGAAGCTTACTAAGATATAGATAGATAGAAAGAAAAATAGAAAGATAGATATAGCTTTGGCCTTGGGAGTCAAGAGACTTCAGTTTTGTTTTCACTGACTTTCTTTGTGAATCTGGATGAGTCACTTAAATGTGTTTCAGCATCTGTAAACCAGGGATCTTAAATGCTCCTCCTCCTTCCCTCAAGGGGGTGGTCTGAAGCAAAATGGAATCACAAAAAAGAAAGCACTTGGATCAAATCAGAGGAAATTTTCTATGTACTATCAGAATTACAACTATAACTTAGTTGATAAACTTAAAAGCTTCCTCATTCCTCCTAAATCTACAATTTAGGATGATTTCTGAGACTTGATAAATCCTAGGAAATTAGGTGCTTTCATTCCTTTGGGTTAATAAATCATGGGGGTTTTTTTGTTTGTTTTTGTTGTTGGGGTTTTTTTGTGTGGGGAGGGTGGGGGTGGGGGGGGGGGACATGACTCTATCTATAATGTTCAAGCAGATTCTTTTTCTTTCTAGCAGATGATACCAAGCCTCCTCATCCCCCAACTCTGGAACCTACGGGGCCAGCACCTTCCCTGTCTGATCTGGATTCCCTCCAGGACCCTCCAACCTTGAAACCCATCAGTGAGAGCAAAATCCCAATTCGACTTTCAAAATATGGGAAGATGGAGGATGAATTTTTGGACATGGTACCATCACAGAGAGGGAGCCAGCCCTTCCAGCACCTGTTGAGTGATAATGGCCTTAATAGATTCTCCCTTCCAGTTTTTGAGATGTCCGATATGTCTTCCCTTAGTGGTGTGGGCCGCCGTACCTCTGTCCTCTTCAAAAAGGCCAAGAATGGGGTCAAACTTCAAAGAAGCCCTGATGAGGCCCTTGAAAATGGAGAGGACCACAGTCTGATGGACCTTCCCGCCTCCCCAGCCAGTACTGAAGATGAGAGGCAAGCTCGGAAGCGACCACAGAGCAGGAGTTGCAGTGAGAGTGATGGGGAGAAGTCTCCTCAGCAGGTGGAAGAGACAGGTGACCTAACCTGTGGCTCCGCTTGCTGCTGCTTGTGCTTCAGGGAATAAGGAGTGTCTTAATGTTTGCTTCTGCTTGCCAGCTGGCCAGTTGTACTATCCTTGGGGGCAGGCTCAGAACATTCCAGTAGTCACTTACTCCTTAATAACCCTGTGGAAGCCAGTTGTTTGAGGGTCAGGTAACCCAAACTGGTTTTACATGCTACGAGTAATCAAGAGATTCAGTCAACCAGCAGTTTCATCTTCATCTCCTAATGTTTGTCTGGTGCTGACCTAGACATAGTAGCAACTTCAGAGAAGTATGCCTTTACAATCTAGGTCTCGAATCTAATAACTTGTTGGTAGCCAAGATGTATGGGCATTAAGATGTTGGTGCTATAGAGCAGTGCGTTTGTTGCCAGATGAGTGGTATAGATGTCTTTCGTTTTTAGATACATTTGGTGAAAAGAGACTATCGCACTGAATACTTATGGGAGCACTTAGTTGTGAAGGTGATACTTGAACTGGGCCTCCAAGAATGAGTAGCATTTGCCTGGGTGGAATGCTTTTTAGTTTTCTCTGAGTGAGAATGAGCATGGTTGTGTGCTGAAGGTAATGGTGGAATTGGGCCAACTGTAATATAGGCTGCTGGGGAATAGTTCCAGCAAGAGTGAATTAATAGGAATGAATCCTGAGTAGTGATGCTAACTTGTATTTTTGTGGGGGTGGGGTTGCTTATAGTGTAGAATTGATTGGCAGGTTCTTGATCTTTTCTGTCCCTTTCCTATCTTTTTAGATAGGGACAGATCTAAATCCTTTCTTGGTTTTTTTTTATCTCTTTCTTTGCTTTTGGGTGTGGAAGGACTTTGTCTCAACAGATTTAATCAGCATGTGTCACATCTAGCTCCCTTTTTAACCTAGGGGCATATAATACAGGGCTTCTTAAACTTTTTCCAATCACAACCCCTTTTCCCCTGAATCTTCAGGTATATGCCTATCAAAGGTTTACTCATAATAAATTATAATTTTGCAAACCCCACATTCAGTTACACAATCCTATAGGGTTGCAAACTACAGTTTAAGATGCCTTGATGTAGTGGACATTCAGGTTCAAGCATTTCCTTCACTTCCCCTTGACATAGTGTAGTACAAATGTTATCATCCTTAATCTTGGGTCTAAGATTCAGAAGCCAAGAAAGCCCTGAAAGTTAAATTGAGGATTTGAGGCTTGATGGTGTTTGGGGAAAACTGGATTGTTAGGGTAGGGTTTTGATAGGGGGCAAGAGGTGGTTTGGGTCCCCTCCCCCCATCTCTCTAACAGCTAGGTAGTGTATCCTTCACCAATTTTCCTCCTCTTCCAAATGCACCTATCATTTTTTTGTCCCCAACTGTATATGCGCATAATCTCTGTAGAATTAGGTTTAACCATTGAGTCCAACCCTCAGCTAAAAGGTCCTGTTTAAGGGATTAGCTATATAAATTTAATGTCTATTCTGAGAGACATGGGTGATAGGCAGTGTAACATATTCTAAACATTCTAAATAAGAATCTGCTCATTTCCTAGCCTGACTTAGGCCAGTGAGTAGTGTGGAATTAGAATAATAATGCTTTATATTTGAATTAGAGCTACTTGATTCTCACTGCAATTTTGTGAAATATGTATTACCAATGTATACAATAGTCCATTTAATAGACAAGACGCAGAATCACAGTTATTAAAGAACTTTACTAAGGTGACACAGTTATTGCCAGACACTAAATAACAGCCTAACTCCTTGGCCATGTGTTTTATCCACAAATTTGAGTATGGATGATGTGTTTGTATCAGAAGTTAAGTGGGGATGCCTGTTCATTGCATAGTCCCTGAAATTACTTTGGGGCTCTGTAATCAGACGCTTGAACCACTGAGATGAAGATCACTTTCCTGATTTTGTATGACTTGAGAAAGTTTTCAATTCCTCCCAAAAAGCTCCCTGCTATATAGACCTCTTCTCATTTATACTTAATCGGGTCCCTCAAAGATAAGGTATTCTTTCTGTTTCACAGATGGGGGAACCAAGTTTGAGAGAAGAGGGGAAGGGACTCAATCATCATATGAATTGCCAGAATTGGGATTACAACTAGGAAATTCTGGCTTTCGTTCCAGCACAGGTGCATTATAACTTTTAGTAAGAGACATTTAGTTTTTGTTGTTGACACCTCTCTGTACCTTTCTAACTTTGCTGCATATTTCAGGGCTGTTCTTTTTCTAGTTTTTTCTAATTCCTGACTGCCCCTCTCCCAAAAGGAGACCTGCCTATTTCAAGCAGTGTGTTATGTAGGGGTGTGAACATTTGTCTAGAACAAGGAAGCTCTCTGATGATCATCTAGTCTTCAAATGAGAAGCAAAGCTTGGGCTCAGGTGAAAATTATGAGGTTGGGAAAGCTTCAGGTTTTTTTTTTTTGTTTTGTTTTGTTTTTTGCCTTTGCATTCAAATGTTGGCCTATATAGAGCATGTTCATCTCTTTAAAGTGAAATGTAGGAAGATAAATGTTTCGGGGGAAGAAATGAGAATTTCTTTTAACTGGTCAAAACCCATTAGCCTTTAAAAAAAAATTCCTCACCTTGCCAAGATATATTCAGTCACTGACATAGTATAGCCCTGTCCAGTAAGCTCACCTGAATAGCTGCTACCATCTCCCTCCACTCTGCCCTAAACTAGTGGTGTGTGTTGGGAATTTTAATTTATGCACCATAGCTCACTGTGTGTTTGTGTGTGTATGTGTGTGTGTGTCCGTCCTTGGCAGGAGTCACCAACGGCTTTGGGAAGCACACAGAAAGTGGGTCTGATTCAGAATGTAGTTCTGGTCTTGGTGGTGGCCTGGCATTTGAAACTTGCAGGTAAGGACTTCAATTCCTAAATCCTCATCTTTTTGTCTATTCTTGCCCCCCTCCTTCAGCTTCTATGCAATAACAGATTGATTTTCCATTATGGTTCATTTGTTTTTTTGTTTGTTTGGTTTGGGTTTCTTTTCCCCTGAGCTCTTATTTTTAGGGCCAAGATGATTGTAACTTCACGGGTCTATCCATGGTCCCAAAGACCTTGGTCCCTGTGGCTTCAGACCACTCTTCTGGCAAGGGAAAGTAGAAAAGTATGATAATAATAACTGACCAAGAGCCAAGTGGACAAAATAACATTTCAGTTAAAGGCCCACATGGAAGGCACACCATTCAAAACAGAAAGCTGGATTGCCTGGAAGGTGGTTTCTTTCTTCTTTATACTTCAGACCTTCTCCCCACCTTCTGGCAGAAGGGTGATGGTCTTTGGAGGATGAAAGATGTTAGTCAGAAATGATGCTTATAAGGATTTTTGAACTGTCTTTCGAAGGTCTCAAGCTTCTCTCTCTTTTTTTTTTAAACTAAATTTGAAGGAACTCAGAATTGAAATGATTTTTTTTTCCAGGTGTACATAGGTAATAAATAACCAACTTGAGAATAATCAATAAATAACCCAATTAGATCCAGAACTTCTGATTCTAAATCTAATGCTCAATGTATAGGTAGAAATGATGGAAATTTTTCATGATGGAAAGAGCTCTAATACTAGTCATTAAGGTTTCAAAGTGTTTTCTAACTGTTTCTCTAGGTCTTTATTGAATATCTGCTGTATAACTGGTGCTGAACAAAGCACAGGGAGAAAGGGAAGTAGGGGAGAATATAAGATCAGGAAGGAAGAGACTCCCAGAATTAATCTCATCATTTCTCCCTTTGGCTACAGAGTGGTACATAGATAAAATCCTGTGATCCTGACTTGTGTTTGAGGTATTAAGGAAGAGGCCACCTTCCTTGTTTTCAGCCTGGGTTCCCTTTGATACTAAGAACTGCACTGACTATTGGGCTTCCTTCCACAGTGGAATTTCTTGAGTTTAGAGAGATTGAAGAACTTTAATGATTTTTTTTTTTTTTTAAGCTAGCTGAAGTACATAAAAAGGCAGCTAAGTGATGGAGTGAGTTGAGTGCTGGGCCTGGAGTCAGGAACACTTACTCTATGAGTTCAGATCTGGCCTGAGACACTTATGAGCAGTGTGACCTTGGCAAGTCACTTCATTTTGTCTCAGTTTCCTCATCTGTAAACTGAGCTGGAGAAGGAAATGGCAAACCACTCCAGTATCTGCCAAGAAAATCCCAAATGGGGTCATGAAGAGCCAGACATGAATAAAAAATGAACAACAATTGTACATAAAAAGAAAGCCTTCGAATGCACTTTAAAATAACAAACCTAGACTTTGCAAAGAAACTTATACTTCTGGTGTAGCCAAGTAAATTGGCAGGCAATTTTTAAACTACACTGGACAGATGTTTGTTAATCCCCATGGAAGTTTTTGGAATGAATGATTTTTACAATCCCAGTTCTGTCATTTATTGCCTGTGTGACCTTGAAAAGCTACTTCCCCTCCCTGGGCCTCAATTTTCTTTAAAATGAGAGGCTTTGACTAGTTTTAAAACTATGGTCCCATAGTCCTCTTACTAGATTAAGTATCAAGAAAATTACCACCAGTGGTGTGACCACTTAGTGATGAATTAATTGACCACAGCAAGTAAAAGATCTAAATACAATGACTCTCATCCATATGGGGCATTATTCTATTTTCTGTAGTATTACTGACAATGTGCCATTAAAAGAGGCAGAAGATCCTAAATGTCATAAATTTTAGCTTATCTATAAATGTTAACTATTTGTATTTTAGTTTCGAGGCTTATCTAAGGACCACAAAATAGACCATAACTCCTGGAAGAACTGAATTATCAAACTTGCCATTTCAGTTAGAATGAAACCCAAAGGCAAAAAAGAAATTAATAGCTAAATAGAAGGCTCAATTAGCAAGTATTTGTTATGTACTAGTTATTGTATTAGGTACTGAGGAAAGAGATACAAAAAGCAGATAGTCTCATAAAGGAGTTTATCTACTAGGGTGACTCATAGGTTCTTCTTGGAGAGGCAAATAAAGCAATTATGGGAAAATTGGTTTTATTGTGTGTCTGAGAGCTGCAAAAGTTGTTCTATTTGGTTATCTCATTGCATTGTCCATGAAAAGCATTTGCAAAAAGGTCACTACATAACTAATTGTAACTTAGGTAAACCATCCAATTAAATCAAAATATTCAGGGTATTCCCAAAGTTTTTTAATCTTTTGTAGCTTAAAATTGCATTGAAATTTTAGAGACAGCCTTTATGAATATTTTGTGATTTTAATGCATGGAAGAGCATGGTAAAAAATAATTGGAAAAAAATAGTTCAAGGAATAAAACAAAGAATCCAAAGATGTGTTGACAGAAACCTCCTACCTATGAAGAGAGCAGTGGGAGACTCTGGACATGGTATTTACCAAATAACCTTACAGAAAATAAAAAGCTCAGTTAAGCACCTGGTTGCTAATTTGGAATCTCCATGTTTTAAATCTGCTATCTTTGTAATTAAGCCACCAACTTGTAAAGTTCAAAATTGGTACCAAACTAAAAAAAAAGGAGTAAAAATAAGATATGGCATGCCATTGATTCAAATTTAACATGACATACTTAAACTGACATCAAGAAATGGGAAATACATAAAAGAATAGACATTGACATCCTGGAGACCCAGAATAGCCTTATAAATTACTTCAGCCTTTAATCATTTAATTACTTTAGCGTCCTTGCTAAATAGAAAGAGATGATACTCAAGGATATCACCAATTTATAAACTCATTTGTAAACTTTAGTAGAAGAAAGGACAGTAAATTTATTAAAAATATCAGCTTATACAAAGGAAGAATTAGAGGGGTAAACAACTTTTCAAAAAATTGAGTAACAGAGATCAAAGTAGTTTCAATCACTTAAAGGACATATGAGGATGAAACTGGAAGGGCAACAAAAATGGAAAATGGGAAAGCTCTGGAAAGATTTTAAACTTTTCTACATTTAGTAGCAGCAGAACTACCATATTTGGCCTCAACATTGCATTCTTCATGTGCTACATGAAATAGAAATGGCACTAAAGAAAACAAAGATGGAAAACACAATTCTGCTAGAGTAAGTATATTCAGGAAAGGTTTTTTTCTTCAGGTGGCACAGTTTTGAGGAAGTGAATTTTCAACCACAGAAAGAGGGGAGGATACCAAAATTTTGGGGGAGGAAATTGGACCTTATTGTCAAAGTAAGGTGACCAAGAAAATATTTTTGAAATTTAATTTTAATTTTTTCAATTAACAAAAATCTTTTCTCCACATCTCTTTATTTGGAGGAAATAAAAAAAAAAGAAATGAAATTACTATTCTAACTCTTTCTTTTCTTACTTTTGTAAACATTTTAATGAAAAGTACACATACACACACACACACAAAGGTCATCTTTGAAAAAGGAATAAAGGGACTTTATTCTATAGGAGATTACATCTTTGAAATATATTTCAACTTTAAAGTTGAAATATTATCTTTGGTGATATGATTATGACAAGAGGCACATAAAACAGGAAAGTGACTACTTAACAAAGATGTCTGCTAGTGAAGAATGTCCACTGAAGGCATGAAGTAGAAAAGTAATTCTCTAAAGATGGAGAGGTCTTCTAGATGCTCTTTTTGTGGATGATGTGCTACAAATTGTATCAAGTCCTAGAACCTTTTAGAGTGTCCTAAATGAGTTCCACAATCGTTATCCATGCTGGAACAATCAAGTTGCTGAAGAATATCTATCATCCAGATTAGGTTATACTTGGATATTATGAGGAAAACTCATAGAGTTGTTAGTGTGGGAGGGCTTTATGTGTATATATTTCACAACAATTTTAATTATATTTTATATGTACAGATACCTAGTGGAGTAGTTCAATCAGAAATCATCTCCATGACATTTGTTAAATGGGAGTAGGAATCTTAATCTCAGTTTCACTTAAGAAAATGAAATAACAAATTTCTTAAAATATAGTTGAATTAGAAAATTCTTTTTGTTTCTGTGGTTGTGATAGACCTTAAGAAAAATATATTCTGGACAGCAATTTGGAGTTATGCTCAAAAGGTTATCAAACTCTGCATACCCTTTGACCCAGCAGCATTTCTATTGGGCTTATATCCCAAAGAAATTATAAAGGAAGGAAAGGGCCCCACATATGCAAGAATGTTTGTGGCAGCCCTTTTTGTAGTGGCTAGAAACTGAATAGATGCCCATCAATTGGAGAGTGGCTGAATAAATTATGGTATATGAATATTATGGAATATTATTGTTCTGTAAGAAAAGACCAGCAGGATGATTTCAGAGAGGCCTGGAGAGACTTGCATGAGCTGATGCTGAGTGAAACTAGCAGAACCAGGAGATCATTATATACGGCAACAACAATACTATATGACGATCAATTCTGATGGACATGGCTCTCTTCAACAATGAAATGTTTCAAACCACTTCCAGTTGCTCACTGAAGAAGGCCATATACATCCAGAGAGAGGGATGTGAAATGTGGACCACAACATAACATTTTCATACTCTCGATTGATGTTTGCTTACATTGTGTTTCCTTTATCTGATATGTCTTTCTTGTAGATCTGACTTTTCTTGCACAGCAATGATAAGTGTGGAAATATGTATACATATATTTGATTTGCCAAGTATTTTAACATAATTAACATGTAGTAGATATCCTGCCATCTAGGGGAGGGGTGGAGAGTAGGAAGGAAAAACTTGTAACAGAAAGCTTTGTAAGGGTTAATGTTGAAGAATTACCCATACATATGTTTTGCAAATAAAATAAAATTTAAAAAAAAAAACAAAACATAAAAGGAAAAAAAAAAAAAGAAAAATATAAATATCCCTCTACTAATGGCATAAACTGTGAGGTAGACCTAGTTCTTTATTCTTCATGCAGGGAATTCCTCTGTCCATATGAGGAAGTGAATTTTCCTCATATTCCTCTGTCCATATGACATGAAAAACAATTTTCTTTCTTTTTTTTTAATGTGTATACATATTTATACAGTTATCTTGCTATACAAGAAAAATCAGAAATACAAGAAAAAGTCTGAGAAGGGAAACGTAATGCAAGCAAACATCAATAATGAACATGAAAATATGTTGTGGTCCACATTTCATAACCCTCTCTCTGGGTGAATATGGCTTTCTTCATCACTGAACAATTGGAAGTGGTTTGAAACATTTCATTGTTGAAGAGAACCATATTCTTCAGAATTGATCATCATATAGTCTTCTTGTTGCCGTGTATAATGATCTCCTGCTTCTGCTGATTTCACTCGGCATCAGTTCATGCAAGTCTCTCCAGGCCTCTCTGAAATCGTCCTGCTGGTCGTTTCTTACAGAACAATAATATTCCATAACATTCATATACCATAATTTATTCAGCCATTCTCCAATTGATGGGCATCCATTCAGTTTCCAGTTTCTTGCCACTACAAAAACAGCTGCCACAAACATTCTTGCACATGTGGGACCCTTTCCTTCCTTTATGATTTCTTTGGGATATAAGCCCAATAGAAATGCTGCTGGGTCAAAGGATATGCACAGTTTGATAACTTTTTGAGCATAGTTTCAAAGACCTCACTTAACCTCCTTTGTCAGAAACTTCTCAATGACAGTAATATTCTAACAAATGAATTAAACACTTATTACTATATACAAAACACTGTTTAGCATGGAAGACATAAATTTTACAGGAGCACATTCTAATGGAGAAAAGACTTATGGAAGTTTCAGCTGTAAGTCAGTTGGAAAAGTTACATAGTCTTGAGGATGCAGCAACAAAGCTGATGGTGCTAAAGACTTTAGTGACAACTTTCTTTTTGGATCCTCCAGGAGCAGTTGCTAAGTTGCATCTCCAAAGGAGTTTCTTCCTAGCATGACTGAGCACTAGGCCATTAGTGTCCAAATAGCATCGCCATTTCCAGGGTTCTTGAGTTCAGGGTCCTGCACCAACTTCATTAAGGTTTGAGGGGAGAAGGTGAATTGACCTCCCTGACCCATTCTTCCTCCTGTATCTCTTTCAGTTGTCTTGTTATTGTTCACATGCCTATACATTTTGTGGCAGTTGGTTGACCCTTAGTAGAGATGACTGATCTCTTCTCCAGAGTTGCCTTCCCAGTAGAATCTATGGAGATATTGAGTACTCACAAGTTTCTTTGTTTTGTATACCTTTTGTTGATGGGATAGTCAGCAGTTATGGCTGAAGTGACTTTACCTTTACCTTGTTGATCTTTTTTTTTTTTTTTTTTTTTGCTTTTTTGCTGAGGCAATTGAGGTTAAGTGACTTGCCCAGGGTCACACAGCTAGGGAATGTTAAGTGTCTGAGACCAGATTTGAACTCAGGTCCTCCTGACTTCAGGGCTGGTGCTCTATCCACTGCGCCACCTAGCTGCTCCCACCTTGTTGATCTTTAAGCTTTCTCTTGCCATTCAGATTCTGCTGCCTATAGGCTCTTGCTGAGATATGTGCTCTTCTATATATTTCTTAAATTGCATTTTTCCTGTCCTTAAGTCTTATTCCTGAGTTGATTATTTTCACCTTTCCACTTGGAGAATGATTTTTTCCCCCCATTTATCTATGATAGCAGTAGCTTGATTCTTGCAAGTACTTCTACAATAATGTTCTTCTGTGCCTTGAAGGAAAGCCGTGAACATAGGTTATGCAAAAAAAAAAAACCCCAAAAAAACCAAAAAACAAACAAAGAAACAAAAATTTACTTAGGAGTCTAGAATAAATTAAAGAAAGAAAGAGATCTTCCTTTTTCCATATAAAATATAGATTCCTAGGGGAGATACACTGTTCACAGAAGTTCTGCAATACTAGGTTGCTGTGTGAAATGTTTAGAACCAGCTCATGTTCTATTTCTTCATTCTGAAAATCTATTTAATATGTTTTCTTTGTTTAGAGGACGTAACAAATGTGAAACTTATAAGAAGTTATTTTTTTTATTGTGATTAATGTTTGAAATCTTAACCAAAAATCTAAGAAGCAATTTTGTGCACATTTTATATACATATAAAAATGTATATGTTTAATATGTAATATTATGTATATACATAAAATTCCCTGTGTGTATGAGCATATGTATGTATGTGTTGGATAGATACTATACTTGGAAAATGAATTGGGTCCAGAATTGAAGAATTGAATTGCCTTTGGGAAATTGCAAAGTTTGTCTTTTTAATGACTCTCAAGCCTCTACCTGAAACCAAGGCTCATCTTTTTAATCCCAGTATTCTTTCAATGATAAGGTATGTTTGTGGGTCAGATTATACCACAAATTGAAGAATCCAAGTTGGAGCACAGGATAACTATCACTGCATGTATGACTGTGGGGTACACATTTCATTACCAATGAAGAAATGTGCAAGAAAAGTGCCATAAAGGATAACATTGAGGGGTGACTGATCAATAACTTATATACTCAGTTGGTATCCTCATGTCAGAGATGTAGAACAAGGTGCCAGGTTTATTGAATGGACTCTGGATGACTTGGCATAGAACGTATCTAAAAATAACATAGGATGGGTTAGCATGAATGAGTTGTGTCTTTGTAGATGGAGGGAATATCCACATAATGAGATCACAGATCTATCACAATATCTAAGTTGTCTTCTTATGATAAATGAAGTATGTGAAAGTGATAGTAGAAGGTTTTAGTGTTTAGAATGGATGTTTTATGTGTCTTTCTGGTGGGTTTTTTAGTGAACTATCATTTTACTTCACTTGGTTCTCTTTGCAAGGTGATTATAAGGATGCAGTCTGATTATGGGGCAGAAATTTTTTGGCACATGAAGCTAATTGGCCTTAGTTGTTGTTAGTAAACAACAAATCCTAGTCTTTGAAGGATTCTGATTCATTTTAGTAACTAATATAGTTAGTGAGTATGTAGCATTTTAAGATTTGCAAAGCGTTTTACAAATATTACTTCTTTTAATCCACACAATAACTCTGTGAAGTAAGATGCTATTATTATCCTCATTTGACAGATTGAGGTAGAAACTGAGGTAGGCAGATAAAGTGACTTGGCCAGGATCACACAATTTAAGTATATGGGACAGAACTTGAACTCAGGGCTTTCATACTTCAGATCCATTGGTATTTCTGCTGCATCACATGTCCATAATGCATATACTTTGTTATTGCTTAAATATCTTACATAAAGTCATAGAGTAATTAATGTCAAGAGCTGGAAAGAATCTTAGAAGTTAGGAATATCAAAACTCTCATTTTTTACAGATCAGACAATTGGCCTAAAAATGGAAAATGATTTGCTTAAGTCATATAGCTGAAGGAAAGTGACTGGCATGGGATTTGAACCCTTAGATCTTCCCTTGACTCAAAATCCAGTGCTTTTTTCATCATTCCATATTGCTTCTTAGTGTTAAGTATTATTCAGCCATTTTGGATAAATTGGTATTTAGCATTTCCCCAAGAAACCTTTATTTTTATCTATTTTGTTGACCTGCTTTTTTAACTTTAAAAGAGCCAGTCTTTCCTCTATTTATTAAAGCAGGATGTCTCTTTAATTTCTTTTTGAGATCTGAAAACTTTTTTTTTCATCCATTGTTTAACAAAAAATAATTTGAGTAGCAACAATTCTAATTAGTCTGTAAGAACAATGAAACTTTAGAATGGGAAACTAGAGAAGGCTATGGAATCATCATCTTTTCATTTATTTGGGAAAGGTTTTTGTGTGTGTGTTGTTTAGAGACTGAGGAATGAACAAAATTACTTCTTGAAGTCCCTTCCAAGTCCAGAGCTTCTTGTTTTGGATTTTCATGACTTTGAGGCATATCAGCCATCCAGCAATTTTCTTGCATTTCATTGTGTTACTAGATGGAAGATTTAAATACATTAAGAAATTTCACCTAAATTGCTGGTTTATCATGGTTTTGTTTGCTCTTTGTTTTCATCTTCATAGTGGTCTGACTCCTCCAAAAAGAAGCCGTGGGAAACCAGCTCTTTCTCGAGTTCCTTTTCTGGAAGGTGTGAATGGAGATTCAGACTACAACAGCTCAGGTGAGACTAATGGTTTGAATTAGCTCTGTGGAGTTGGCTGCTGTGGTAGTGGGCTTTTCTGAAGGAAATCAGCCATTTGAACTTTATTCTTTGTCCATATTGGAGAGAAGTACCTTTAGTCCCAGGTCACTACAGTACAACCAGTTGTCCAGCTCTTCATGATTTATTTCCTCATCTCCAAATTAAATTTTAAACACTGCTTTCAACTCCTTCCTTATCCTTAGGTCTCTCCTGGGTGCACTTTTTTTTTTTTTTTTAGGGATATTTGAAAAGGTGAGCTCTTCAGAAGAAGGAAAACCAAAATGTTGAGGGTTCTGAAAACTATGGGAACTTGGTGGGGATTATAGTTTGTAGTGTTCAAATAGTTGATGATTTGTCACATCAAAGGCTTAGGTTACTCTACTTGGCCCCAAAGAACAAAAATAGGATCAATAAGTGGATTTTGTAGGAAAGGACAGTTTTAGTTTGACATAGGAAGTACTTCTTAAGAATTAGTGGTTCCTAAAAGGACTGACTTGCCCTGGCAAGTAGTTCCTATCATGAGAGCTGTTGCTTTAGGGAAAGATTGCTTTCATTGATTTCTAAGGTCCTACTCCATCAGTTTTTAAGGCAAAACTTTTAAGCAAGTCCCTCAAAAAGAACAAAAATGGTTAGGTCCCCTTTACCCTAAAGCTCAAGAGGTAAAAAAGAAAAGCCACAGAGGTTAAAAAAAAAAAAAAAAAAAAAAAAGATCCTCTGGAGTTTTTTGCATTTCCCTGTTGAGTATGAACCTACGCTGCTCATAGAAATGGGAGGTAAGAAAGAACTGTCCTTTCCACATGTGATACTGCATTGTCATAGTACAATGGAAGTTAATTAACCTGTCATCTGCTTTCTTTGGGGTTTCTATTCCAACAGCCTGATGCCAGTGTATATGGATACAGCATATATGTACATGTACATATATATATATATATATATATATATATATATATATATATATATATA
>JAJPUD010000515.1:36201-104112 GCA_023553655.1 Myrmecobius fasciatus
ATATAGCAAGACCTAGCAGTAAGCTCTTTAGGGCTATCTCTATCCTAGACACAAACACTAACCTCTGACTTACTTGGCCTGACCCTACCTCGAAGCCACCACTTGAGCTATAGGTTTTACTCCCTCAGGAGATGGGCAGGGTGTTGCCAACCAAGAGTCCTTTTGCAAGTCATTTTGGTACCTCCTACACAGGCTATCTCCTGGCAACACCCAGCCATTGCTGTGAATACTTTGCAGATAAAGAGATGCTGAGCCATGTCTGATGGGGATCTAGACTGAGATCATGGAATGGGGGGAATAGAGAGGTTATTTTACTTCTCCAGCAAATCTTTTCTTTTCCCTGCAGTGGTGAAACAACTAAATCCTCCCTGGCCAATGGAGGCACCTTTGTGAGTGGTTTACTAAGTTGGGCTGTTTCATACTTTAAAGGAATTTCTTTTAGTCTAGAACTTCAGGGAGGGTAGAAATTTTACTTGGAAACTCCCAGGCTATATGGGCCATTTTAGGGGATGGAAGTGGGATATTAAGTACAGAATCTGAGCATGTCATTTTGAGTCAGTTGTCTCTGTCTTTTCTTTATCCCCAAACCCCAGGCAGAAGCCTTCTGATGCCCTTGGAAGATAACACAGACCTGGAGCCCTTGGAGCTGGTGTGGGCTAAGTGTCGAGGCTATCCTTCCTACCCTGCTTTGGTGAGTCATTGGCCCTGGCTCTTTCTACCCTTTGCACTCTTGTTTTTATCTCATAAAAACAGCTGTGACTTGGTCACATGGCCACCAAAGAAAGCTTGTACTCCAGTCAGGAGAGCCTCATACCCTGAAGGTGTCCATTTTGGGACATTTATGAAATGAACTCAGAGGTTTTTGCGTTTCACTGTGCTCTGCTCCTTGCTAAACATACTAGCCTCTTCCATGTGCTTCACTATTCAAAACTCTTCCACAACAGTTGTACTAAGTTGATCTGCACCAGCAGTACTGGGAATTAAATAGGGCTGATGATGTGTGTTTTCAGAGAAGTAAAATGATCTACTTTGAATATTTCAAAGCAAGAGTGGCCAAGGCAGGATCAAACCCTCCGATACCAACACTTAGCTTTAGTATCTGGCACATAGTAGGCACTTAATTAATGTTGATCGATTGATTGACTTCTAGTCCAGACTTTTCTGACTACAGAGCCAAGCCTGGAATAAGAATATTTAGACTATTTATGCCAGGTAACAGAATCATTATTTTGCATCTATTGTTACTACTGTGATTACTAGGAGATCCAGGGTTAGAGGATGGTGAGATATGTGCAAGGCTGAACAGAGCTCAGCGCCAAAATTCTTAAAATAAGACTTCCACAGCTTGTGATATTTAAAAAATGGGCTTGAAGGCTAATGACTTCATGGAAGATGAAAAAGAGTTAGTGTAATACTTCCTAAAAAGCTTGAAAAGACAACATAAGAATAATAGATTTTCTCTCTTTACTTATGTACTTGGGACAGATTTTTGAGTAAACATTTTCAAGTTCTCTTAATTCCCATCAGAATAATTTGCTTGTTTTAGTGTGCAAATCAAAGAGCACACCTCATTTGATATTTAATGAGGACAAAATATGTGAGGACTTCTGATATAAACCAGTAATCTTAATTATGTCCTATCATTTGGGGCTCAGTTGATTGCTCTGTAGCCTGGGAAGCATTCCTGGGCTTGGAATGAACACCCAGATGAGTGTGTGTCCAGTTCTCCTGAGTAATGATTGCCCTTTTCCTCCTATGGGAGGCTTTACCTGTTTTCAAATCTTTATCTTAAGAGGGATATAGAGAAAGTGGCAAAAATCCAGAGGTAAGTGAGGAGCAATTTATAAGAAAACATTAGTCTCTGGAGCTTTTCTCAGTCCGATTATTCAAGTCCCTATGGACTTATTGTATAGAGAATAATGGCCAACTCTTCTCATTCTCTGGAAGCTGAACATCGAGTGAGGAGGAGGTGGTGATGGTGGCGGCAGCAGCGGCAATGGAGTAAGAACAACTTGAAAGGAAGGAATTAGGAGGTCTAGTTCTGTCACTAACTAGCTGTATGACAAGCCCATACCCTCACATCAGCTGTCTGAGTCTCCATTTTCACATCTGTTAAATGGGGTGCTGCTCCAAAATAAATTAAAAAAAGAAAAAAAGATGTGAGAGAGCCTTGAGAAGTGGAAAGACACCAAAAAAATCTAAGGGATTATTGCTATGAAGGTAATAGGATTAGGATTAGGATCACTGTAGTGATGAGCTTTTAGAGAGTGATTGATGGGAAGGTGGGAAGGATGTCTCATGTTCAAGGCTCTTTGTTAGATATTGGGATAAGAAAACAAAATAAAAAGTCTCTGTCCTTGAGGAGGATCTTGCATTATAGTATGTTGGTGGGATTTCCAGAGACTCATTTCTATGCATTAGCTCTGTTATTAATAACCTTTTTTCTTTTAGCTCTCTGATCCTCAGCCTTGTAAACTGAACCTTCTATATGAACAAATAAAGTCCATTTTTGGAGCCCCAAATATCTTCTTCTGTTCATAATGTTATTCTGGGCAAGATTGTTGAGGTCAAAGCAGTTGAGACCCTTAACAGGAAAAATTGGGATATACAGATGTAGGTGACTATATTATGACTATATGAAATACATTTCTCATGGTTGTGTTACCTTTATTGTGGCATTAACCCTTTATCTCCTGGTACATGGCCCACCTTTGCAACACCTTCATGTGTCTGAGATATCTGTTCACAGAAGGTATCTGAAATGAATTGTGATAGCTCAAGAGCAAAAAAGGACAAAGACTTATCCTAACTCTTTGCCCAAATGAATATAAGAAACGAATAGGACAATTTGTTTACCTCCTATCATCAAGAGCAGTCTCATTCAGTTATGAACCCCCACATTAAGAAATTTCCCCAGATTCCCCAATTTCCCCAAATTGTACTGTATGTACATCTTAGGGAGCAGGCTTGTGCCCAAGGATCAGGGTAGAATGATGAGCAATCTAAAAGGGAATTTTTTCAGAATTCCTCTTTTAGGGTAATGAGGAACAGGGCAGATAAAGTCCTAAGGCCTCTGTAAGTGTAGGTATATGGACAGAGGTTAAGACTCTTTGAAGGGCAGCTTTGGAGTTGAACAGTTAAGAACTTCATCCCTTGTATGAAAAGACTTGCTGATTCCATTTCTCTTCTTACTGGGATGGCATTTGTTCATTGTTTCTTCAGATTATTGATCCCAAGATGCCTCGTGAGGGCCTCCTGCACAATGGTGTGCCTATTCCTGTCCCGCCCCTGGATGTGCTAAAGCTGGGGGAGCAGAAGCAAGTGGAGGCTGGAGAGAAACTCTTCCTTGTTCTCTTCTTTGACAACAAGCGCACCTGGTGAGTGGCCATTCTTAACCTTCTATCTCTTCCTTCTTGAGTAGATTTTTCTTGAATCTTTTCCCCTGACACAAGTTCCAAAGAGATAAGATTGTTAAATCAGCTAGCTAAGTGCCTTAGACAGTTTGAACTTAAGTGTGGAGGTTTCTCATGAAGTAATGCTTATGGACCTAGATGACCTTTTTTCTCTTAGCTTTTGGAAACTGACCTAGTAATAATGAGCTGGGTGGTCAGTCTCTGTCCTATTCACATTGCCTTAGTGACTAGGAGAGCAGGAGCAGGGCTATATAAATTGGCTATGTATGAGCAGCTGAGATTGTTTTTGGTGCCAGCTAGAAGTGCCATCTTCTTGATCTTTTGGCCCTTGGAGTTTCTTGGTTTTTTGGGTTTTTTGGGTTGTTTTTTTTTTTTTTTTTTTTTTTTTTTTGCATAACACATGTTGGAGTTTCTTTGTTGCTTTAACTACCTGATTCCTGCAGTGCTGTGGAGCCTGCTTGCTGGGGCCAAGCCCTTGGGATGGTTCTAGGAGAAAATAGGTCTTTTCAGCTGGCTAGGCCTGGTGAGATGGGTCTCCAGTTCTGGGCATTAACTTCAAGCACATCTAATCCACTAAAAACCCTGGGAACAAGCTGGGCTCTATTGTCTCCAGCCCCATACCAATGGACACATATTGCTCATCACTCTGGCTATTTTTTTTCTTTTTATTCAGTTTTGAAAACTTCTTGTAAGATAGCCTTCAAGGTTCTTCATCTCAGTTAAGTTCTGTCTCTTATCGTCTCATTCTTTTGTTCTCCCATTGGCTTTGTGGGGCTTAACCTCTCTGTTCTGCTTTCCTGGAATTAGGACTCTAGTTAGAAGTGATATGAGGAGTATAAAGGGAAATGACTCAAAGACCAAGCTTTGATGGCCATGGGAGTACTAATAAAGATCATTCAGAGTCATGCCCTTCCAAATTAAAAATAGCTTGGAGGGAATATATATCAAGGTTCCTATTTATGACCTGGGCCTCCTGGTAAGCAGGGTGGGTCTTATGTTTGGGTTGCAGGCAGTGGCTTCCTCGGGACAAAGTCCTCCCCCTCGGAGTAGAAGACACCGTGGATAAATTGAAGATGCTGGAGGGCCGCAAGACCAGCATTCGCAAGTCTGTGCAAGTGGCCTATGACCGTGCCATGATCCACTTAAGCCGGGTTCGGGGCCACCATCCTTTTGTCACTTCTGGCTATCTGTAAAGGAATGGGATGTGGCCTGCCTGCCTTTGCCTCTGATCCTGGAGTGAGGAACTCTGCTCTCCCCATGATGGGACGAATGGCAGACAGCCTCTCCCTGGTGCTGTGAAGGACAGGAGGCTGTAGCCTGAAGAGTACATGGGGAAAGTCCTGTTGTGGACAACAGCATGACTCCCATGGTTGGCCCTATCATGTGCCAAAAATTCTTGGCTGAGCTCTTTCAGAGAAATTTTACTGAAGAGCCAGCTAGAGGCAGGGACAGAAGCTGGGATGTGGGCCCTGCTGTGGAGATAAACCTGCTATGGAGAATGGCTCCTGGGCTCGATTCCCAAGGGGCTGCTACCATCACTACCCCCATTACACCTTGGATTGGGCAAGGATCTGACCTTGAGCCCAGAGGTGCTGTAGATACACTAGGGTCCTATGGAGTATCTCACTGAGCTCCCCTTGTGCATCCCTTCTGCTGCTCACTATCACTTTTTCTGTAAGATTTTCTCTTGCCCCTCTTCTGTCACTTGCTCACATTTTTGCTCCTTTGCTTACTCTCGTGCCAAATTGTTAGAAATTCTCACCAATTAAATTATTTTTAAAGTCCCAGTTTCTATATAGATCTGGCTGCTATAATGGGCAGGGTCACTAGGTGAGACTGTCAAGGAGACGAGGACAAAAACTAGCAAAACATCTGTAATCCCAATCTCCAGGAAAACTTAAGAATCAAGGAATAGACATGTCTCTGGGTTAGACTTCATTATTATGGTCCCTAAGAGTACAGGTGTCTTAGCATCCTGTGAGGTTTTTTTCTCTTGGGGTAGCTAAGGTATAGACAAGGCTGCAGTGATAGACTTCTCCACTGTCTAACTTTATGGCTAAAGAACAGCATGATAGGGAAGAATGTTCTCTTGGTAGACACTGGATGTCATTAGCATTTTAAAGTTTCTTATTACTCTTTGGCTGTATCTGTCCTAATACTCTTCTCCTTTCTCCAGTCACCTCTTTCCTCTCTTTTTACAAACTTCATCCTCCATTGTGGATAGGGTCCCTGCTTGCTGGACCCTCAAGTTGTGCCAGCAGTACCTCTTGTCCCTCTCCTGATCTTCATAGCCTTGTTCTCCCTGTTATTCCTGCAGCAGAATCCTCAGGTCAAGGGGAGGATAAAACCCTGCAAACAAAACAAAACAAAACAAAACAAAACAAAACAAAACAAAAACAAGAAAAAAAAAGCTTTCATTTTCAGTGTCTCCCTCCCCCCACTCTCCCCCAACCCCTAAAAAACTGTGAACTGGGAATGTCAACCACAAGTGTTGATAGCTGTTCTCTTCTATCCCTAACCCTCAGTTGTTTCCCCCCTGTAATCTAACACCAAAGTCACAGGGCCTGGTTGCAAATCACCAAGCACTGCGTTGCTTTTTAACCTGTCGTTCTTTTTAATTGTTTTAAATTTTTCATAGGGGAATTTTGAATGAAATGAAATCTTGGGAGGAGATCACTGCCATTTCTACTCAGTCAACTTTTTAAAAGGGAAGTAAACAAACAAAATACCCACCTACCACTACTTATATATTTGGGACATGAGCCAGAGTTTAAGGGTAAACCAACAGAATAGGTCTGTGCCATTGAAAGAATGGCTGGGGTTGGGTTTTTTGTAAAATAATAATATAATGCTTAGAGCCGTGTGGATAGGGAAGGACGTGATGTACATAGTTGTAAGATATTGTTCTAAATTATTCAGGCCTATTGTTTCCCTTCTTGAAAGTCCTCCCCCACCCCACCCCACCCTTGCCCCTATCTACTTCCCTAACCCCAGTTGTGTGGCTGGGTTTTTTAAACTCACACAGTGAGTGCCATTTTATTGAAAGGAGCCAATGCATTCCCCCAGGTAGTCGATCTGCTGTGGACTTTGTGACCTGTGTCTAAACCTGTGTTTTAAGATTTGGGGATTTTCTCCACTGCCCCCTTTCTCTGTCTCTCTGTCTCTATCTCTTTTTAAAAATGATCTTTTAGAATGGGAATTGGCTCAGATCCTGCTGTGGCACTGGGGCCCGTGCGTCACTGTCGAGTCTGCTGTGAAGAAGCACACGATGCTCTATTTATTGTAGAAAGTGACTTTATTTGCTTTCTAGAATTGTTTATATCAGATGGTATAAGAGAGGTAATTAAAAAAGAGAAAAATCTATGCTTGTAAAGAAGACAAAAGTTAATTTTACCTACTATAATATGACTGTCTGAAACTTTTTTTCTCCCTGAGAAATAAATGTTCTAATGGACAGGAATAGCTGTGTGATGCTTGTTGCTTCAGTTTGGTGTGATTTATGGAACCAAATGATATGATTTAGGAGAAGAACTGCCAGTTGCAAATGATGTGTTTGGGATTTAGTACTAGTGATGAGATTGTAGGCACCAAATGTTGGAGTCCAGTCATGTAAAGAATTCACAATGGCCATTCTCTTTGGCAAAAAAAAAAAAAAAAAAAAGGTAGGTTTATTTAGGAGAAGAGGTTGTAGACAAAATGACAATAAATAAAATGAAAAAAATACAATAAATACAAAAAATAAATAGATATGAGGAGCAATAAATATGAAATAAAGTTGGGAGAGCATAGTTAGCAAAGAAAGGGATTTTTAAACAATTAATAGTGGAAAAGACAAGTTCCCTCGTGGAACTCACAATCCAGAGAAAGGAAATACTCCATGAGATGGGAGGGTCCATTGACTGGTAGGCTAAATTCTAAAAAGAATCCTAAAATCCTAAAAAGGATTTTGTACCCCCAAAAAATTAGCTATAAGAATGGGGCATGGTGAAGGGAGGGTTTGAGAGGAGAAACACTGTATGGTTTGGATGAAGGATGAGGGAAAAGAGATGAGGCAGAGTGCTATGACAGACTGACCCAAGAAGAGTTCAGCAAAGATGGTGTAAGCCACAGAACTACATGGGTAGTTCTGCCCTGGACAACTGAATAGAAATTGTTCCCTCTAATAGGAATTACTTCCCTGTCCAAGAAAATAATTCTCCAATAAGGCCAAGACTTCACTGATCTATGCCAAATGACTTGTATAGGAGGTATCTTGATACCTGAGCCTACTTAAGAAGGCAAGCTTAGGTACACTGAGTAAAAAGAGAATTTAGACACCCCCCCCTCGCCCCCAGGGATTCTAGTTCCAGCTATTCAGATTTCTAGACAAACTTTCTCCATTATTGTTTCTTCTAGCCATTGCTCCTTTTCCCTGGTGGCAACATTAAAGCCTGATTGAGCCCTCTTGCTTGCTTCTGGAAAAAGGTAGAAGGAAATACTGATAAAAGTTGGAATTCTTTCCCATAAAGCTCTCCATCCCTCTCTGGTCCTAGGAATCTACAGGAAACAGTGCCTATGGCCTGGGGTGTCAGAATGCCTGGTTCCCATGTCGGGGCTTTAATCCATTCAAGTGGCAAGAGGAGAGAGATGTCACTTTGCCTGTGATACCTGCCTTCTAAGAGGTTTTTTTTTTTTTTTAATCACTTCTCATTTTGATGACTTTTTGTTGAAATGATTCCTGTTGAGTTCCCTCCTAACTGATTCTGACATTTAACTGTAGGCCTCCTGGAATTGTTCTCATTGTAGAAAAGGGCTCACTGGGTCTCAGAGAAGAGAAATATTAGTCCCCACTGCAGGATGAGAATGAAACTGGATGGAATTCAGTCTACTGATGCCTAGCCTTATTTGTTTCTACTGGCTGTCTTTTGTTTCTTGTAGTTTATGATTTTCCTTGGGAAATATTTCTTTTCTGAAATCTCACTTCTAGGTCTTGGAAACTTAAATACTTGGATGACCACAGTTACTCTGGGGTAAAGCTTCATTTGCCAGATTGCTGGGAAGACTGGAAAAGTCTGGCAAAAAATTAGAAATAAAAGAGATCAACATCTCCCACTATATTTCAAGGTAAAACAAATGAATATGTTACTTGGATATAAAAAGTGACATCATAAGCAAATTAGAGAAACAAAGAACAAATTAACTTTCACATCTGTGAAGAGGGGTACAGTTGTCATAAACTTATGTCTAAAACAATAGAGTCAGAGAAGACAAAATGGTCAAAAGGTATGAACAGTCTTCAAAGAAAAAATCCTAGCAATCCACAACCATGAAAAAGTGTTTCAAATCACTAACAATTGGAGAAATACAGATTAAGGCTACTTTATACCTCACACCTGTCAGATTGGCAAAGATGACCAAAGGGAAATGACAAATGTTGGAGGGAGTAGGGAAAATTAGGTACACTGGGGCAATGTTGGAACTATGAATTAAATAGTCCCACCATTCTAGAAAGCAATTTGGAACTATACCCTGAGTTACTAAATTGTGTATACACTTTGACAATAGGCCTATACCCTAAAAGAGACCAAAGAAAGAAGGAAAAGGCCCACATGTTACAAAAACAGCTGATTGGAAAAAAGTCCCAAACTGGAAATTAAGTAGGTAACCCTCTATTGGATAATGTTCAAATTTAAATGTGTGCAATCCACTATTTTGTCATAAAAAATGATGAAATGGGTAGTTTCAGAGGAAACAGAAAATCTATGACCTGATATAGAGTGAACAATTTACACAATGATAACATAATAAAGAAAAATCATTTTGAAAGACTTTGGAACTCTCATCAGTGCAATAATAAACCATTAATCCAGAGGTTAGAAGATGAAAGGTCTTCCTTTCATCTCCTTACAGAGAAGAGATGGATTTAAAGTAAGAATTTGTTTAGCTTGATTATGCATAGTTAGGAGAATTTAAAAAAAAATTCAATTGGAGAAGAGGAAGAGATAATAAATATTTGCATAAATAATATTTTTTAAAAGGAAAATGAAACAGAGCTAAAATGGAAGCGCAGAAGATGGAGAGGACCTAGATGGTATAACAAGAAAGGAGAAGTTCAGAAACCAGTAGCAGGAGTGATGTGACTCAATCTTCCAACTCAGAGGAGGGTCTTCTTCCATTATCTAATTCCACCTTCAAGGAAATAACCAAGTAGGAATCCCAAATCAAAGACGACTCTACAATTCTACCACTTTAAACTAACAGAGCTTTCCATCTGGTTAATTAGGGACAAAGTTTAGCAGAATTTGATTCTTGATCAGATCCAAACCCAGGTCAGAAATTTACATAGCTTATTTCAGTGGGACAGCAAGACTTCCTGAATCAGACTCCTTTGGTGGCACTGAAAACTTAATCAGTCCCCAGCCTTTCTCTGAAATTTTAGAATAACATAGTATTCAGTACCTCCCAAAAGCAACAATAGAACCAGGCCTAGATCTCTCCAGAAGAACCTCTGAGCCCTTGAAGAATGATAAATTAAAAAAGAATTCTACCATAATGAGCTATTATGGTAGCAGGGATGCTCAAGACAAAAATGCAGTTAAAAGAGAATTACTCCAAAACATCTACAAGAAATTCCTCTGAGGGGGAAAAAAAAATAGCTCGAGAACAAACTCAATTAGAATTCCTGGAAGAAATGAAGTAAGAGTTTTTAAAAGAGTTAAAAGATGTTTTTACAAATGGAATGAAAGTGCTTGTGGAAAAAAAAAAAAAGAAAAAAGAAATGAAAGCTATGGAAGAAAGAATTGGAAAGGGAATTAATAGCTTAGTGAAAGAAACATAAAGCCTTATCCAAGCAAAAAATTCCCTGAAAATTAGAATGGACCAAATAGAAGCTAATGGCTTCATGAGGTGCAACAAGAAATATTTAAAAAACAAAACAAAACAAAACAAACAAACAAAAAAAAAAAAAACCTGACCTGGAAAACAGATCAAGGAAGAAAAATTTAGAAATAATTGGACTATCTGAAATTCATGCCCCCCCCCAAAAGAGCCCAAACATTCCATCTCAAAAAATCTTAAAAGAAAACTGCCCAGATACCTTAGAACCAGAGGACAGAGTTGAAATAAAAAGAAGCCACTGGTTACTTCTTGAAAGAAATGCCCAAATGAAGACTCCTAGGAACAACACAACTAAATTTCAAAACTTCCAGATTGAAAGAAAAAATATTGCAAGCAGCCAGAAAAAAAATGCCTTTTTCTCAGATAGACATGTTCAGGTACCAAGGAATAGAATAATACATGATTTAGCAGCTATTACTCTAAAACAGCAAAAAACTTATAATGCACTATTCTAGAAGGCAATGAGATTATAGCCAAAATCCTTACTTACCTAAACTGGTCAAAAGAAGGCAAAAAGATACACATAGAGGTGGGTATAAAAACATTTCACTTTACAGGAAAATAGGAAAGGGAAAAAAGGAGCAAGACAAATTAGAGGAAGAATCTGAAAGAGAGAGAGGTTAGTCTTAAAGAAAACAAGCTATGGATATACAGAAATATTCTTTTTGAGGTGGCAAAGGATGGAAATCTAAGAGAATGCCTATAAATTAGGAATGGATAAACAAGTTATGGTATATAAATGTGATGGAATACTATTGTGCTGAGCTCATCAGTATAATGACCAACTAGGATTCCAGACATGATGAAACATGCTACCCATTCAATAACAGAGAAATGAAGGACTTAGAATACACAGAAAAAAAATTAGGTATGGAGGGAGTAGTCAATATGGAAATTTGTTAAATTGGATTTTGTTTTACTTGTGTTCTCATTTGGTGAGGAGAGGTTGGTGAGGAGAAGTGAGAAGGCTAATCTTGGCTGATTAAAACAATTTAAAAAAAAGGAAAAAAAAAAACTTGAAAGCGACACAGAGTTGAAAATAAGGGGCTGGAGTAGAATTTCCTATACTTCAGCTGAAGTAAAAAAGTAAAAGACAAGAGTAATAATGATTTCAGACAAAGCAAGAGCAAAAATAATCTAATTAAAAGAATTAAGCAGGAAAACCTATATTTCATTTTTAGCACCATAGACAATGAACTAATATCAAGATTAAGCCTATGCATGAAATGGCATAGCATTCAAAATTCTAAAGGAAAAGTTAAATGAGTTACAGGAAGAAATGAAACTATACTAGGGACTTTTTCTTTTTAGAGCTAGATAAGTCTTATAAAATAAGGAGATGACTAGAATTATTAGTAAAGTAGGTATGTAGACCAATGGAGAAAACTGAATGAATAGAAAAGTATATGCCTTTTTCTTAGATAGACATGAAACTTTCTCAAATATTGACTGCATTGGGACATAATCTTACAAAAGCAAATATGTTACATGCAATCTTTTCAAATGTTAATACCATAAAAATTCAATAAAGGGCCATGGAAGTATAAATTAAAAATTATTTTGAAACTAATTCTAATTTATGAGTGGATCAATGAACAAATCACAGAAACAATAGTTTAATTAAAGATGACAACAATGAAATAATATAAAATTTATGAGATGCTTCTAAAACAGTATTTAGAGGAAATTTTATATCTTTAAATACATATATTAATCAAAGAAAAAGGAGCAGATCAATGAATTGAGCACAATTAAAAAAAAAACACTATAAAAAAAAGCAAATTAAAAATCCCCCAATCATAGGCAATCATGGAATCAATAAGACCCTAGCCAAAGATCCCAGGTCCTTGATAGGTAGGTGGATCATAGGGAGGGGCAACTGACAAGAGAAAACTTTTATGGAATTTAAGTGGGTCTTTGTTGCAATAGAATTCCAAAATCTCCTCCAGTAAAGCTAGAGCACTGACAGGATTATCTTGTCCTGAAGTGGGCCTTTCTTTCAGTTGTTGAATTTGTTGAATTTCATGTCAAATTCCTTGCATTGACAAAATTATCACGACCTCACAGTTACAGTATCTAATCAAAAGACTATGTCATAAATGTCAATCCCTGAGGTTATTTTCTCCAATAAAAGAAACTATTGGTATCCTACACTTTGGCTAACTCCTTTCAGGGAACTTAGTCTGCTTATTAAGCCTCATAATAACAGGCTCATTAGGAACTGCCCATTTTATGGTGTCTTCTTCCATGTTAATGGTGAGTTCTGCTAGGGAATTTAGCCTAAGTCTTTCTTTCCCCTTGTTTATTGGCTAACTGCCTTTTAGAACTTAACCCACCAGTAAATGGCATAATAATAAAAAAATCTTTGCCTCTTGACTTGGAGATGGTCTAGGTCTATAAATTCTTTTGAGATACCTCATGCCACCAGCCCCAAACCCAATGTATTTTTTGGGTTCAACTGCAGCCCAACAGTGAGCTTAGTAAAATGGAAATTAAGAAGACCTTTGAACTGATAAATAAAACTAGAAGCTAGTTTTATGAAGAAAAAAAAAAACAGTGAAATAAACCATTAGTTAATTTTAAAAAAGAAAAAAACCCAAATTACCAATATAAAAATGAAAATGGTGAATGAAGATGAAATTAAAGAAATCAGTAGGAGTTATTTTGCCCAGTTATATGCCAGTAAAACTAAATTAAATAGATGAATATTTACAAAATATAAATCTCCCAGATTAACAGATGAGAAAATGGAATAGTTAGATAACCCTTTTTTAGAAAAAGAAATTGAACAAGTCATAAATGAGCTCCCCAAGAAAAAATTCCCAGGGCCAGATGAATTTTCATGTTTGGATTCTACCAAATATTTAAGGAACAATTAATCCCAATGCTATATGAATTTTTTTTAAATAGGTAAAGAAACAGTCCTTCCAAATCCTTTTCATGACACAAATATAGTTTTGATACCCAAATCAGAGAGAGCAAAAACAGAGAAACAAAACAGGTCAATTTCCTTAATAAATATCAATAGCAGAGTGATTACAGCACTATAACACAAAGGTCATACACCATGACCAGGTGGCAGAGCTGATTCTGAGAAAACCTGGATTATAGACCATCTCCCCAACTCCCCAGGAAAATTGGGTTTGAGAATTTTAAAAATGACTCAGCATTTCAAATCCCCTTTTGCACACCTAAAAAGACCCTTGTCTCCTTTTTGGTCAGAACCCTCCTTGGCATAAGAAATATGCAAGATTGCTGTCTCCCTGCCCTTGCAAACAGTTGCAAAGATGTCAGATAAGAAAACCGGCTAACCTGTTTTCTGGTCTCTGTCAACCCTATAAAAAGCCCTTTGTCCTTTTTGTCCCCCACCATGTGCTCTAGATATTAATCCCATGTGGTCAGTAGACTCAAATTTTCTGATTAAAAATTAATATTCCTTAACTCATCTCTATATCTTGGCATAACATTACATATATAGAGAGACAGACAGACAGACAGAGGGAGAGAGAGAGAGAAAGAGTGAGATTGGAAATATTCAGGCCTTGGGAGTGAGCTCGGATTGGTAAATCCTAATCAGCCTCTAGGCTGAGATATTCCAGGGCCCTGGGGGAAACTAGGGCTGGCTGCATTGAAAACTCACTTCCACAGACCCCTACTGGGCCAAAGTAGAGAATCTGGTCTGAAACCCCTGCAGGTTAAGTCTGTTAATCCATTCTGTCTGATTGCTAGCATTCTGTTTCCCAAAGGCAGGAGGCTGGACACAGCCATATAACGCCTCTGGGCAGTGCAATTGGTAAGCCAACCTGCATTTCAATAGGTTATTTTGTTGGTCTGTGATTTTCCACCATGGGAAATTCTGTATCCAAAGTGGAAACCCCACTTGATCGTTTTCTTAGTCACTTCTCAGAGCACTTTAAATATCATGACTGTGGGGTATCATGGAAGAAAAACGAGCTGAAAGTATTCTGTCAAATGAATGGCTCTCTTTTGGGGTGGGATGGCTGCCAGAAGGCACTTATGATAGGGAAATAGTATAAGCTGTTCATCAGATTGTTGCTGGTGACCCAGGCCGTCCTGACCATTACCCATATATTGATGTCTGGTTACAGGTGGTCTCCCATCTCCCACCTTTGTTAAGGACTCAGGCCATGAAAAATGGCATTCACATCCTGATCACTAGGTTGACAGGAAGGGAAAGTAGGGCAGTCGAGTGTCAACAACTCCAAAGATGTCTGAGAAGGTGGTCTTACAGGACTCCCCCCAAGGATCCCCTAGATAGCCCCTGACCACTCCCATATGAGGGTCTGCGATTATATCCACTTTTGCTTGAATCTTCCCCCCTGCTTGACTCCCCTCCATCTACCGGCTTACCTACCTCTGTGCAAACCCCTTCATCAGCTTCCTGCCCACCATCTTCCTCCCTCACACCCTCCTACACCTGGGGTGGAGTCCCATATAAAACCCCGCCAAATCCCATCCTGCCATTGAGGGAAATAGTAGGGCCAGAGGGAGTTCCTTTTCTTGTTTATGTCCCCTTCTCAACAAACGACACATTTAATTAGAAAAGCCCAAACCCACCTTTTTTACAAAAAACCACAGGCCCTAATTAACCTCTTGGAATCTGTTTTTCATACCTCCACCTGGGATGCCTGTCAGCAGCTCCTCACCACACTGCACTACAGAAGAAAAGGATAGAATTAAAAGAGAAGCTAGAAAGGCTGTTCTGGGACTTGGTGGGGGATTGGTGGAAGAGCATCGAAATCAGGTGGAACCTAGTTTTCCATCTGAAAGACCTAATTGGGACCCCAACTCCCAATAGGGTTAGACAGCATTATCTACTTATTATAAATTTCTTCTTCAGGGTCTCAAGGCTACCACCCGAAAAATATGACAAAAATCTCTGAGGTTATGCAGATTGCAGATGAATCCCCCAGTGCTTTTCTGGAATGTCTCTATGAAGCCTACTGAACCTATAGTACCATTGACCCTGAAGCCCCTGAGAACTTTAGATCTGTTAATATTGCATTTGTGAGCCAATCTGCCCCTGATGTGCACAGGAAGTTACAGAAGCAGGAAGGTTTTGAGGGCATGAATATATATATATCCCAATTAGTTGAGATAGACCTTAAAGTTTTTAACACTAGCGACTCACCAGCTAAAGAAATCAGGGAAACAATGCTAGAGCAGTCAATGCAGCCTTGAGAGAATAACAAAGCTCTTTTAGGCATCCCTGGGGTTCCTGAACCCCATTGGATCCAGACAATGTGTCTATTGTAAACAAATCAGTCATTGGAAAAATGAATGCCCAAAATAATGTCCAGAACCAAAAAGGGGTTCTTTCCCTTATGAGGGAAGAATAAAAGGGTCCTGGTTCCCTCTCTCTGGACCCCTGGGGAACATAGGTTTCATTTGTTCATTGGGAGTCAGCCAGTAGATTTTCTAGTGGACAATGGGGCCATTTACTCTGCACTAAAGAAACCTCTTGGTCCAGTGTCTTCCAAATTAACTTCCATACAAAGTGCTACTGGTCAAATCACCTCTTATCTCTGGACCACCGAGTGCACAGTACATTTAGGGAAAGGTAGTTACTCATTCTTTTTTCGTTGTGCCAGATTGCCCATACCCCTTGCTAGGTAGAAATTTACTCCAAAAACTTCAGGCTATCTCTTTCTCTGAGGATCAGGCTACTTTAACTCTGAATCCTCCTGGCCCACCACACCTCCTTGTAAAGCATCTTCAGTCTGAGCATCTTCTGGTGGCCTCTTCTGTCCCTTCCTCTGTACCCTCTTCTTTTCTTTCTCAGTTGCAGGCTGATTTTTCCCCAAGTTTGGGCAGAACATAACCCTCCTGGTCTGGCTGCCCATCATCCTCCCATGGTTGTTCAATTTCTGGCTACTGCTTCCCCTGTATCAGTCAAGCAGTATCCCCTATCCAGAGAAGCTTATCTGGGCATTTCTGTTCACATAAATAGGTTGAAAAATGCTGGTATTCTGGTCTCCTGTCAGTCTCCTTGGAATACTCCTCTTCTTCCTATTAGAAAACCTGGTACAAGAGTATCTAATACTGGGGCAACTAGGTGGCTCAGTGGTTAGAGCACCAGCCCTGAAGTCAGGAAGGCCTGAGTTCAAATCTGATCTCAGACACTTAACATTCCCTAGCTGTGTGACCCTGGGCAAGTCACTTAACCTCAATTGCCTCAGCAAAAAACAAAAACAAAAAACCACCCTGTGCAAGATGATCTCAGAGAACTTAATAAACGGGTTGAAACCATCCACCTCACAGTTCCTAACCCATATACAGGCCTGGTTTCCCCTAGCCATATTGTGTATACTGTTCTTGATCTAAAGGATGCTTTCTTTTCAATACCCTTTTCCCCTGTTAGCAAACTCCTGTTTGCTTTTCAAGGGGTGCATCCCTAAGGAGGATTCTCAGGACAGCTTGTTTGGACTAGACTACCACAGGGTTTTAAAAATTCTCCCACTCTATTCGATGAGGCCCTTCACCTGGACCTCCAACCTTTCCGGGCAGAACAATCTTACTACCCCCTTGTCCAATATATAGATGACCTCCTCCTTGCAGCACCTGATGAATGCCTCTATCTAAAAGCCACTTGTGCACTTCTACAACTCTTACAATCTCTCTGGTACTTTGTTTTTGTGTGAAAAGCTCAGCTCTGTCTCCCTAAGGTCTCTTATCTGGGCTATATTCTTGAATCTGGTCACCGTTCCCCGTCCTAGAAGGATGTGCAGGCTTTCTTACCCGTTCCTATCTCTTCTACAAAAAAGCAGGTGCGTGAATTTTGGGGCACAGCCGGTTACTGCTGCCTGTGGATTCCCTCTTTTGCGAAATTGCTAAACCCCTCTATTCTGCTAAGATAAGGGGCAGGTCCCCTTATCTAGGGCCCCTCTGAGCAGGCTTCCTTTTTGATCGTCTCAGAAAGGCTCTCACTGATGTCACAAAACCTTTCCACCTTCTTGTGACAGAAGCCAGCGAGGCTGCAAAGGGGGTTCTCACTCAGACATTAGGCCCACAGTGCTGGCAGGTCGCTTATCTCTCTGCTTCCCTGCTTAAGAGCTGTGGTGGCCACCCTCCTAGTTAAAGAGGCTGATAAGCTTTCCTTAGGGCAGTTTCTCTTCGTTTCTGCCCCCCACTCAGTTGAAGCCCTTCTTAGATGTACCCTGACCAATGGCTCTCTAATGCATGAATCACCCACCATCAGGCTCTGCTTCTCAACCATCCTCACCTCACTTTTTCTGCTTTAAATCCTGTGACCCTGCTTCCGGACCCCTCTACAGATCCTAACCTTATACATGACTGTTTCCAACTTCTTGACCAAGCCCAGTCAGCCAGACCTGACCTCCTGGCCACCCACTAACAAGTCCCAACCTTATCCTTTTTACTGATGGGAGTAGCTTGGTCTTGGGAAACGCCCGAGTTTCCAGAGCCTCGGTTGTAGGACTACCCTTCTCTTTCTACCCTGTGCTCTTCTTCCCTTCCATCTGGGTCTTCTGCCCAGAAGACTGATCTTATTGCCCTGACTCACACCCTTCACACTGCAGAAGAGAAATCAGCCAATATTTTCACTGACAGCCGTTATATCTTTGCAACAGCCTATGTCCATGCCTCTCTTTACAAAGAAAGAGGTCTGCTGACCTTGGCTGGCAAAGAAATAAAAAACAAGAAGAGATATTTTCCTTCCTAGATTCTATTTGGCTGCTCCTCTCTGTTGCTGTCATTCACTGTCCAGGTCACCAACCTGGGGAAACAATGAAAACAGTGGATAATCAGGCTGCCGATGCAGCAGCTCTCCCACCCTCTTCCCTACCTTTAGCCCCCTTCCTCCTGAGCCTATGTACTCTCCCTTGGAAGATTCCTTTGCCACAGAAAAAGGGGGGAAGAAGGAGGGCCCTTGGTGGTACATAGAGGACAAAATATTCCACAAGCATTAGGTAGAGACTTACATGATTTCTCTCATTCGGGTGAAAAAAGAATGCATCAGCTATTAAGCAGATATTATGTAAAAGATGTCAGCCAACTGATCAGAAGCTATATTTACAGATGTACTAGTTGTACCCAAGTAAATGTAAGAGGAATTAAAGAGGCCCATGTAGGAACCAAGCTTAAGGGAAATATCCCAGGAGAAAGATGGGAAGTAGATTATACTGAAATAAAGCCATCAATAACTGGGTACAAGTACCTCCTGGTTTTTGTGGACACTTTTTCAGGATGGGTGGAGGCTTTCCACCACAAGGAATGAGACAGTTCTGACAGTTGTTAAGAAGATACTAAATGAACTAATGCCCCATTTTGGTCTCCCAGTGGCCATAGGATCTGACAATGGTCCTGCTTTTGTTGTGCAAATATCGCAAGGCATCAGCAAGGCACTAGATATCCAATGGAAACTCCATTGTACATACAGACCACAGAACTCCGGGTAGGTAGAGAGGATGAATAGAACATTTAAAGAGTTCCTCACTAAGCTTGTCTCGGAAACCCCAAACTCCTGGGTCTCATTACTACCATTAGCCTTTCTCAGAAGTAGATGTAGCCCCAGTAAACTGGGTTTAACTCCTTTTGGAATCATGTTTGAGAGATCCCCACCTAATCTACCTTTAGTCAGGGAGAATCTAACCACTGAAATTTCTAACTCCTCCCTTATCAAGTTCCTCCAAGGTCTACAAAAAGCCCAGAAAGACATCTTCTCAGGGAAGCCCTTCCTATCCCAGATATAACTTCAGCCTAGTTCCAGCCTAGTGATGCAGTACTGGTGAAGAAGTTCTCCACCAAAGGAAGGAATTTGTGTCCAAAGAAGAACTGGAACTCTTAATTGAACACCAGATAGATAATTTTGATTATATTAAGTTAAAAAGTTTTTGTACAAACAAAACTAACACAGACAAGATTAGGAGGGAAACAATAAATTGGGAAATCATCTTTACATTTAAGGATTCTGATAAAGGCCTCATTTCTAAAATATAATCAGAATTGTCTCATATTTATAAGAATTCAAGCCATTCTCCAATTGATAAATGGTTAAAGGATATGGACAGTTTTCAGATGATGAAATGAAAACCATTTCTAGTCATATGAAAAGGTGCTCCAAATCACTATTGATCAAAGAAATGCAAATTAAGACAACTCTGTGGTACCACTACACACCTGTCAGATTGGCTAAAATGACAGGAAAAGATAATGACGAATGTTGGAGGGGATGTGGGAAAACTGGGACACTAATACATTGTTGGTGGAACTGTGAACAGATCCAACCATTCTGGAGAGCAATTTGGAGCTATGCTCAAAATGTTATCAAAGTGTACATACCCTTTGACCCAGCAGTGTTTCTACTGGGCCTATATCCCAAAAAGATCTTAAAGGAGGAAAAGGGCCCCACATGTGAAAAAATGTTTGTGGCAGCCCTTTTTTTAGTGGCAATAAACTGGAAACTGAATGGATGCCCATCAATTGGAGAATGGCTGAATAAATTATGGTATATGAATGTTATGGAATATTATTGTTCTGTAAGAAATGACCAGCAGGATGATTTCAGAGAGGCCTGGAGAGACTTGCATGAACTGATGCTGAGTGAAATGAGCAGAACCAGGAGATCATTAGGAGATCATTATACACGGCAACAGCAATACTATATGATGATCAATTCTGACAGACATGGCTCTCTTCAACAATGAAATGTTTCAAACCACTTCCAATTGTTCAGTGATGAAGAAAGCTATATACACCCAGGGAGAGGCCTGTGGGATCTGAGTGTGGACCACAACATAGCATTTTCATGCTCTCTATTGATGTTTGCTTGCATTATGTTTCCCTTCTCATTTTTTTTTCTTGTAGATTCGATTTTTCTTGCACAGCAAGACAACTGTATAAATATATATACACATTTGATTTGCCAAGTTTTTTTTGACATGGTTAACATGTATTGGACTTCCTGCCATCTAGGGGAGGGGGTGGGAGGTAGGGGGGAAAATTTGTAACAGAAAGCTTTGCAAGGGTCAATGATGAAAAATTACCCATACATATGTTTTGCAAATAATAAGCTTTAATAAAATGAAAAAGAAAAAAAAAAAAGAAGAAGAAGAAGAAGTTCTCCACCACTTCTTGAACCATGGTGGAAAGGACTTTATACTGTGATCTTCACCACACCTACCACTGTGAAAATGGAGTCCATCCCTGCCTGGAGCCATTACAGCAGAATAAAGTTGGCAGTTACAACTGAATGGAAGGGGAAAACTAGTGAAAATCCCCTGAAATTAAGACTGCTCCTCTGGCCCCTGATTCCTATGTTTTTCAGCCCCTGATCTGATCTATGACAAACAGGGAGTGAAAATTCCTGGGTTTTTGTCCTCATAATTCTATTGATTCTGATTGCATCTGCCCTTTTTGTGCATATATGGACCATAACCTTTTTGAAGGAACTTCTGTCTTTCCTCCAGAAGCGTAATTCCAGAGTCTCACCGTGGGGGTTTCATTTGCTTTTCTCTTCCTCCTACTTCTCTACTTTCATAGAAAACCCACATATTCTGAGCCCCACATGGACCATGGCCTAAGGAGACCTGGATAGAGGCCCCTCGATACCTGCCACCTATTACTCAGACCGGACCCTTTATGGTAATGGATCTTACCCTAGCCCCTTGCTTCTATTTTCATGCCCCAATAGACCCACCTGTCCATCTGTGCCCTAACACTGGCACTCACTCCCTGGGGAAGGACTCCTTCAAGGTGACCATACAAACCTTGTCAGCAGACTCAAACTGTCCTGATTCCCCCCCCATACCCTTTCATCTTAACTATCCAACAACTCCAGGGAGTCCCGAAGATTAACCCTTTTTTCTAGGGTGAGTAGCACATGGGGCCATTCCTTCTTAGTACAATGCATGGACCCACCCCCTTCGAGGGGCCCCATGGGACCTTTAGGTACCCTAATCACTCTTCCTAAAACCAAAACCTTCGTCCCACCTAACCCTATTCAGCCAGTCCCAATCCCAGTGCTAGCTCCTGTTCAATTCAACTTAGGCACTGCTGCATCTTCCAACACACTAGTTCCTGTCAAAAGCCCTCCCCACGATTCTCCTCAGCCTTACTCCTTGCTTGATCTATTACCAGCAGTGCATTCATTTTTAAATTTCACACAGCCTCAGCAGGGCTGTGATTATTGACTCTGCCTTGTCTCAAACCCCCTTATTTTATTGGTCTTGCCTTAACAGACCCAGTCACTGGAATTACTTCCCAATCCACCTGTTCTTGGGAACAACAAAAAACACCCTTGGAGAGCTTCAGGGTACAGGCACCTGTCTGGTGACTGCCTCCACAAGTCTTTCTGACCCTCTCCTCCAGTCCTGTAACCCCAGTTCTTTAATTAATGTTTCAGCATCCTCGGCTGATGCTGCAGTTTGGTATCAGGTCCCTGAAGGTTTGTGGTTTGCTTGTCATGAAGATCTGACTAAATACTCTCATACTCTTCTCACAGATCCAGAGCCTTTCTGTATCCTGGTAGCAGTGCTCCCTTGGCCATGTGTTCTTCAGGGCAGGGACAGATGGAACTATTTCGGGTCTCACCTTTCCCCTTCGGGCTTTTGCTGTGCAGTGCAGTTCCTTCCTCTCATAGTAGGGCTAGGATTGGCTGGCACAATTGCTCTGAGCACTGCTGCCCTCCTCATAAGCAATTCAGGTTGTGCTGAGTTGAGTGCATAAAGACAGCAGACCTAACTTACATCAAAATGACCATCTCAACATTGGAAAACCTGGTTGATTTCCTGGCTGAGATGGTGCTCCAAAATTGGAGAGGGCTTGATGTGCTATTCCTGCAGCAGGGAGGCCTCTGTGCAGCCCTAAATGAGGAAAGCTGTTTTTAATGCTAACAGCTCTGGGGTTATCAGGGAAAATCTGGCTCTTGTCCATAAGAATCCTGAATCCAGGTGAATGAGCAGGTGTTGAGAAGTGAGAGATGAGGGGTGAGAGATACCCTAAACAGTGATGGGGTCCCCAGGCCTGTGTCCCAGGTTTTTGTAAAAGAATTCACAGTCCCAATCTGCAGGTGAGATTTTTGGCAAAAGATGGGGTCCCATCTGTGGGCTGTCTTGAGGATGCTGATGGCCCACCCAACAATCCTGAATGCCCCCACTGTCTGGGCCACCGAATGACATCAAGAAAAGCCAGAGAGAAAATGCTAGGAACAAAGTTCTCATCTTTGGAGTGGGAAAACGTAAGGAAGAAGATTAGAGTGAGGGGAAGAAGGACACAATTTCACCCTTCTTTCTCCAGAGTGTTTTCAGGGGTGCTGTGCAAGAGTAGCTTCAGATCCTCTATGGGTTCACAGGAATATTCTGAAATATCTGAAGGAGAAGTAACAGAAGCAGCATTTTTAATCCTAGAAACATGAGTCCAGCTGGGGAACCCTTCCAGTTTAACTGATGTTGGAGTAGTCAGTATAACCTAATTTGGTCCTTTCCACTTTACATTAGAGGCTCAGCACCTTGAGGTTTCCAAGATTTCAAGTATAACATGCCCCCTAGATTCATAGGGGCGTCAGTATGGGTTATGAGCATCTGTAGGTTTAGGGACATGCTCATTTGCATATTCAGAAAGAACTTTCTGGACTGCACCAAGCTATGGGGCAAACTGAGTGACCAGATGCTGTTCTGGATCTACAAGAATGTCAGAGGTTCAGAAGGGCCTCCTATACAGGAGTTCAAAGGGGCTCAGCTTAATGTTCTCTTGAGGTGCAATATTGAGCCTAAGAAGCCCTAATGGGAGATTTCTTCACCCAGTCCTCTAGTCTCTAAACACGGTTTAGTAAGGATTCGATTGAAGGTGTGATTCATTTTCTCCATCTTCCCAGAAGCCTGAGGACGCCAAGCAGAGTGGATGTGGTAGGTGATTTTAAGTGCCGTGGCCACATTTTGGGTTACCTCAGAAGTGAAAGCTGAGCCATTGTCTCTCTGTAAGGAGCTGGGCAGGCCAAATCGAGGTGGGATCTCTTTTAGCAAACACTTTGATACCTCCTGAGCTTTCTCAGTCCTGAAGGGAAAAGCTTCTACCCAATTAGTAAAGGTGTCAACAAAGACCAAAAGCAACTTGAAACCTCTGCAAGGGGGCATATGTGCCAAGTCTATTTGCCAATCTTCCCCTGGGTATGTGCCTCTTCTTTGAACAGGCTGCAGGAGAGGGGGAGGTCTAACAGCTCCTTCAAGATTTACTTGGGCATAAATTGGACAGGCCTGGTAGAATGTCTGATCATTTCCCCCAGCTTGTGAACAGTAAAAATGTGTTTCATAAAGGATTGAAGAACATTTCTTCCCAAGTGGGTAGCTTGGTGAAGACCAAAAATAAGTTTCCATTGATTTACCTCTGGGATTAAAAGTTGGCTTGAGGGTGTTTGAAATCAGCCAGAAGGAGAAAAGGTGTATCCCTTTTCTTCTGCAAGAGTTTGTTCTGGTGAGCTATATGAAGAATCAGGAACTGGGGGATTAAAGGTGCCATAGTCAGGGGTGAATGGGCAGAAGCTCGAGCAGTTGAATCTGCAAGCCTGCTCCCCTCGGTCTGACGCGAATCTCCCTCCTGATGTCCTTTACAAAATATGACTGAAACCTCTATGGGTTGGTGGACAGCTTGCAATAGCTGTACAATTTCTCCTGCATATTTAATAGAAGAATTCTTTACTGTTAAAACTTCCCTTTCTTTCCATATAGTCCCATGAGCATGCAAAATATGAAAGGCATATTTGGGGTCAGTAGAGATGCTCACTCTCATTCCCTTCCCCCGTTCCAAAGCTCTGGTTAGGACGACGGGTTCAGCTTTCTGGGCAGAAGTTGCAGGGGGAAGTAGCTTAGCCTCCAGGGTGCTCTTCCAGGTCACCATAGAATAACTCGCTTTTCTTTCCCCATTTTCAAGAAAACTGGATCCATCTGTAAACCATTCACCATCTGGGTTAGGGTTAAAAGGAATGTCCCTCAAGTCCGGTCAACTGGAGTAGACAGAATCTAAAGTTTCCTCACAATTATGATGAATGTCTCCTGACTGAGCTTAGTCAGGGAGTAGGGTGGCAGGATTAAGGGTATAGCCCACACAGAGAGTCAGGCCAAAGGTCTCTAGTAGGAAAGTCTGATGTCTAGTAAGCCTCCCACTAGCAAGCCACCGATGCCCTTTGGCTTTTAAAATGCTCAGAACCGGTGGGGGATTAGGTCATGGTCCAAATATTTGACAGATTGGCAGGCAATGTGGGCTTTGGAGAAGGAGACCCTTTAGCCCATAGAGGCCAGAAAATTAAGAGTTTTTATGGCTGCATCTAGGGAAACCTCTCAGGTGGGGTTGCAGATCCAGATACCATCCACATACTGGATGAGACTGCTATTAAGTAGCTCCAAATCCCTTAAATCTTTAGCCAGTGCTAAAAATTTGTGCTTAAGAAATTTCTTAATCAGGGGTTAGAATCCCTCCCTAGCCTCTGGCTTTATTGGGTATTGGCGTTTATGGGGGTCCTGCAGCCTGACTAAGGCTGGGGTAGTGTGAGTGGGGTGGCCAGGAATTCCTTGGTCCCAGACAGAGTAATCTATTTTCTCCCAGATTTCAGAGGGAATATGGGAGGGCTTTGAAAGAAGCACAAAAAGATCCCCTGGAGGTCTGAGAAGAGAAAATTGGGTCCCTAATTTCACCATTAAATCACACCCCAATAAGGGAGCAGGATAGGAGTGTTTAAACAACTGGCAAGGCAGAGGGAAAGTCTCAAAACAATTAAGTTTCCCTTCTCAACCCATTATCCTATGGGGGAAGAGTGGCTGAGACCAGAGTGTTGAAGTGAGACAGAAGAGAGGCCCCCGTAGCAAAAAGGAATTCAATGGTCTTACCAGCCACATCTGAGAATACCCAGGGTTCAGCTATTGTGGGGGAGCAAGAAGGAGCTTGACCAGGCCCTAAAATCCTGCCAGAGGGCAGGGCATTGAGGGGGCAGCTGGTCCCCTATAGGCAGTCTCTCCTCAAGTGCCTCTCTTAAAAGATCTCAAAACTAAAAACGGGAAAGGACAGGGGTTTCTTCCAATGAGAGTTCTGGGCTCAATGGCCCTGTCCATTACACCTGAAGCATGAACTCCTATGGTTCTCAGGTATGGCAGCAGCTAAAATTTGGGACTCTTCTCTATTTTTCACTTTAACTCAGCCATTTTTTTCCTCTGCCGCAGTTCAGTTCCTACTATTAAAGACTCCAATGCTGTTTCTAACAGCTGAGTCAGAGAAGTTTGAGGGCCCAAAGCTGGCTTCTGCAGCTTCCTCTGAATATCTGGGGCAGATTGTTTAATATTAACATCTCCCCAGGAAAGATCTAATTGGAGGGCATTGGCCTTAGACCCCTCAATAAACTTGTTGGGATCCTCAGAGTAATGGCCAGGTTTTTCCTTAATCTGGGAGAGATTGGACATTGAAAAAGGCACCTGTACTCTGAGTGTCTCTCCCTGAGAGTCTGCTACTTCTCTCAGGGGGCAGAGGTTAGACCGGCTGGCTGAATCAGGATCCTGAGGAGGAGAAAAAGGGGTCCCACTCCTTGTATGAGAGGGAATGAGCAGCAGGAGTAGGGAGGTCTCAAGATCTGATTCAGGAAGTGAGAGGGACAGAGTTAAAGAAATATTGTTGGACATAAGATCCTGTCTTTGATAAGGAGGTGGTTCTTTTTTTTTTTCTTTTAATTTGCAAAACATATGTATGGGTAATTCTTCAACATTAACCCTTCCAAATCTTTCTGTTACAAATTTTCCCCCCTACTCCCCACCCCTCCCCTAGATAGCAGGATATCCACTACATGTTAATTATGTTAAAATACTTGACAAATCGAATATATGTATACATATTTCCACACTTATCATTGTAGTGCAAGAAAAATCGTATCTACATGAACAAAAAATCAGATAAAGGAAACAGAATGTAAGCAAACATCAATCCAGAGCATGAAAATGTTATGTTTGGGTCCACCTTTCATATCCCTCTCTCTGGGTGTATATGGCTTTCTTCACTGAACAATTGGAACTGGTTTGAAACATCTCATTGCTGCAGAGAGCCATGTCCATCAGAATTGATCATCATGTAATGTTGTTGCTGTGTATGATGATCTCCTGGTTCTGCTCGTTTCACTCAGCATCAGTTCGTGCAAGTCTCTCCAGGCCTCTCTGAAATCGTCCTGCTGGTTGTTTCTTCCAGAACAATAATATTCCATAACATTCATATACCATAATTTATTCAGCCATTCTCCAATTGATGGGCATCCATTCAGTTAAGGAGATGGTTCTGAAAGGGATTCAAAGCCCTCTTGATAAGGACTGCATGGGGATGCAGAGAAGGGATCCTGTGTCCCTAGAGGGATAGGAAGGAGGGATTATTTAAAAGGTTAATATCTAATTTTGATTTCCCTCCAGTAAATTTTAGCAGCACCCTGCAGTGGTGTTTAAATTTAAGTGTTTTAGTTTTGAGATCTTTTAAGCCAAATTTGTCTCTGTTTTTTAAGAGACAGTCTAAGGGAGAATCCTTAGGAATAGAGACAGAGGTGGATTGTCCCATTTTTTGCCACAAGTCTTACATTTTCCATATTCTATAGCACCCTCTCCTCTCAGGCATCCCTAGAGATGGAAACAAGTGATAGAAATTTCCCCTGCTTAAGGGTACTTGCTAAAAGATGCAGCAATTACCAGTCTAGGAATCCCTAGTCAAGGAAGTTTGCTGAACCTAGAGTTCCCGACAGCCCAAACCTTTCAGGGTGTTTAGGTGTCCTAGGTATAGAACAGAGACAATAGAGGCAAGAGGAGGCTTACCTCGGCCAAAATTTCAGGGATCCCCATACAGGCCACCAAATGTTGAGGGGTGAGAGATATCCTAACAGCGATGGGGTCCCCAGCCGATGTCCCAAGTTTTTGTGAAAGCATTCATAGTGCCAATCTGCAGGCAAGGTTTTTGGCAAATAATGGGTTTATTTTCACTGAGAAACAACTTCCTTCAATGGGCTATTCCTGATAGGAATTAGCAAAAGTTTGAGTACAGAATTTTGTCTTTTATTAGCATTCTGTGGTTTGGGGCTAGGGAGCCATTAGGGACTAATTTTCAAATAAATAAAGAGTGGTGATTGTTTCCCAGACCAAAGTGATTCCCAGATCAATCGGGGAGTGGAAGATTCCCATGGGAAACCAGGTAGCTTTCCCAAGGGAGATTCAGGTGAGTGGGGATCATTTTAAGGAATTTCCCCAGGCCAGGTGGCCCACCCTCCACAAAGATCAGGGAGACAGAGTCCTTATTACACCAAGGGGTCGAACTGGTATCAGTCCCTGTTTAATTCCTCTCCATGGCTAACTATTTTGATCTCCTCTCTTGTGGGACCATCGTTTCTCCTCCCTGCATTCACAAGCCTCTGCATCTTTTCTAGTCTTGTTTGATTTATCTGGTCTCAGGATAATAAATGAAAATTATGGTACTGCAACCTCTAAATTACTTGGAGGGTGATGTTGATTCAATGATTTGAATTCCCCTAAAAAGCAGTAGGAAATGATAAAACCTGGATTATAGACTACAGCCCCAATCCCCCAGGAAAACTGGGTTTGATTTAAATTTAATTTAATTTAAAATTACCCAGCAATCCCTGTTGTGCCACATGTATTAGTTTCCCTCAATTGCTCAGTCTAAGGCACAGTTCCCAATATCAGTTTCCCTAAATTGCCCTGTTTTCCTTAATGCTACAGTTCCCATGTACAAAACTTCCCTTAATTGCTCTGTCCCAGAATAGCAACCCCCACTTCCTGACCTTCAGAAATAATTGGACTCACATTCCAATGGAATCATAAAACTTCCAAATGGCCAGCTTCAACATCCCCTTATCTGTATGACCCAGACTTACTGTCTCAGTTTCTAAGCAGCTTTCACTCCCTACCTGAATTTATAACTTTAGTACTCTTCTTCTCCTCACTCCCTACCTGTTAGAATTGAATTAATAGTTTCTTTTGAACCTCTGATATCTCTCAGCTGTTCTTTCTCCCTGAGCTATATAAATCCATGATTTGCCTCAATGGATCACTGAATACTTTGTGACGTCAGTCCTATTCAGTTGATTAGTTTTATATCTGGATCAATAAAGTAATATCTGATCTCTAATGTGTGATTCTATCTCAGTTTCTCCCTGAGCATAACATCCCAAATCCCCTTTTGCATACCTAAAAAGATCTTTTTAGTCTCCTTTTCTTTCAGAACCCTCCTTGACATAAGAATAGCAATGGAAATCTCATGCAATACTGATGTCTCCCTGCCCTTGTCTTTGATGTATTTCCTCAACAACAGTTGCAAAGATGTCAGAAAAGGAAACAGGCTAACCTGTTTTCTGGTGTCTGTCAACCCTATAAAAAGCCCTATGTCCTTTTTGTTCCCCATCACACGCTCTGGATTTTGATCCCATGTGGTCAGTTAGTTGACTTAAATTCTCCAATTAAAAATTAATATTTCTCAACTCATCTCTATATTTTGGCATAACATTTTGAAATTAGGAAAACTATGAACATAACTAACCAAGTCAACAACAAAAATCATATGATTATTTCAACAGATGCAGAAGAAGTTTTTGACAAAATAACATCTATAGCATAGGAATAAATGGGTCTTCTTAAAATGATGTAGTATCTATGCAAAATCAAGAGCAAGCATTATCTGTTATGGGGATAAGCTAGAAGCTTTCCCTATAAGATCAAAGAAGGAAAAGAATATCCATTATTATTACTATTATTCAAAATTGTACTAGAAATGCTAGTATAGCAATAAGAAAAGAAAAAGAAATTGAAGGAATAAAAATAGGCAATGAGGAAGCAAAACTATCATTCTTTAATACTGGCATTGTACAAAATTAGTGACTGCTGTTTCCTGGTTTCCCATTCTTTCTTCTTTTCTGTAGATGCCAGATAGCTGTCCTTTGAATATAATGTAACATAGCTTCTAGGGGAGATTGCAGTGATTTTGAGGTCCCCTGACCTTGGGGGGCTTCTGTTTTAACAATAAGTCAGTAATTCTAAATCTGGTTTTGGAGTCTGCCTCAGGAACTTCCCACACCCAATCTAAGAATAACAATATATCTGATTCTGAATAGACCATTCCTCAATTCATTGTTGACTGTCTGATAGCTTCTGGTCTCAAGATAGTCCCTTGGTCCAAACTCTATGAGACAATAGTGATAATCTCTTGGTCAGTGAGAACCAAATTCTAGAGAATTGGTCTCTTGGTCCTACCTCTGGGCCATAGAATTAGCATGTCAATGATAGAAAACTGGATAAAGGGGTCTGCTCTCCCTTTGCACTTTGCTAATCCCTTCTGGAATTTAGCCCACTGTTTTCAGTATATTAAATCTTTTGCCCCTTAACTTAAAGACTGAGTGTTGCTAATTCTTTTGCCTTACCTGTGACAATGACCTGGGGACCCCCAAAATGTGCTTTATCCCTCAACAAATGCACATCATTTAGTTTATAGCTTAAGGGAGCACCTGTGATAGACTAATCCAAGCCGTAAAGAAATGTGCACCTCATATTTAACCTATATGGGATTGCTTACTGTCTTGGGGAAGTGGGGAGGTAAAGAGGGAAGGAAGAAAAATTTGGAACAAAAAGTTTTACAAAAATGAATTGTAAAAACTGTCTTTGCATGTGTTTGGAAAAATAAAATACTATTAAGGGGAAAATAGTATTTTCTTTTTAAAAAAGAAAAAGAAATGTGCATTTATTGGTGTTGAGGCAACTGTACACAAAGTGTTTTAGCTTTAGGTGCTTACTATAACACTTTTCCTGAGCTTGCCTAATTCATTAGGAAGAAGCCTTAATTAATTTCTTTAAACAATTTTGGCAATCACAAAAGAATCACTTCACCTGGATGCTCTCTCTGGAGAAGGCTCACAGCCCCTACTGGTATTTTTGCCCTATTGCTAGGTGGAGTGGACTTTCCTCAGCAGTCAGTCATGAAGGGATTGGAGAATATAACTCCCCAAGTTCAAAAAGGATAAAGAGAAATAGGTCTCCAACCCAAATCATTATATATATGTGTGTGTGTGTGTGTGTGTGTGTGTGTGTGTGTGCATGTGTGTGCATGTGCGCACATGTGTGTGTGTGTATTTATGTATATATATATTTATTTATGCAAGAGAAAGAGAAGCTTTGTGTGGAAGAGGCAGGTAAGAGAATGAGCTTGCAGGGCAAGCATGGAAATGTCCCCTTATTTGCAAGGAAATATCAGTTTCACAAGGGAATGGTAGTCCCAAAGTTCCTGTTGACTTCTGGGTGGACTAGCCCTTAAGTTTGGGATGAGGAAATCCTGCCAGTTATGTCCACATCTGAATGGTGAGGCTCAGTAAAGTAAGGAAAAATTGTGAAAAGAAAATTGAGCTAGGTAAAAGTCAGGACTTTGAATACTAAAAATCAGGCTTAAAGATCAATAGCCTAGAACAAATGAGATTTTTTGTGTTGTTTGAAAGAAACTTGGAAACAGAAATTGTCTTCATTATCATAAAACAAAAATCTAAAAACCCTCAAGGGAAAAGAAAGGATTAAGGAATGGACAGTTGAGAAAACTGAAAAGAGAATCCTGTGGAAACAGCTACTCTGTGAGACCACCACCCCAACTCACCATCATGCAGGGGCTAGGGATCTGTTGGTAGATAATGGGGATGAATATTCACAATGATAAGCAAAGGGAAATGAAAGTTCCTGAATGCAATCAGTGTGGAATGTTTAAAGTGATAAAATGAATTATTTTCTATTTAACATAATTTGGGAATAAATTTGACTAAATTAATGTCATCTGACTGGTAATAAGTTTTGTTTCATGTTTTAAATACATTATATATACATACATACATATACATATATGTGTATATATTATATATATATATAATTTTTGTGTTTGTAAAATTTTTTCTTATGTAAAATTTGGGAAACCATTTTACAAGAAATGCTATTAGAAAAGTAACTTCTCTTTTAATCTGGATGCTGTTAGATATAAATTTAGCTATTAAGGAATGTGGTAAAAAATGTTTGAAAACAAATATTTAATAGAGCATATTAGCTTTAAAGGGGTCAGAATACAATGTGGTCATTCTTAATTTATATGTGAAGAATAAATGAAATATCCTTATGTTTATTTGCTCTTTTACTATCTTAAGCTGTGATTGGTGAAATTACACTATTTGGAATAAAATCATTTGGGACTGTGATTTGAGATTGTTCTGAGTTTGATTTCAAGTATGACTGTCTGAAGTGTCATTAAAAAAATAGTCCACCATTCAAGAAAAATGCCATGTGCTGCCCAAAGGGAGTACAGTTTGAGAATTGATATAGATGGATGTCCATGTCTGGGAAAATCGACAGGATGACCTTGTCTAAGAGAAGGCATGATCCTCTTGGTTAAATTATCCCATTGTGCCATTTTCTTTCTGAATAGGAAACTTTTCTGCTTGGTTAATTCTGAGCCTGGCTTTTGATACTCAGTGAATAATGTTCCACATGACTGATTGTTGGATATGACTTGTCTCTGGAATCAAAAAGAGCTAAAGATGTTTTTCTTCTGTAGTGGCTTATGTTAGATCAGTGTGTACCCTCAAAGAGACAGTCTGGGTAGCATCATAACCATGCTCTTCCCTTTTCCTTTCATAGCAAATTTCTGTTATCAGGCTAGGTGAACAGCCACAATTTTGTCATTGCAAAGCTGAATCTAATAATTAACATTAATGCAAAAACATTTGAATTACTATAATAGGATGAATATATGAAAGATGTTACTGCTTCAATCTGAATTTGAAGTCAACTTCATATCTTGAGCAACTAAATAAATGAATTCTTAGTCTTTCCATTCCCTTGCTAATAGTTATATATTGATTTATAAGATGAGATTCTTGAAATAGCTCATTCTCTCAGGATAAATTTTACACACACACACAAACACACACATTTGTATGTACATATACAAACATTCACATGTAAGTATATGTATGTACATGTGTGTTTGTGTGTATATATGTGTGTATGTATATGTATAGATACAACCCCAAAACAAGGAATAGGATAAAAATATAAAATCTGAAGAAAAAAATTAGTAGAATAGTAAAGTCTGAGGAAGCAACAAGATTATGCCTAGGTTTGTGTGAAAATTTCTTGAGTTAAAAGGAGTTGAATTGGAAAAAATTTAAGAAGGCTTGCACTGTTGGTAAAATTGTAAACTGGTCCAACCACTCTTAGGAACAATTTAGAACTAAATTCAAAGGACTGATCTAGCAATAACACTAACTAGATCTGTATTCCAAAGAAAACAGAAAAGAACCTATACTATATGTTCAAATATATTTATCCCAAAGGAATGACCCTACTAGTGAGAATTTCAGGAGCTATAGCAGATAGGAATGGATTGAGATGGAAGGATTCTTTATTTCCCTTAATCCAAACCACGTATAACCCAAAATTGAAACAAAGTAGGTACCCATCAACTGAATAATGTTAACCAAAACCTGTTTTTTTTAATGTAATGTTTTTAATCAGGTCATGAGAAATTATGAATATGAAGAATTGAGAAAAATATGGGATGTTCTTTTTGTAATGGCAAAGAATTGGAAATTGAGAGGATGCCCATCATTTGGGGAAATGACTGAATAAGCTGTGGTATATGATTGTGATGGAATACTATTGTGCTCTAAGAAATGATGAGTAGCATGATTTCAGAAAAACTTGGAAAAATTTATATTATCTGGTACAAAGCAAAAGGAGCAAAACTAGGAGAACATTGTGCATAGTAATAGCAATATTGTATCAGTGATCAACTGTGAAAAATTTAGCTACTCTGACAATATGATGATCCAAGACAATTCCAAAGTATCCATGACAAATGCCATCTATTTCCACTGAGAGAACTGATCAGTCCTAAGAGCAAATTGAAGCATACTTTTTTTTTTTCACTTTCTCTGTTTTTTGCCTTTTGTTTGTTGTTGTTTTGGTAACATGTCTAAGGAGGAAATATGTTTTGCATGAATTCATATGTATAATGTTGTTGGCTTTCTCAATGAATGTGGGAAGAATTTGCAACTCAAAAAAAAAGATTTTTTTAGAGTGTTAAATAAATAAATAATTTATTGAAAAAGAAAAATAGAAGTAAATGGGGCAGGGGGGGAAGGAGGTGGAAAATAATTAGCTTAAAGTCATAGTGATGACAAGCCTTGTGTCAATTCTACTTCCAAGTCCACACTCTTATTACTGCTAAGGGGTAAAGGCTCCCAGTCCTTAATTTCTTAGCTTGTACCCCTCACTCCAGGACTGTAACCTATACATTCAGGCATTGATCTGGGTTTGGGAAGAGGACAGAGGCAATTGAAAGCAAACTCAAAGGTCAAAATGGCTTTGATTGACTAGACATCTTTCTCTACAGTTATTCTCTAACACCTCTTCCCATTCTCTTATTTTCATTTTCATTTTTATTATTTTTATTTTTTATTTATTATTATTTTTTTATTAAAGCTTTTTATTTGTCTAACATATGTATGGGTAGTTCCCCAGCATTGATCTTTACAAAGCTTTCCATTACAAATTTTACCCCCAGTCCCCTCCCCTCCCCTAGATGGCAGGAAGTCCACTACATGTTAATAATGTTGAAATACTTGACAAGTTGTGCAAGAAAAATCCTATCTACAAGAAAAAAAAAAAAGAAAAAGAAAATCAGAGAAAGGCAACACAATGCAAGCAAACATCAATAGAGATCATGAAAATGTTACGTTGTGGTCCATATTTCATATCCCTCTCTCTGGGTGTATATGGTTTTCTTCAGTGAACAATTGGAACTGGTTTGAGACAATTCTTTGTTGCAGAGAGCCATGTCCATCAGAATTGATCATCATATAGTATTGTTGTTGCTGTGTATAATGATCTGCTGGTTCTGCTCGTTTCACTCAGCATCAGTTCATGCAAGTCTCTCCAGGCCTCTCTGAAATCATCCTGCTGGTCGTTTCTTACAGAACAATAATATTCCATAGCATTCATATACCATAATTTATTCAGCCACTCTCCAATTGATGGGCATCCACTCAGTTTCCAGTTTATAGACATTACAATCTTATTTTCATTTTTAAAGCCCTGACCAACTGCCTTTGCTTAGATTAATATGGCAGCTGTGTACATGGTAGGGTTATTTTTAAAAGTATTACTAATTTTTTTATTCCACAGTTATTTCTTTACATATGTATTCCTTGCCCTTCCCTCATGAAAAAATTAGTTAGGCAAACTAACCAATAAAAGACCTAAATATGATTTTGTATGCAACATTTTACATCTGCAGTCTTCTTGCCTCCTTCATTTTCTAGAGCGAGGAGAAAAGTTTTTATCTGTTTTCTGGGACCAAAATTTGTAATTGCAATTAACCTGAGTTCTCTTATCTTTTAGTTTCATTATGAATTATATTTTCACATATATAATTTTATACGTGGTTCTTGTGATTTTCCTTACTCCACTTGGTCTCCCATATTTGATTGCCATATTTTTCTGAATTCTTTATCTTGATAATTTTTCATGGCATCATAACATCCCATAAGATTAAAAAAAACCCAGGTTTTTATTTAATCATTTCCCAATTAATGGGCACCCACTTTGTTTTCAGTTTTTGGCCATACATAGTATGGATTGAAGGACACCAGAAAAGACTCCTTCCAACTCAAAATATCTTCTCAATCTGTCATAGCTCCTGAAGTTCCTATTGTTAGGGTCATTCCTTGGGGGAAAGCATTTAACATACCTGTTAAAAATATATTATCAAGGAAAATATAATATCAATCTACAAGTAGCTAACATGTGTTCTTGGGGCTAAATGTAGTTTTGGGGAACATGTCCCTGAAAGCAAGAGGAAAGAAAAAAAAATTCTATTATGAGCTATATTGATGCAGTGATGAGAAGTAATAGGATGTCCTTTACAACATCTAAAAGTCTTACAGTGTGTGACACATGAGGGCGCTCCAACTAGCAAGAAAGGCAGCTTCATAAAAAACAAAGTCTCATTTTACAGCCCTAAGTAAAACACATTTCCTTATAATTAACATGATTGTACATATGTAATCTATGTTTGATTGCTTGCAGTCTTGACAATGGGGGAAAGGGAGGAAGGGAGGGAGAAAAAAGTCAAAATATAAAAATGTTGAAAACTATCTTTACATGTAATTGGGAAAAAATACTATTAAGTAGGGAAAACAAAAGACAATTACCTTCCCAATCTGTGCCTCAGTTTCAGCTTTCCTAAAGTGAAAGGGTAATATCTCTTTGCTTTCTAAATCCTAGCATCCTAAGTTTTAAAAAGTTGCAATAATTAGGATAGGTATTGATAACACTGAGGTAATCACCCTTAACTGAGCCCACAAACATCTATCACTATCTTGGAGTAAAATTTTCTTACCTAACCAACTCCAATTACTTAGTAAGATAAAGGAGATCATAAGGGAAGTTCTGATGGGACAGGGGAGAGGAACAAACAAAATTGTTCCTGGTTTGGGAAATCCTGGTAAACATTAATTCTCTTCCCTTTTCTGAGAGGTAGTTGGGAGGATCAGGGACACTGAAAACAAGCTTTGTCTACTTTAATTTCACATTTGAGTTAAAGTGGGCATGAATTGATGAATATGAAAATAAGTTTAGAAGAATTGCACATGTTTAACCTATATCAGATTGTTTGCTGCCTTGAGGAGACAGAAAGGGACAGAGAGGGAGAAAAAAATTGGAATACAAGGTTTTGCAAAGGTGAATGTAGAAAACAATTTTTGCGTGTATTTGGAAAAATAAAATACTATAATTTTTTTTTTCTTAAATAGGCATAAATGAGCCAATTTGTCACTCACACAATTCTTGGGCTTTGAGAACATCATGTGATGGGAATTTTCTGGATTAAATGTCTTACAGGTTATATATCTGATTTCAGAATGTTGTGATATCACCACATAAGAATTTTGGTATCGGGGAAGGAGTATTCAATAAGATATAGATCTTAAAAAGTGGTGTTTAATGAATGATGGGAAAGAAAGAAAAATAACTTACATAGGAGAAGAAATGAAGAGACCACTGAGCTCAGTCACTATGGAGTCCTGCTTGAGGAGCCCTGAGCAGTGAACAGGTAGGTGAATTTAGAGGTGGAAATAAAAGTGGAGTTTGTTGCTAGAGCTGAAGGACAAGAAGTCTGGGCAAAATCTGGGTAAACTTAAAGCCATCTTCTCAGTAGCTCCCTCTGATGTTAGTACATAATGATGATTAAGAGAAAGATATTAATAGTTTTCTCATCCAGACTACCCATGAGCTAAGGAAAACTTTCCTCATATTCAAGGTTAAGCAGGAGCCTTTAGCTCATCCATTCTATGTGGGCAAGAGGCATCCTTTTGTGTATAGAGATAGAACATGCTTTTACTACTGGATTTTTTTTTTTTTTTGTATTTGAAATGTTTACTATCTGAATTAAATACTTGTGGTATTTAATTTACATCTTTTATTTTGTTATTGCTGTTCATTAGTTTTTTGTTGTTTTTGACTATGACTCCATTTGTTTTCTTAACAAAGATATTGGAGTGATTTGTCATTTCCTTTTTACAGCCCATTTTACAGATGAGGAATCTGAGGCAAACAGGGGGACGTGACTTGCTCAGGGTCACACAGCTACTAAGTGTCTGAGGCTGGATTTAAGCTCAGGAAGCTGATTCCAAGTCCAATGCTCTATCCACTGAATCACCTAGATGCCACTATATTATATATATATGTATATATATATTTTTAAAATACATATTGTATGAAATACAATATATAACTACATATGACATATGACAATAGACATTGTTGAGACCATATGACTCATATTTAACCAACTGCCTCATATGTATCATAGGTATATTTGAAATACATATTATGTATACATATATTTTAGTAATAAGGTATACCTATATAAACACATTACATATACATCTAAAATTATCTTTTCTATATACATTTTATCCTTTATGATGTGTGTATGTATATGTGTGTATTTATATCTATATTTCTTTTCTGATCTTCATTTCTGCTAATGCTAGAGTTACAAAGACAAAAAATAAAATAGTCCCCATCCTCAAGAATTTGAATATATTTAACTGTGCAGGATAAAACATATTAACATTTAAGTAAATATAAGAAAATTTCAGGAGATAAAGAGCACTCACAGAGCCCTATAGGATGGACTGTCTATAGGAGGCAGCTCCTGAGCTAAACCCTGAGCCAAATCTTGAGCCAGGGATTTTAAAGAGGCAAAGATGAGTAGGGAGTACCTTCAGGCTGAGGGAGAAGTTTGTGCAAAGTTGGGCAGACAGAAGATGGGAATTGCACTGAGTTTAGGGAACCATTAGTCATAGGCCAACTTAGCTGAAACAGTGCATGAAGTATGACCATATAATTTAGACAAGTCATTTCAGAGGGGCAGAACAGGAGGACACTGGACTGACTCATTTGAAGGGGGAGAGGGAGTTACTACCCAGCCCTTTCAATGATCTTAAACTGTTCCTTGTAGCAAAAGTCTATCTTTATAAAAAGTTATATTTTCCTGGTGATGCCCCATGACTGTAACTCAGAATACCACATATCTCAAAGAATTTACTTTGATCTATAGGTTACCCAAAGGTCAATGGAGAGCTCCATGAAGGACATAAGCAGTTTACAGAATATTAACAATGATTATTTGTCTTCTGGGGCAATGAGCAGATTCTCTATGGACACAATGGCTAGAGAGCTGTCTGCAGAATCATGAAGACCTGGGTTTAAAGATCACTTCTACTGATTATTGCTTCTCCTCTCTGATCCTCAGTTTCCATACCTGTAGATAGTATAATACTTGTATTATGCTTGGAGGGTTGGTGTGAATGTAATGTGTGTGTGAATGAATTGTATGTAATCAAATACTATAGTTAAAATGCTTTTGCAAATCTTAAAGCATGATATAAATGGTACTTATTATCTACAATAATTATGCATCATTGAGATTACATGCCTAAGCATAAATAAATCCTTATCTCTTTTCTCCTGTATCATCTCAGATAATATTACTCTTTTCTTTGCTAAGGTTTATGCCTTTGACCTCCCTTCCAAAACCTTGTTTCATTTATCGTTCTCTCTTTTTATTTTTAACCTTTCCTTTTTTGTTGGTTTCTTCCTTTCCCCTAACAAGCATACTCCTCTATACTAAATAAATCCCTTTTATTTGTTGTCACTAACCCTCCACAATTTAATTTTTTTCTAATTTTCAATTCATGGAATAAAACAAGTATTCCCATTACACAGTGCAATGAAATAGATGATTGTACATGAAACTGCAATTCTACCATGTACAATTTGCTATTTCCTCCAAATATACAACAAATTTATTATGTGAATTAATTTTTTTCATTTTTTTCTTCCTCCTTTCTCTCCTGCCCTAGAGATGGCTACCATTAGATACAAATAGGTATATAGATGTAAAATTATTTTATACATACTGGGTGCAGATAGCATCTTTCATGTGTCCTTTATTTCTACTTTGTATATTTATAATAGTCAAAATGACTTAGTCTCTCAGAGTTGTTCTTAAAATAATATTTATACAATGTTCTCCTGGTTGTGCTCACTTCCCTCTTCATTTCCAAATTTCTATAACTCAATTTCCTTTCAATACTAAATTAGCCCCTAATCACTCCCTAGCCCCAAACCATAGAAGTCCCTAATTACTTTTTAATTGTCTTTTGCTCAGTCTACACTTATATTACTATACCTAATATTTTTTTTACCAATTATTTCCTTCTTAAGATAAAAAAATATATATATAATTTAAAGCATAAACAAAAATAACTAAACTCATTTTCCAACTATTCTATTTAAATACATAGATTTAAAAGTATTTAACATCATGACATCTTTTCAATTAGTCCTTTCTTGGTCCCCAGAGGGAACTCTGAAAAGATGTTATGTTGCTGCATCAGAACTCTGCAAATTTATTCCCATTTCTTTTCATAAAAGAGTAATATGTACTCTGGGTTCTTCTGCTTGATTGTTTTACTTCGCATGATTTGCAATATGAAAATATTTCCAAATTTTTTTATATTATTCATACTCATACTTAATTCTGTTATGTTACTCCATTATATAATTAATTAAATTATTCCCCTATTTACTGGATATGTTAGGTTAGTTTCATTTTTTAAAATAATGGCAATGCTTCTGATGTAATAAACTGTGTCTCCCTGATCTTTGTGGAGGGTGGGCCATCTGGCCTGGAGAAATTTCTAAAAATGGTCCCCACTCTCCTCCCTGGTTCCCATGGGAATCTCTCACTGCCAATTAATCTAGGAATCACTTTAGTCTGAAAAACAATTAACACTCTTTATTGATTTGAAAATTAGCCCCTAATCACTCCCTATCCCCAAACCATAGAAGGCTAATAAAATACAAGATTCTGTACCCAAATCTTTTCTAATCAGGAACTATCCTATCAGGATACTGGCCTACTGGGGAAGTTGTTTCTCAGTGTAATAAACCTTTTATTTTTTATTTATTTTTGGGGGGAGGGCACCTGGAGAGCAGGAGTGCGAATTCTTTCACAAAAACCTGCAACACCAGCCTGGGGGGACCTCCATCACCCCTCAACACTTCTATGAAAATATTTTGAGGGCATTTTTTGGGTGTGTGTGTGGGAATAATACTTCCCAAATATGTTGACAATATACCATCCTTCTCTTTATTTTCCTTCCTAGGTTTTTATATTTCTCTCATGCAGAGGTCCAGCCTCTGCGGGGAACTAGGTTCTTGAATGGAGGGTTGGAGTTGGTGAAGTGGAACAAGAGACAGCACACTCTATGGCGTGGTCATCAAGTTCGATTTATTGACAAAAGCTTGTTCAAATTATTCAAGAAAGCTTGTGATTTTTATAGTCTTACAAAGTTAGGGTTCATTAGAGATAGGACAGTTATTTGGCTAGGATTATAAGATTTTCTTGGGGCCTAGAAATTCCCAGGACCCCAGGTGCAATGCTTCTTAGAAAAAAAGAATGTACAGAATAAATTCCTCAAACAATATAACAATAGTGAAACTTTAACTAAAGGTAAATGTAGCTTGTGGTCATCACGTCATATCTGGCAGAACATGAGCTTCTCTAAAAATGTCACATTTATTTATTCCAAGACTTATACAATGCTTTTTAATTTTTAACATGGTCATAAGATTTTTTAGAATAGAAACATTTAATTTTCTCAAGAACTTATTTCCCTCAGCCCATTTATTAATCACTCATACAATAGCTTGTTTTTGTGTAGGGATCAGTAAACCATGCAATGGCCTACTTCTCTTACTTTTTTCCCATGACTTACTTGCTACCAAGGTGTCCATCTATCACTGATGTTTACTGTTCTTTTCATCATATCATTATTTATGTAAGCTCTGTATAGGGGAGTGAAGGGCCAGGTTGATTGAATTTGGAATTGTTTCAAACAAGAGGGAGTAACTGGAGATTTCTTTTGGAGTTTTTGGGGAAAGCTATCAATTTCCCAAGTTTCCCAGTCTCTAAGTTTGTTTAATGCTTCACTAGTAGAGAAACCTTTCACGTTTGGGCAGAAAGTACAAAGGGGTTTTTTTGAGGGTGAAGGGCTTCGTGCTCAACCTCATTGTGATGGATGGATATATACATACAGCTATGCTAAGAATTCCTAGGACAGAAATTAAGCAGATAATCATTAACCAAATGTATCCCTGAATGTTTAGTTCTGTAGGGGCTTCTTCATGTTGCCTTGCACATGAGGGTCAAGACCCTGTGGAGACCTTGTCATTCCAGGCAGGGTCCTTGACTCCCAGCATGCTCCCAGCACTCTCATTAGAATTTGCAGTTAGGAGATCCTTGTTAACTTTGGAAAGGCCATTTTTCAGTTGAATGAGATAAAAAAACAGACTATTTTAGCCAAGAGGAAGAGGAATAAGGTACCATAGCTAGTGAGGATGTCCAGATTAAGTGGTGGTAGTGGAGGTCTATGAAGAAGAATGGGGTTTTGAGGAGAGACGACCATGTTTGCAGATAGCAGGGAAAGAACTAGGAAAGAGGAAGAAATTTAAGTTAAGATAGAGATTTGGGATCTGCTGAAAATAGAAGGAAATGGTCTCAAAAGTCGTGTGTTGACTGATGGCTGGGCCTTGGCAAGGAGAAATTCTGGAAGAAGGAGGTAATGAAGGAAGAAATCTGAGTAATGTGAGAAGAGGAATGGAGAAGAAAAAGCTCTTGGAGAATGGCCTCAAGTTTTTCAGTGAATGTGAGATCTAGGAGTTAGAACTATCTATATGGAGATATGAACCCTTCTAATCACCTTTTGTAATGCCAGGGAAACTGAGGCAAGACAGAGATTGGTTTTTAATCTTTTAATGTGGAAAGTTTAGGCTAGCCGACCGAATCAAACCCATGTTCAAAAATCATTAGGTCCAGAGTAACTGGGGAACAGCATTTATATAGCAAAGCAAGCAGTGATACAGAAGAAGCAAAAGGAATGTAGTTAGGTCATCAGGCAGCTGTTTTACAAAAATTTTTATTTCTCACAGTCTAAAGTAAAAACCAGATGCACAAAATGATGGGAATGGGGTTGGTATGTATGCAATAGTGAGAATAATAGGATGCATATCATGATGAGCATGGGCTTAAGAGGACCTTCCAGGGTCAGTATTTTTGGGGAACAATAACTGATCTTATCTGTAGAAGCACGTCACAGGTGGGATGCCCAAATGAGCAGAAGAACAGAAATAGGTAAGGTCACTCTATGGTAAGGCTTGTCACTTTGATCTAGTGTGTGAGGCTAAATTCAGGTTCTCATGAGAAATTTCCAGGGTTCTTTTTGGTTCAGCACTTTCATCATCAAAATTACTCCCATTCATTGATTCTCTTCCTGGACTTATTCCCCAACAGTTAGTATACTCTACCTCACTCTTTTCTTGACAGTGATATCAAACTACTAAATGTCAGAGAAGACCTTGAACTCCTCCTCCCTCCAAAGTGCTTTGTTATTCCTATCCACCTTAACCCAAGGGTCTCTCCTTCCCCACCTCTCACTCCTAATGATTCAATCCACATCTTTCTATTTTTTTACTCTGTCCCTTGGAGTTCTGGCTCTGATGTAACAACTATTTTAAAAGTTTCTCAAAGGTTGTAAAAACTGCTACTGTATTTTTAAATGTTATATTTAAAAAATATCCTTCTTTGAGATACTTCTTCCTATGGAGTCAGAGGGTGAACAAGTGAATGTGTTTTTGTGTATATTTAATTTGCTTTTTATAGGGATCTATGAGGAACTTGTAGAGAAAATATAAAGTATTTTTTAGAAGTCTTAAGTATAATTTTTTTAAGAAACACAAAGGGAATTTTTAGGACAACTGAGTCTGGAAAAAAAATTATTAAGACTCTGCAGGGGCAGCTACTTAGTGTAGTGGATAGAGTACCAGCCCTGAAGTCAGGAGGACCTGAATTCAAATCTGATATCAGAAACTTAACATTTCTTATCTGTGTGACCCTGGGCAAGTCACTTATTGCCTCAGCAAAAAACAAACAAACAAAAAAAAAAAAACCAACTAAGGGCTTGTCTGGGAGAGGAAGAGAAGGAAGCATATGGGTTGAATTTAGGCAATATGAAAACAACAATTATCAATAAAATTATTTTTTGTGAGAACTGAAAAAATTCTTTTCTTGTCACATTCATATTAAGAAAGAACAGAGATGGAATTAGTACCCTTCTTTATAAAATGATTTCATTGGCAGCTAGGTGGTGCAGTGGATAGAGCACCAACCCTAAATTCAGGAGCACCAGAGTTCAAATCTGGTTTCAGACCCTTAACATTTCCTAGCTGTATGACCTAGTGCAAGTTACTTAACCCCAAATTGCCCTAGCAAAAAACAAAACGAAAACAACCTATTGTATCCTTTATCTTGCAAAGATAATGAAAAAAATTCTTCCAAAGACACTTTATAAGTTATCCTGAATGAATTAAAAAGATGTAGAACTATAATTTTAGTAGTCAAGAGAAGTGATTGATCTCTACCATGAAGGTTTGAAGTAGCTAGTTATGATTGTCCTCACTAATAAAATATTGTAATTATAGATATCTTTGTTTTATTATTGATTTCTCTATTAAATTGTAAATTCAACAACTTAGTTATTTAATCTTAGATGATTAAGAGATTTACTATATAGAGAGATATTAATAACTATTAAACAAATAACATTTAATGAAATTGGGGTGAGGGTTATATTAAGACTAAGATATCCAAACACATTCCTGAATAGCCAGAGAGCTCAAGATAGTAATATTAAAGTTAATTATTAATCGTAAGCTTGCGATAACAAGTGCAGTTGACATCTCACAAAACCTGCTACGATTATAATTAATACTCTTCATTTTAGAACTATTCCTCTCTTACAATTTCTGACACTGAATCCTGACTTCCAATAGATGATGTTGCAGTCTTGATGTTATTGTCCTTACCAAAGTTAACTGAATCTTTTCTCATGGGCTGCTAAATGAAAGTTAAGGAAGTCATGAAACCATACAGATTGTGTCCATTATAAAATTACATTATTTAGGCTTAAATAGGCCCCTACTACAGGAAGATAATTCTTCTACCCGTAGCCCACTTGTCATAATAGCTGTTCCAAACCTTTTCTTGTATGTTTTCCTTAGTACTCTCTACCTCCACCTTCTTGACCCAAACTTCAATCAAAAAATCTAGGCTTTTCACCATAAGTTCCCTCTTCTCTTGTCATTTACATTGTCCTAATATCTGTCACTCACTTCTCCTTGTTTTTTTTTTTTTAATTAGTATTTCATTTTTTCTAATTACATGTAAAGAAAGTTTTCAACATCCACTTTTGAAAGATTTTGACCTCTAAATTTTCCTTTCCCTACTTTCCCTTACCTCTTCTCTCCCCAAGACAGCAACAATCTAATATAAGTTATATGTGTACAATCATGTTAAATATATTTCCATATTACTCTTGCTATGAAAGAAGAAACAGAACAAAAGGGAAAAACCACAAGAAAGAAAAAAAAAAGTGTAAATGCTTTGATCTGCATCCAGACTCCAAAATTCTTTCTCTGGATGAATGGTTTTTTCCATCATAAGTGTTTTGGAACTGTCTTGAATCACTGCATTGTTGAAAAGGATGAAGTCTATCATAGTTGATCATTACACAGTGTTGCTGTTAGTGATGTAATATAGCTTCTAGGGGAGAGAGCAATAATTTTAAGGTCCCCTGACCTTAAGGGGGCTTTTGTTCTAACAATGTCAGTGATTCTAAATCTTCTGGCTTTGGAATCTATGATTCTTTTGATGACCCCCTCCCCCAAACAATACTCCACCCTTTAGATCCCCTCCCCCTGTTTTTACTCCTTTCCCCTGATTCTTCTATTTTCCCTTCTATTAGTTTGTCCCTTACTTTTCCTCCTTTCCCTCCCACTTCCCTCTAGCAACAGACAAGTTTCTATGTGAAATCAAATGTCTGATATACACTTTTAGAGCCCAACCTGATGAGAGTAGGATTTACACAATGCTCATCTCCCTCCCCTCTTTCTCTCAATTATATTAGGTTTTCTTTGCCTCTTCAAGTGATTTTACCTTGTTTTTACCTCCTTTTTTTTTAGATCTTATTTTACCACTTTTTCCCTCTTTTCCCCAGTATGACAACCTTTTCCCCTCTAGTTCTCTTTTTCATACCCCCAAACTTTAAGTATCCCCCTAGTAAAAATAAAGTTCTCAAGAGTCCTTTCCTTTTTACCTTTTTATGCATCTCTTGAGTTCTGTGTTTGGGTGTCGAATTTTTTGTTCAGATCCGGTCTTTTCATTAGAAATAGGTGAAATTCACCTATATCATTGAATGACCATCTTCTTCCCTGAAGGATAATGCTCATTCTAGCTGGATAGGTTATTCTTGGTTGTAATCCAAGTTCCTTTGCCCTTCGGAATATCTGGTGGAATCTATGATTCTGAGGCCCTCTGATCTAAGAATGCTATTCTGTCAATGATTATAAAAGTCCTCTGACCTAGGAATATAATAATATTTCTTCCCTTAGACTTCCCTTAAACTTTAGGGAAGATATATTAGTGATTTTGAGACTATTGTTCCAATAATCTATCAATGATTTCAAGTCTTCTGGCCTTAGAAGCATTAAATGGTCAGTGATAACCAAATTCTTGAAACCATTCCTTGGTTCTACCCCTAGGCCATAAAATTAGCATATCTATAACATGAAGAACTAGCTAAATGTGTCTTTTTGCTTCTGTTTCTTTGCTAAATTGTTTTGGAATTTAGCTCACTTGAACTGGCATTACAATTATGATAAATTTTGCCCCTTGACTTAGAAATGGGTTCAAGCCTACAAATTCTTTTGTGATACCTTGGGACACCGGGCTGTCTTTTGAGGTCCCTTCCCAACCTCAACATTACTGTGAACAATGTTCTCTTGATCCTGCTCACTTCACCCAGCATCAGTTCATGCGTTCTTTCCACCTATCAACGTGGATCTTTGATCTCTTATCTTTTCCAGCAGATTGCCCCTACTATAACCCCCATCTCCAAACTTCAATCTTTCCTTATTTACTTATTGATTCATTCCTCCCCTCTCCCCATCCCTAAAAAACCCTTATTTGATCTTGCTGTTGAGGTTGGGAAGGAACCCAAAAAGGTTGGGACGAAGAAGTGTCTCAAAAGAATTTGCAGACTTGAACCCATATCCAAATCAAGGGGCATTGATTCTAAAGCCAGAAGACTTTAAAATCATTGACAGATGGTTAGAACAGAAGCACTTTAAGGTCAAGGAACCTTAAAATCATTGCTGTTTCCCCTAGAAGCTATACTTCTTCGTTACCATACCTACTAACTACTTACTGTTCTATATCTCTTCTCTTCAGCTAAACTTAAAAAGTCATCTACATTAGGTACCTCCACTTTCTTTCCTTTTATTCTCTTTTAAATCTTCTGCATTATGGATTTGGACTTCATTATTCAATTGAAGCTGCCCCAGAGTTACTAAAGGATCTCTTTGTTGTCAAATCTGATGCCTCTTAGTTCTCATCCTACTTGACACCCCTGCCACATTTTATTCTGTAGACCATCTTGTTTTCTTTTCTTTTCTTTTTTTCACCATCTTGTTTTCTTGGAACCTAACTTTGTTTTTGTGTGTGAAAGATTAAGTGACTTGTCCAAGGTCACATAGCTAGGAAGGATTAAATGTCTGAGGCTAGATTTGAAGCCAGATACTGTGCTCTATCCATTGTACCTTCTAGCTGCTCCCTTGAAAGGGGGCTAACTCTTGAAGTGGATGTCCATGAGTTCTGAAGTTGTGTCTATTCATCTCTCTTTATACCTTGCAATAGCAAACCCTATTCTTTGTCCACAATATGACCTGCTATTCTTTTACCCTTAAATTCTCTCCTAGTCCAACCTCTGCACTACCTTTCCCTATCTCTTGGTGAACCAGTTCAATTCTATATTGTCTTCTCTTGAGTCCTGGTCCCCTTATCATATCAACCATTATTAGGTTCTGCCAGACCTCAGCCTTGGATCATTCTCACTGCTCCTTTCTTCACTCCTACACATATAATGATGAACAATGGTGGAGAAAATCATGTACCTGTTCTGACTGGGTCTCCTACAAATTTATGATACATGATTTCAAATGGTCTCTCACTGTTGCTGTGCAATCATTTTATTACCCTCTCCAATTAATGCAGAATTGTAAGAAACAAAATATTTTACCAAGAACTCCACTGACTCACAGATGAATGCAAGAAAGATTTATTTTACATTCTTGTAAGAATGGATACCTAGGTAAGTAGAAACATTTTTGAAAGTCTAAAGACAGCATTTTATTTCCTATCCTGAAGTTTCCCCCCTGATTCCTCATTAATTAGATGTTACAGAAGTTACACAATATGAATCCCCACTCTTTATTACATAGCAGTCCCTGCCTCCCAAGGAGCTTACATTCTAGAAAGGGGAAGGTAACAGAGGAGGGCTAAGGGCAAAGAACAAAAGATTCTTTTTAAATCTCAGGTCACCACCCCTGATTACAAAAGTTAGTCCCTGACTCCAAGGAGCTTGCATTCTTTTGGGGGAAGATAGCCTCTGTCCTTCATTATTCCTTGATGTCCATGTGGGTTTCAGTTTTCTAATTTAATTTCATTTCTCTAATTTAATTTTCATTGTGGTGGAAATCAAATGCCCTTTCATTTCTCATATTATCTTATTTACTGAAGGGCCTCATCCAAACTCTTTCATCCCTCCTCAAACTTCTCATGGCTTTCTCTCTCAACATACTCTCAAATGAGAATCTTTTCTCTTATTTTACTGAAAAACAAAAAGTGCGATCATTCTCTGAGAGTTCTGCTTTCCCTCTCCTCATCTCTCATGATCAGGTGCCTTCTGCCTCTTTCACTCCTCTCTCACATGAAGAAGTGATATTTTTTTTTGCCAAGGCAAAAAATAATAAAAATTAAAAAATGTCTTCCTCAGCAGATTGTCCCCTCTATCATCCCCACTTTCTCACTTATATTCAAGATCTCCTTGTCTATTGGTTACTTCCTTACTTCCCAAAACAGGGCCATTTCTCCTTCATCCTGAAAAACCCTCATTTGATTAATTCATTTGTGCTAGTTATCATGCCATATCTCACTTCCCTTTTATAGCTAAACTCCTGAAGAAAGCCTCTTACAATGTGTCTTTAATTCCTTTCCTCTCATTCTCCTTTTAATTGCCTACAGTCTAACTTCCAGCCTTATCATTTTACCAGTACTGCTCCTTTCCAGTAGAATGTTAAGTTCCTTGGGAGCAGGTGCTTTTTTTTTTTTTTTTTTTTGCTATCTTTGTCAGTTAGCCAATAAGCATTTATTACTTAATAATTATAATTCTGTGTGTCCTGGGTACACAGAGAAAGATAAAAGAGAGTCTTTGTCCTCAAGGAATTCACAATCTAATGGGAAGAAAACGTGCAAATAATTATGTACAATCTATAAAGAGAATATATAGAAAATAATCAATAAAGTAGAAGAGTAGAGAGATGATATTCTTTTTTTGTTTGTTTTATTTTTTATTAAAGCTTTATATTAGCAAAACATATGCATAAGTAATTTTTCATCATTGACTCTTGCAAAGCTTTCTATTACAAATTTTTCCCTCCTTCCCCCTACCCTCTCCCCTAGATGGCAGGAAATCTACATGGTAATTGTTAACATACTTGACAAATCGAATATGTGTATACATATTTATACAGTTATCTTGCTGCACAAGAAAAATCGGATCTACAAGAAAAAAAACAAAAACCTGAGAAGGGAAACATAATGCAAGCAAACATCAATAGAGAGCATGAAAATGTTATGCTGTGGTCCACATTTCATATCCCTCTCTCTGGGTGTATATGGCTTTCTTCATCACTGAACAACTGGAACTGGTTTGAAACATTTCATTGTTGAAGAGAGCCATGTCCTTCAGAACTGATCATCACATAGTATCATTGTTGCCGTGTAAATGATCTCCTCGTTCTGCTCACTTCACTCAGCATCAGTTCATGCAAGTCTCTCCAGGCCTCTGAAATCATCCTGCTGGTCGTTTCTTACAGAACAAAGAGATGATATTCAAATCCCTTCATAACCTCCCTGCTTCCCTCACCCCAGTCTTAGACCTTTTTTACCTTTTTCACATGGACTCTTCAGCTCAGTGATACTGGTGTCCTAGTCAACCAATATCAAACACGGAAATCAGGTATTGTCATGTGTAAATTGACACCTGAATTATGCTTTGAAATAAGTAGATAAATTATAAATGTCAGACTGAGGGTTTTGTGTTTTATCCTAGAGGCAATTAAGGATTTTTAAAGGATGGGGGCATAAGGAGAGATTGACAGGGCTAAGTCTGTTCTATGTGAACATTAATTTGGCAATGTGTGAAGAATGGAGAGAGGAGGGCCTCAAGGACTGGAAACAAAATAGGAGACAACTGTAATAGTCTGGGTCAGTGATAATGAAGAGTTGGATTAGGAGAATTTGAATGAAGAGAAGCGGGATACAAGAAAGGTGGAAATAGGACTGACAAGACTTAGCATTTGTTTGACTATGGGCAGGGAAAGAATAGAGAAAAGTCAAGAAAGACACTAACATGGTGACACTTGAGTGACCAAAATGATGCTGCTGGTGTAAACATTCTCTAAACAGGAAGTTTGGGGAGGGGGGAAGTAGAATCAATTTTTGTACTAGTGGAGTAGGATCACTAGTGAATTTAGGTGAGAACACAGAATTGGATGGAGATCAGAAGAGAGATTATCATTGCATTAAGGAGATTGTATGCATAAATATAACACAAAGCCAAGTAAACTGATGAGATCACTAGGGAAGAGAGTCTAAGGATGGAAGAGAAGAGAGTCCAGAAAAGAACCCTGGGAATCATTAGTGGGTAGAAAAAAGATGATGATCTAGCAAAAACACCTGAGGAGTGGTCAGATAGGAAGGAGAAGAACCAAGAAAAGTCACTGTCACAGAATCCAAGACAAGAGAGTATCCAAAGGGAAGGATTGTTTGGACAGGATCAAACGTTAAAAGGAGGTCAGATAAGATGAGGACTGAGAAAAGATAATTGGATTTAGCAGGTAAGAAATCATTTCTAAGTATTGGCTGTGAAAGAAAAAGGTAGAAAATGATAACCTGAGAGTATGACATGGTCAGGAGAAGACTTTATAAGGATAGAGGAGACCTGGGCATTTTTGTAGGTGGTAAGAAAGATGATGGTGGCACAGATATTTTTGATACAACCGTTCAGCTGTCCCATCCCATCACTTCAAATCAACAAGAAATGCACTGAAGCTAATAACTGAAAATAGAATGAGTGCTTCTATCTGCTAATTATTCCTGAAACTTCCTCCCTACTCATGAACCTAACCACTAATGAAACAAACTCCTAATCACCCTTTCCAGCACTGACTGCCCCTTCATTCATTCTTCTTGGCTTACTGCTTGAGGCAGGGGACTTCGAATATTCCTTGCTTCCCACTGCCACTTACAAGTTCTACCCTCTTCTCTATCACTCAGTAATCTCTCTTCTTCTTTTGAGGTTCCTCCTATTCATATTTCATACTCTGTCAATATCCTAATAGCTATTGCCTATGATCCTCCAAGTCACTCTTCTTCCTTCCCCATTGAGTTTGGTATAAGATTCATAGTTTTTCTGTCCTATCCAACTCCTGTTCTTGAATAAAGGGACATCAGCATACATAGAGACTCTTCTTCAAATACTTTAACAACTCAATTTCTTGACCTCTTCCCTTCCCATGAGCTACTCCTTCACTGCGTCTCAGCCACACACACAAAGATGATCTTACACTTGATCTTGTCATCACCTGCATATGTACCACCTTTATGTTCACAAATTCTGAAATTCCCCTTCTGCAAAACATATTGACTTTTCATCTCTTCCTCTGCCTTCCCTTACAAAACCCTACTCTTTGTCAAAACTAGGACCTCCAATCCCTTGACTCCTCAATTTTCTCCCAGGCCATTTACCATGAATTAGCCCTTTTTCTCCTTTTTTCCCTATTTTGATTCTTTGGTGAAACAATTCAACTCTGTACTGTTCTTTTTTGGCTTCCTAAACTTCTTATCATATTGCCAAATATGTCCTACCAAGCTTCAGCCTTGTATCACTCCTACTCCTCCTGCCAACTTTGATTTTACACATGCTGCAGAATGAAGATGGAGAAAATCATGCAATGTTCTGGTTTGATGCACTATGAATTTATGAATTATTATGAATTACTTATTATATATTATTTATATTATATAAGGGATATTATTAATTACATATTTGAAATATATTGTGAATTATATATTACATAATTAATTATGCATTATAAATGACAAATTCATACAATCTTAATTGAGTTTTCACTGCTGCTCGGCAATCCTACAATACCTTCCTTTTCAATTCACTACCCTACTTTCCACCGAGGATATTCCAAATTCCTCTCATACACTCTTTTAGCTGTGATCCTTGACTCACATTTTGGAGAAAAAAATTGTGAGTCCCCTCTTCTCCCTTCTTCCTCATCTCTTATTACTCAGATGTTTCTGCTACTATGTCCTTCTTCATCCATGTCTCATGTGATGAAGGGACTTTCCTCTTTCAAAGGCTCATCCTTCTACCTGTTCAAGTAAACCTATTCCATCCTGTCTCTTCCAATAGATTACTTCCTCTGTTATCTCTATTCTATCACTTATTTTAAAAATTTTTTATAGTATTTTATTTTTCCAAATACATGCAAAGATAGTTTTCAACATTCACTTCTGCAAACCATCTGTTCCAAATTTTTCTTCTTCCCTCCTTCCCAAGACAGCAAACAATACATTGTGGGTTTAGCATGTCTCTCATTTATTTATTTTTGCTGAGGCAATTGGGGTTAAGTGACTTGCCCAGGGTCACACAGCTAGGGAATGTTAAGTGTCTGAGACCAGATTTGAACTCAGGTTCTCCTGACTTCAGGGCTGGTGCTCGATCTACTGTGCCACCTAGCTGCCCTCCTTTCACTTATTTTCATCCTCTCCTCTACTAGTAGCCTATTGCCTACTAAAATGGTCATCCCCATCCTGAAAAAAATCCTTAGTTCAACATTCCATTCCTGACAATTATGGTCCTATATCTTTTCTTCTCTTTGTAGCTAAACTCAAACTACAATTGGTGCCTCCACTTTCTCTTATCTCACTCTCTTCTTCATTACAATCTGGCTTCTAATTTCCCTCCAAAACTGCTCTCTCCAACATAACCATTGATCTCTTTGTTGCCAAATCCAGTGGTCTTTTCTCAATCTTCATTTCCTTGACCTCTCTGCAACTTTTGACGTTGTTGACTACTTCTCTCCTCTTTGATACTTCCTTCTCTCTAGGTTTTCAAAATACCTTTCTCTTCTGTTTCTCCTTTGACTATTTTATTTTGCAGTTTCCTTGGCTGGATCTTCATGCAAATTATACCCTCTAATCAGTGGTGTCCTAGAAGATTCTGTTTTGGGCTCTCTTTTCTTCTATAAGATTTTACTTGTTGATTTCATCAATTCTCATGAATTTAATTATTATCTCCCTATTGATGATTCTCAAATATGTCTATCCTGCCTCAACCTCTCTGTTGTCAATTTCAATCTCTAATTGCCTTCCAAACATCTTAAACTCAATGTGCAGCAGTCATTTTAAATTCAACATGTCGGGGCAGCTAGGTGGTGCAGTGGATAGAGCACCAGCCCTGAAGTCAGGAGGACCTGAGTTCAAATCTGGTCTCAGACACGTAACAGCTGTGTGACCCTGGGCAAGTCACTTAACCCCAACTGCCTTAGCAAAAAAAAAAAAAAAAAAAATTCAACATGTCTATAACAGAACTCATTATCTTTTCCCTTCACCTCTCCCCATTAATCATTTTCTCTGTTACTATAGAGTGTAACACCATCCTCCCAGTCCCTCAGGCTCACAATCTAGAAGGCTCACTATCCTCACTATTTGTCATTCCCATATTCATTCTGTTGCCAAGGTTTGTAAAATGGGGATAATCACAGAACTTACTTCCTAGAGTTGCAGTGAAGATCATTTGGGATAATATTTGTAAAAGACTTACCACAACTACTGATGCATAATAAGTACTATATGAACTTATTCCTTCTCCCTTTCCCTCGTGCTACATTTCTTCAAAACAACAAGATAAGGGGCACTAACCCCCAAACCCCTGTCTCCTCCATCCTTATAAAGCATAATGGATAGAGCACAGGCCCTGGAGTCAGGAGGACCTAAGTTCAAATCTAGCTTTAGACATTTACTAATTGTGTGACCCTAAGCAAGTCATTTAACCCCAATTGCCTCAAAACCCAACATCAATATTTTGTACATTTTCTGTACATTCTATTGGATTTAGTTTTGCCCTCTCTGTTCCCCATTCTTATCTCCTCTCACAGGTCTCTCCCCTTCATATTTTGATTTCAGCCAGGGCTGATTTCCTGCAGTGAGCCATTAGATCAGCCAGGTAGGGGACCTGGGTACTTCATCTTCATTTTTAGTTCCAACTCTTATTTCTTCTCCTAGACCTTTTCTTCCAATGTTCCAAGTACCCAGAAGGAAGAAGATGAGGAATCCAATTTTATCTGGTTGTGTTTTGGGAGAGAGGAAAAGAAAAGTGACTAGCAGGATTGGTTTCCAACATTTGGGTATCATTAGGCATAGACTGGACTGACCTATTTCTCCCATAATGGTCAATTTAGTGCTAGCGAGAGAAGAGAAGGCAAGAAATGATGCCGTGGTACAGTGAAGAGAGTGATAAACTGGGAGATGGGAGACCTGAGTTTGAGTTGCAGCTCTGTCAAAAACTGACTATATGACTTTAGGCAAGTCTGTTCCTCTTTTCATTTTCTTCATCTAAAAACTGAGAGTTAGTCTTAGTGACTTTCTAATGTTCTTTCCAGCTCTAAATTTTTGATCTCAAGATCTTATGACTATATTATAAGGTCTTGTTCAATTTTAATGGCACAAAAGCTCTAAACTGATCTCTTCCCCTCTTTTCTCAAGCCTAGAACACATATTGCGACATGGGCTTAAAAAAGAGGATAAGGAAAGGAGGGAAGAAGGGAGACATTGGAGACAGGAACTTGGATTCTATTTGTGACTCTTCTAAGAGACTGTGTGACCTTGGAAAGGTCATTTCCCTGATGTGAGCTCTATTTCTCTCTTCTGTACAATTGGACCATGCCAGACTGCCATAAAGCATCTTTCTTTCTTTTTTGCTGAGGCAGTTGGGGTTAAGTGACTTGCCCAGGGTCACACAGCTAGGAAATATTAAGTGCCTGAGGCTGGATTTGAACTCAGGTCCTCCTGACTTCAGGGCAGTGCTCTAGCCACTGTGCCATCTAGCTGTTCTCTCTTTCTTATTTTTCTTATTATTCTTATTATTTCTTATTTTTTTTAAAAGAGTCAAGAAGGGCACATGGTCTGGCTTCTTTCCATTAGTATTTTATTTTTCCAATTACATATAAAGATAGTTTTCAACATTCTTTTTAAAAATATTTTATTTTCCCAAATACATGAAAAAATACTTTTCAACATTTACGTTTGCAAAACCTTGTATTCCCTTTGTTCCCTCCTTAAGAGAGTGAGAAATCTGATATAGGTTAAACACAACATTCATATTTCTAAGACTGTGAGTTTCAAATATTTTTTCCTTCCTTTATCTCCTTCCTCCCTAATACAGCAATCAATATGATATAAGTCATAGGAAACAAATAAACAAAAATGGTGAAAATACTATGCTTCAATTCACATTCAGTCTCCATAGTTTTTCCTCTGGATGTGGATGGCATTTTCCATCCCAAATCTATTGGAACTATCCTGAATGACCACATTGCTGAGAAGAATATAAAGCCCTCTTTCAAGTCTGACATTTTACTGTATGTCTCCTAATTCTGGGACATAGAACAAGGAGGGGAGAGAGCTCAGAAGACATCAAACATCATATTTCTGCCTGGCTCAGGATTGCTGCCACATGGGCTGACCAGTCATTCCCTGACTCCCCTTTTTCATATGTCCAGTTCAGTGATGGATACATTGGGAGTTTTTTGTTTGTTTGTTTGTTTGTTTTTTTCCTTTTTTGATTGGTTTGGTTTTCTTATGTGCTTTTTTACCTTTTTATCTTGATTTTGACCATGCCAATTCTGAGCTAGCCCTGGCTGCAAATTCCAGCTCCCCAGGACTGTTTGGTTCCAAAAAATAGTCTCCATATCAGGCAGGAGGCCCCTGGATGTTAGACTGAAAGGAGGACTTGCCAGGGAAAGTGATAGACTGGGGAGGAACCAGCATTGCAGCATGTTTATAGAAACAAAGGGATTTCTGGGCCAGGCCAATATTGGGCAACTGTTTAGTGTTTTAGAAGGCATGAAGAGGGAGATTCCTATCTCTATCCTGTGGGATGAGGATCAACAGGTTTTTCCAAGCCTGCCTTGCTAGAGATTTGGTTTCAGAATTTGATTTCCCAATGAACTCAAGATCTTCATGCTTAATGAGTTACAAGAGGCTAGCTACAAATTCCTTATTGCCTATTCCCTCAGTCAAATCCCCTTGTTCCCTATCTGCACTAATGATATTTTAAAATACTATTTTGGGCTTTCTGCAAGGGTTTATAGCATCAGAGAAGGCCCTGGAGTGAGAGATGGGAGACTTGGCTTCTTCCTGATAACCCAGACTATGTCCCAAAACCCCAAGAGCTTGATAAAGTGTGAATAAATGTAGTAAACAGAATCCAGGCCAACTAACCTCAACCTTCCTTATTTCCCTCTACTCGGGGCATTTGTTCCCTAGGGCTTTCTCTCCCAGCTCCTTTCCCCCTTGTATTTATCCCTTTTCCTCTCTCTTTCTAACACCTTGCTACTTTTTTTCCTGTTCTCCTCTTGCCTCCATGTTTGCTGTCTGTTCCAGTGCTTGGAAGATCTTTCCTCACTCTTGTCACTTGTTGACTTGCTTCTTGTCCTTTAAAAGCCAACTCAGAAGTCAACAGAACCAGATGAACGTCACACACAACAACAACATTGTGTGGATGATCAGCTTTGATAGATTTTGCTCGTCTCAGCAATACAATGATCTAAGACAATTCTAAAAGACATAATGGGGAAAAAAAAAAAAACCTCTTCACATCCAGGGAAAGAATTATGGAATCTGAATGAAGATTGAAACATACTATTTTCACTTTTGGTGTTGTTTTTTTTCTTTCTCATGGTTTTTTCCCTTTTCTTCTTCTTTCACAAAATGACTAATATGGAACATGTACATAACCTTAAAAAAAAAGGAAATTAAAAAAAAAAAGTCAACTCAGATGCCATGTCCCCTATAGCCTTCTCTAATCCCCTTAGCTGGTAAAGAATGACCTTCTCCTTCTGACCTTATGCTGCACTTTGTTCCAGGCTTGGTACATAGTAAGCCATTAATAAATCTTTTTCATTGAGATTGATTGATTTTGCCTTACTAATGCATGTATTAAACATTATTATATTTCAGAATAATTTTTCTTTTTTAATAATTGCTTTTTATTTTTCAAAATACAGGCAAAGATGGTTTTCAGCATTCACCCTTGCAAAATCTTGAGTTTCAAATTTTTGTCCTTCTCTCCTTCCCTCTACCCTCCTCCCCTATATAGCAAGTAATCCAACATAGGTTAAACACATGCAATTCAGGGTAATTTTTCTAAAGCACAAGTCTGCCCATGTCAAAACCCCTTCTACCCCACATGCAATAAATTCCAGTGGCTTCTTACTGCTTCCAGGATCAAATCTAAAATAATCTGTTTGGCATTTAAAGCTTTTCATAACATAACTCCTTCCTACTTTTCTTGTCTTCTTACAGTCTAATCCCAATACATACTTTTCCATCCAATGACACTGGCCTCCTGGCTGTACCACAAGCAATATATTTCATCTCTCAGTTCTGGTCACTTTCTTTACCTTTCCCCCATACCTAAAACACATTCTCCTCTACTCTGACTACTGACTTCTCTGGCTTCCTTTAAGTCCCACCTAAAATGCTACCTTCTACAGGAAGCCTTCTCTAATCCTCCTTAACCCTTAAAATCTTTCCTCTATTAATTATTTCCTATTTATCTTACATACTGCTAATTTTGTGTATACTTGTTTGAATGTTGGCTTCTCCATTAGATTGTAAGCTCCTTGAAGGCAGGAACTCTTTTGTTTCTTTTTTGTAACTCCAGCACCTAGTAGAGTGCTTTACCTAGTAGAGTAAGAGGCACTTAAACTTAACAAATGTGTTATTGATTGATCTATATTATAGCCAGTATTCTCTGACCCACTTTCTCAAGAGTTAGACCTGTTATATCATCCCTAGAGTTCTAAGTAGTATCCTGAGAGGTTATAATGCTTCTCTAATGCTATCAGCTTGAGATCTCTACTGTTGTTGTTCTCCCTGTTGGGTCCTAGTGATGGACTCATTCTTCAATTCCATTTAACTCCCAAAGATCAATTAGCTTTTACAAAGAAATATGTATCAAAGATATAGCAGGAAAATATTCCTCCTTAAGGATATGGTCTCTGGGGAGAGTGGGATGATACTGAGTTTCTATTTAATTCATGAACAAACATGACCTTGTTCCTAGATGCATTTTCTTCTCTTCTTCTACTTGATGGGTCTTGAAGGTCATTTTTTGTTCCCTGGAGCAATGATGCTGAATCAACTGCAAAACCCATTTGTTAAGACATTGAATGTCAATCCAGGTTGATGGCTGACATAAAAAGTTGTATTTTCATGGGGGCCTTCCTGAAATAGTGCCTCTATTGTTTTTTGTCAATTGGAGGTCAATTAATTCTGGGAATTTCAGGCCATATTCTCATGGAGCAGATGTTTTTTATGAAACAATATAATCTCCTTTATAAAATGAGGGGATTATATTAAAAGGTAAAAAGCATTTATTAGATGCTTATTGTGTACATATGAATAATAAAGAAATAGAAATTAGGAAAAAAGAAAAACAGTCCCTGTCCTTAAGGAGCTTACATTCTAATGGAGGAAGATAACATAAAAAAGGAGTTAAATGTAGGGAGAAGATGGAGGTAGAATGTGTGTAGAGGGAAATGAAGGTAACTGCACTGGGAGATGTGGAAGAGGGATATTGAAGTCCAAAAAGTCAGAACTGTTGGGTCAGAACCCAGCAGACCCAATCCTGATTTGGTGTCCTGCTGATAAGAAAGCTAGGTCAGGCAGGATGCAAGAGAGCAATTCGTTTATTTTTTGGAAGGACAAGACTTTTATAGAGCAAATCCATGATAAACAGCTGTGGAAATTATGTTCCTTGTTCCTTCTGGATGAACACATACTTTTAGCCATTTTTTTTCCTTTTCTCTTTTTTTTTCTTTTTTTCAATCATGAGGTCTGCACATACATCAACTTCTTAGGGTCATGGAGAGCTGTGTTTAGGTGATAAATGAGCATGTTCTCCTGCGTACAGGCTTCCCTGAAGTTCTGGCCTGGACTAGAATTCACACTCCATCTCTGCCCTCCACAAGAAGCACAATCAGAAAGAGAATGAAGGTTGGCCATCCCGGACCTATCCCCAAAATGGAGGAACTCACCAATGGGAAAAAGGGACCATCATAGAAGAGGCATGTTCCAGGATAAGGAAGCAGGGGACTTTCCAGGGTGAGGCAACAGCTGTCATTAAAGTCAGAAGCACATCTAGGAGGGCAATGAAGACTAAAGATTCCCTCCATCTCTAGACCTATAATCCAAATCACATTGAATAATGGCTTCACAAACTAATCACAGAATATCAGAAGAGAAAATTTATCTGTTCCAATCTCCCATTTGTAAAAATCATCTGTAAAATGGGAATAAAAATAACAACTAGCTCCCAAGGTTGTTGAGAGGCTAAAATGTGATAATATATTCAAGAGCTATATAAATACTAGTTATTAGTTTTGTTGATGTGTCCCCCAACACTTACCACAGGGCTTGGTACATTTTTGTTAAAAATTGTTGAGTCTTTTTCAACTGTGCTCGACTCTTTGTGATCCCATTTAGGATCTTTTTGGCAGAGATAATAGAATAGTTTGGCATTTACTTCTCTGGCTCACTGTAAGATGAGGAAACCGAGGCAAATGAGGAAGTGATTTTCCCAGGATCACAGAGTTAGTAAGTATCTAAGGTTGGATTTGAATTCAGGAATAAGAATCTTTCTGACTCCAGGCCCACTTCTACTCACTATACCACCCTAGCTACCCTGCCTGGCACACAGTAGGCACTTAATAAATTCTTACTGATTGAGGGATGGAATGATGCCATCTTTAGTTTTGTACTTCTTTACTGAGCTAAACAACAGTATATAAAAATGTTGAATTGAATTTAAAACTATGATTATTAAATTGTATAAAAAAGAAATATAAAGGTATTTTCAAAGAGGGGGGTAAGGATAGGGAAAGAACTAACAAAGGTGTGGTTCTAACCAGCTTTGAAGGTACTTATCAAATCGGGCCCCCTCCCCTCTCCCTACAATTTACTGAAAGTAGAAACATCTTTGGGATAATCATCAACCTCCCAGGCTAGGAAGAGCCAAAGAGTTCATTTGGACATGTAAATTCTTGTGTAATTTCAGATGGTACCAAAAAAAAAAAAAGTTCTGATTTCCTGGCATAAAATGGCTTAGAATTATTTTAAGGATTTCCCAGAAGAAACTGACCTTGAAGTCTAGGACAGACTGTGGGAAACTGCTCAATTCTGTGAAATCTCTGGGATCAAATACAAAATTTTCTCTTGTACATTCAAACTTCTGAATAAGCTAGGCCTCTCCTTCCTATCCAGTCTTCTTATATCTTACTTTCCAATACATAACCTTCCATCAAATGAGGCCTCCACGCTGTTCCATGAAGACACACCATCTCTCAAGTCTGGATATTTCCCAGGTTTGGAACACTCTCTCTCTTCCACTCTTGAGTACTTATTTCTCCTAGCTAAAATCCTTTCTTCCAGATGAAGATTTTCCCAACCCTTCTTAGGTTCTAGAATCTTGACTCTATTAATTATTTCCTCTTTATCCTATATAAAATATATTGGTACATATTTGTTTGCTTGTTGTCTCCCCTAGACTGAGAGTTCTTTGAGGGCATAGAATGTGTCTCTTTTTGTATCTCCAGTTCTTATGGCTGTCACGTTGACTGACTGGAAAAGGGAAAAAAATTAACATGGTGATATTGCTAAAAGGGCTGAATTGGGAAGCAGAAAATCTGAGGTCAAATATCAGCTTTGCCAGGACTAGTTTTGATCACTTCTAAGTCTCAATTTCCCCATCTGTAAAATGGGGATAATAACTCATGCCTTGACTACTTCTTAGGATGGTTCTGAGTCCCAAATTAGGTTTTAGACGTAATGGTGAAAAAGAGTGTGGAGAAAAAGTAGTAATTTGCTTTCTTAGCTGTTTTGAGTGACTGATTAGGTAATTCCAATCCCTAGAGGAACAAAACAGCACAGCTTTAGGAGGTCAGAAGTGGAAAGGGGATGATGTTGGCTATTGTGCAGAGGGTGGGATATGAGCCATCCTCATACTCTCTGACTGGTTGGTCACAATCACCTTGGGGCCTTCCCACCAGGACTTTTTCTGCCCCCCATTGTTGAGACTACTGGTTAAGAAGGAACAACAGGAAAGATGATTGTTTTTCTTTAAATTTTTACTTTTAAATCAGTTATTTCAGCAGCATGTATCTAATCACATTCTCTTGTCCTTCCATTACTCCTTCTGCCTCATTTTTCTTCCGATGGACTTCAAAACCATGATCACTCTCTATGGCTGACTTGTCCTGGAACATTCCTCAGTGTTTGAGAGTCTCTTTGCCTTGGAGCAGCCCACAACCCCATGACCCACACATCATTAAATCACTTTCCACAAGTGAATCTTTTTGCTCCCATTGGCTAATTCTTCCAGGAGTCTCCATTTTTCTGGAGGGGCTGAGGCTGGCCTACCTTCCTTCTCTTTCTGTCTGTTTCTTAACGTTAAAGTAGTTTTTTACCTCAATAGTATTTTATTTTTCCAATTTCAAGTAAAGATAATTTTCAACATTTATTTTTGTAAGCTCTTGAGTTTCAAATTTTTCTCCCTCCTTTCCTTACCTCCCACCTCCCCAAGACAGCAAAGCAATCTGATACAGATGATACATGTACAATCATTTTAAATATATTTCCATGTTACTCATGTTGTGAAAGAAAAATCAGAACAAAAAGGAAAAATCACAAGAAAGAAAAAGCAAAAAAAAAATGATGAAAATAGTATGCTTCAATCTGCATTCAATAGCCATAGTTTACCTTAGAGCAATTTTTGTAGAGTGATGAGGTCAGACTTTGAGCTATTGAGAAGTGAGTGGAAGGTGAAAATGTAGAAGCATTTAATGATTGTGGTTCTTTCTAGGAGTTTGCAGAGGTAAAGGACAGTATAGTTTATTTATTTATTTTTTTAAGTTTTTAATTAAAACTTTTTATTTGCAAAACATATGTATGGGTAATTCTTCAACATTGACCCTTACAAAGCTTTCTGTTACAAATTTTTCCCCCCTTAGTAGGTGAGGACCAGTTTCTCAGCAATTGAGGAGCAATAACATCTGCTGAGCTAGAAGATTTTGAGGGGAGGATGGAAAGCATTGAAGAGATTTGCAATAGCTACTAAAAGGAGGAGGACAGAAAATCAAACAAGGAAGAATAAATGTATTGCCATGTAGTAGAGAAAACCAGACCCTATCTTTCCCTTTCTGTCCACAGACATTGATAATTTCCTAGCCCAAGCCTTCATCCCCTCTGACCTAAATATTTATTGATCTCTCTACAAGGCACTTAACCTCTGGCAACCTGTTTTCTTCTCTATAATATAGGGATAATAACAATAATTACACTTACTTTCCAGAGTTATGAGGATCAAATAAGGTGACATGTACAGTGCTTCTGCAAATCTTAAAATGCAATACAAATGCCAGCTATTTTTGACCTCTGAAAACATTTGTGCTGTTTAATAAACATTCCCCCTGGATACTCGCCTCCCTTGAATCACTGCTATCCCTGGGCACTCTTTCCACCTACCTCTTCCTTCTCCATATGCTTTGAAGGACTATTGTCCAATTCCTCCTGCAGTATTTCTGTTCCCTAGGGCTCTGCCCTAGAATTTTTTCTCTTTTGTCTCTACCCTCCACAATCTCATTAGCTCCCATAGATTCAAGTATCATTCCTCCAAAGTTGATTTCCAAATCTTTATATCCAGTCCTGATCTTTCTCAAATTCCAATCTGGAAACTGGCCGCTGGATATTTCCATTTAAATGTCCCAAATGGAATCTCAAGTTCAACATGTCCCAAACAATATTCATTATCTTCTCCCCCAACCACTCCCTCCTTCCTTATTTCTATTTAGAGTCCCAGTCACCTATGTTAATAGGCTCCTAATCATTGTTGATACCTCCCCATCAAGCCAATAAGCCACTGTCTTGTTGATTCTTCCTCTATAATATTTTTCACACTTATACTTCTTTCTACTCACAGAACCACCAATTCAAATGATCATCATTTCTCATCTATCTTACTGTAATATCATTCTAATTAGTCTTTGTCTCCAGTCTTTCCCAATTTATAGTTGTTAAAACAATCTTCCTAAGGTACAGACCTGACAAACAAAACTCCTCAGTGAGATTTAAACAAGCAGAACCAGGAAAACACTGTACAGAGCAACAGCAAGATTGTATGATGATCAACTATGATAGACTTAGTTCTTCTCAGTGGTTCAGTGATCCAAGGCAATCCCAATTAACTTTGAATGGAAAACATGATTTGCATTCAGAGAGAATACTATGGAGAATGAATGTAAATCAAACACGTGTCATGTTCACTTTTTTTCTTGTTTTTTTTCCTTGAAGTTTTTCCTTTTTGTTCTGATTTTTCTCTCCCAACATGAATAAAAATATATTAAAAATAAAATAAAATTATTGAGTTAGGTTTAAGAAAAAATCCTCAGTGACTTTTTTTTCCCCCTGAGGCAATTGGGGTTAAGTGACTTGCCCAGGTTCACACAGGTAGGAAGTATTAAGTGTCTGAGACCAGATTTGAACTCAGGTTCTCCTGACTTCAGGGCTAGTGCCCTAGTCACTGAGCCATTTAACTGCTGCTAATGAGATTGAATGCAAACTCTTTGATCTGATCTTTAGAGTCCTTTAAAATCTGATTTCCATCTATCTTTCAAGTCTTATTCTATTCTTCTTAATGCATTTATGTTCCAGCCAGAAGAGATTTCTAGCCTTCCCATAACTTAATATTCTACCTTTCTTGACTGTGCATTCACTACATTCTCATGTCTAGAATATGCTCCTTCTGGAATCTTTTTTGAATCTTTGACTTTCTGATTTATGTTTGCTTCTCTCAGAACACTATGTCAGGAAAAACACCTGACCAGCCACATTTCTCTTCAATCCTGACTCTTTGGCTAGCTCCTCCATGGCCTCACCAACCATCTTCCTTACTTACACACAAACCATAATAAAATCTACTATGTCATTTGTTCCTATAAGGTTGTGTCATTTGATTCCCCTATAATCCTACTTACCAGCCCTGTAATTTTCTGAGCCAAAGTGCCCTTCTCTGCCAATACTCCCCTTTGTGTGTTGCCTCTCTCATTAGAATTAAATGAAATAACCCATATAAAGTACTTTACAAACCTTAAAGTGCTGTTTTTAAATTACTGTTATCATTATGGATATCTAATTGTTACTTTGAGGACAGAGTATTTGTGTGCCCAGTGTTTAACACAGATACTTGATAACATAGTGAGTGCTTAATAAATGCTTTTTTTATTGATTCATTCATTCTTTCAAAACTCAATTCCTCTGCCACCTTCTTTGTAAAGCCTTCCTTGATCGATTCCTTCCCTAAATATTAATATTCTCTTCTCAATTTTCCTTGTTTTAAAAAAAATTATTTGAATATATAGTGTATTTCTTCCTCTTCTCCTTTCCCCATGTAAGTTCTTTGAGGTCAAGGATTAACATGTGTGTGTGTGTATATGTGGTGTGTCTCCTTAATACCTCTCAACAAGCATTGCACACAGTAAGTATTTAAAAGGTATTTTTCCAATAGTTGAATTTTTAAGAAAATGTAGACCCATCCTTGAACAGGATGCCAAAGGGCAGGGATCATACCTATACTCCTCTGATTCATGCTGAGCAAATGGCCAGCATGGGCAGGTTCTTCAAGATGCTCTGTGATGATGATGATGACAGCAATGATGACAATCATGAGATGTCCTTCCCCTCCATAATAACTTACTCAGGGCCCGCATCCCTTTAATCACCACAAAAAAACCTCTCAGATTAAACTATATATATATATATATATATATTTTTTTTTTTTTTTGCTGAGGCAATTGGGGTTAAGTGACTTGCCCAGGGTCACACAGCTGTTACGTGTCTGAGACCAGATTTGAACTCAGGTCCTGACTTCAGGGCTGGTGCTCTATCCACTGTGCCACCTAGCTGCCCCTATGTATATATATATATTAAAGAAAAAATTCTGCGGTTGTCAGTAATTATATAGGAGTTCTCAAGTTCTTATATAGGAGTTTTTGAGATATTTTTCATTGATGGAAGATCCCAGAATTAGTTAGGTGGTCCATGAAAACACAGGATAAGGAGGATATTACCTCTCCTTTTTTCCACTAATATCATTAGTTATAGAAACTGTCAGCAGAAAGCCATTGTTCAATATTTCAATTGTGCCCTACTCTTCGTGACCCTATTTAGGATTTTCTTGGCAAAAAACAAAACAAACAAACAAACAAAAAAACTTCTCCTTCTCCAGCTCATTTTACAAATAAGGAAATGGAGGCAAACAGGAACAAGTGACTGGCCCAGAGTTACTTAACTAATCAGTGTGTGAGGCCATATTTGAACTCAGGTCTTCCTGACAACAGACCTTGCACTCTATCCACTGTGCCATGTAGCTGCCTAGAATATTATATTATAACAAGTGACTAAAACTGTCAAATGGTTGGTCTGATGACAAATAGCTACCCAATGAGAGAAGAGGTAAGAATAATGAAGACTATTCTATTTCACTAGAAGAATTTGATCCTGAGCAGCAGGTTGAAGGCTAGATATGTCAGAACAGTGCATCTAAATTTAATTCTCAAACTTCTACTTAATTTATCCTCAGTGGTGGGGGGGAGGTAGGGAGAATGGGGGAAATATGAAAAAGGAGTGACAATCCCCAAAACCCCCAGCTTAGTTCCTAAAATCATAGATTTAGAGTTGGACAGCACCTCAGAGACTATCTAATCCAATTCTCTTTTGATAGATATAACTCCTTAGTCCCAGTTACTGTAAAAGTACCTGTAGAGACCTAGAATCCAGGTATCTGCTCTGCTGTTAGGAATTGCTTTTTTTTACTCAGAATTTCCTAAGCCCTGGAGCTTCTGTCTTTGAACATGGGTTTGAAAGAGAGTGGTGGGCTGCAGAAGCAGGAAGCTAAGCTAGTAAAAAGCTCTTGAAAGTGAGCAATAAATGAAGGAGGAATCATGGAGAGTCACCTAAGACTCAAGCCAGTGGGAGTGGTTATGTTGATTCCTGATTGGTGAGGTGAAGACATCCAAGGTGGAACTCTGTCCTGTAGTAAATGCTGGAAAGAGGGATGGTGACACATTTCTCACATTTCCCACTCCATTCAACCCATTCCTTCTCCCCAGGGAGAAAAACTGAATGTATTACCACTTTACAATCCTTGATTTCCTTTGTGTTCAAGAAGCATTCATTAGCTTTTATTCTAAATGTGTACTTTCACTCCTACACCCTTAAGTGTGATAAAACTATTAATCAACACAAACCCAAATTGTCTGGGGATGGGGGATACACACTTAATAGAAATTACAATATTTTAGGCTGCATAAATTAATTCTTAGCAGCTGGGACAGTGGTGGTATAAAAATAGTCAAGTCCATGAATCATCCCACCCATAACTAATCCTTCAAATGTCACAGAGATGGCATCAAGAAACCCAGGTCACAGAGATATGAGTCTTTGAAAGAAGTTGATTCTAAACTTGTGCTCTGCTAAAGAATAAAACAAAAAGAATCAGAAGACGATTCAGATCAACAACGCCAAAGTCATCAGTGCTTGAGCAGAGACCATCTCAGCCTGTAGTTAAATCATACTACATGTGCCAGGCATTGTTCTAAGAGCTGTAGATACAAAGAAGACAAAAAGAACCTCTGCTTTCCAGGAGCTTAAAGAAGCTGTAGTGGGGGAGAGAACATACAATAACACAAATGAGGAATACACAGGATACATTGGAGATACTCTCAGAGGGAAAGCACTGGCATTTAGGAGAACAAGGGAATGCTTCTTGCAGAAGATTGGGTTTTATCTGGAACATGAAGGAAGCTAGAGAAGTCCAGAGATGGAGATGAGGAGGGAGAGAATTCTAGGTCTGGGGGACAATTGGTAAAAATTCATGAGCTTGGAAGATGCAGTGTTTTGTTCAAAGAATTGCAAGGCAGAGTCGTTGAATCAAAGAATGGGCATCAAGGGAAAAAAAGCTAAATATCAGGAAGATATAATAAGACTGGAAAGGTAGGAAGGGATCAAGTTATGAAGGTCTTTAAAAATCCAAAAGAAGGATTTTATATTTTATTCTGGAAGTAATAAAGGAAGTTGTTGAGTCATTTTGGTCACATCTGACTCTGAGCACATTTGAGCTTTTCTTGGCAAAAATACTGGTGTGGTTTGCCATTTCTTTTACTCTCAGTTTCATTTTTACAGATGAGAAAACTGAAGCAAACAGGGTTAAGTGGCTTGCCCAGAGTCACACAGCTAGGAAGTGTCGGAGGCTGCATTTGAGTTCCAGTCCTCTGACTCCAGGGCAGGGACTCTATATATTGTGTCACCTCACTGCCACAAGAAGGAGCTACTCAAGTTTGTTGAATGGGATTATAGAGTCAGACCTACATTTTAGGAAGATCAATTCACCAAGTCCACAGATCTTAAGTCCACCACTGCCTTGAAGACTACTGCCAAATGACTATTTCCCAAGGGCAACAAGCCTGACTCTGAGGCTGCCAAGAAGAGCTGGGTTCAAGTCCAGCCTCTGACATCTTCTGATTGTGAAATCCTAACCAAGTCATTCACCTTCTTAGAACTTCTGATGACTCTTTAAGACTATATGTTGTGTATTGGACTACCTGCCATCTAGGGGAGGGAGTGGGGGGAAGGAGGGAAAATTTGAAACAGAAGTTTTTGCAAGAGTCAGTGTTGAAAAATTACCCATGCATATGTTTTGTAAATAAAAAGTTTTAATAAAAAATAAATAAATCTTTAATAACAAAGGGGAAAAAAGACTATGTGTTGCAGAGAAGATGTTAACATACATTGTTAGAAGGTGTTTCCTCACATGTGCATTCCCTACACCAAGGAAATCACAGGACTCTATTTTTAGTCCTCTTAGGAGATTTTGAGGAGATGGAAGTATATACTGAGAAATAAAAGTGATTTAAAGCAAAAGTTGTCAATAAAAATCAAGATAAAATCTTTATTAAAAATTAAAGATGAAATCTTAGCTGACTGATGAAAACAAACTAAAAAATATGTTTCCTGTCTTCTTCATGGGGAAGAGGGGAAGGGCTGGTTCCTGGATTTTTCTTCTAGTTTCTCTGGGGTTATGTTTCCTGTAACTTAATGCACAGTGTCCTTGTAGCTGGATTCCTGTCAATAGATTTACAGGATCACAAAATTCAGAGCTGAAAAGCATCTAAAAGCTGGCTTTAGCCAATCCTCATTTTATAGATGAGGAAGCAGAGACCACTTGAGGAGAAAGGATTTTTCCAAGGTCACACAGGAAAGGGACTTGGGATTTGAACCCAAAGTCTCTCACTCTAAATCCAGAGGGATTTTTGCTACAGTGTCCTGCCTCTCACCTCCCCCCTGCTAACCATCCACTCACTTAAAAGAGTTCTTAGTTAGTCTCTTTATTTATTTATATATATATATATATATATATATATATATATATATATATATATAT
>JAJPUD010000515.1:104122-140169 GCA_023553655.1 Myrmecobius fasciatus
TATATATATATATATATATATATATATATATATATATATATATATATATATATATTGCTAGTCTCTGTTTAAATTAACACACTGGTTCTTAGAATCTGTCTAGTCCATAGCTAATAAGTATAGCAAAATATAACATTCCTATACCAGACAATACAGGAGCGAGCGAGAGAGCGAGAGAGAGAGAGAGAGAGAGAGAGAGAGAGAGAGAGAGAGAGAGAGAAGGAGAGAGAGGGAGGGAGAGACGGAGGGAGGGAGGGAGAGAGGGAGAGAGAGAGAATCTCACCTGAAGGGAAGTTCCTCAAAGTTTCTAGTATAGCAAGCTGGGGGTAGAGACATGATAATGGAGACTGTCAGTTCCTCTCATAACTTTCCAGAGTCTTTCTTTCAGCAACCTAAAGTACAGTTGGCCTTGCTCATCTTTCATGTTAAAGCCCAGGCAAAGCCTTAAGCACCTCAGAATTTGAAGAAGACTCAAAGAAGATTGAAGAGAGTAAGTCTCCATGCTCCATGTTAGCTTGGTCTCTACTTTGCCTGCTCCTGACTATCCTCAATCTGACCATTTCCCCAGAGCTATGTTCTGGTCATGGTGTCTGATGCAAAGAACAGATACTTTAAAGAAAATATTATTCAAAAGTCACTCAAGGTGTTTTGGCTGCTTGATGTCAAAAAGTGTTCTGGCCACTTGTAAGCTGAAAATATGGATGACTTTAGCTTCAGAAATCACACCTTTGAATCCACTTTTTCACTTGTCAACTGGTGAAGTCATTTCCCCAGCTCTCTCTAAACACCTGTTTTCCTTTACCTCCACTGCAACTAGATGTTTCAAAGAGGATAAACAGACATGTTAGTGATATTGTTATCAAGATAAAATGAGGAAATAGAGAGGGAGTTTGATAACATGTCTGGTATAGAATACGGGGACCTCAATTAACTAGACATTTGCTCTCTTTGCCAAAATCAGAATGGCTTATGGTTTCTTTGGGTAACTAAGTGGCACAATAGAGTGCCGGATCTGGACTCTCAGATACTTACTGTGTGATCCTTGGAAGTCATTCCCCCATTTGTCTCAGTTTCCTCATCTACAAAAAGAGGTGGAGAAGGAAATGGCAAACCATTTTTGTCAAGAAAACCCCAAATGGAATCACAAAGAGTCAAACATGACTGAAAATGGTTGAACAACAACAATGATTTCTTAACTTACCTTAATGAAAATTTCCTTCTTCAAAAGGTAGAAGAAACATGTATCTGATTATCACCACTAGAAGAAATTAGTTGCTGAAGTAGAAAGGATGGGAAAGTTGGGGCTATTCCCTCTTAAAATTTGTGATAGAGGAGAGAAAAACCAGACTTAGTTTGACATGCCAGTTCTTCTCATGCCTTTCCAGAATCTTTTCTTTTAGCACCCTGACATGCAGTTGAACTCATTCATTTTCCCTGCTGAAGCTAGAAGTCAGAGAGAATAGGAAAAGGTAATGCATTCAGTTTTGGACACACTGAATTTAAGATGTCTATGAGATATCCAGTGTAAAATGTTTAATGGGAAGTTGGAGATATAAGACTGGAAGTTGGAAAAGAGGATTAAACTAGATACATATATCTGAGACCATCTGCATAGAGATGATGATTAAATCTATGGGAGCTTATGAAATTGCCAAGTGAAATAGTATAAAGGAAAAAGAGAAGAGGGTTCCAAACAGAGATTTAATGGACACTTACAGTTAGTGGACAAACTTAGATGAAGATTCAGCAAATGAGATGGCAAAGGAGTGGAGAACCAGGAAAGAATAATGTTACAAAAACCTAGAAGAAGAGGTGAGGGAGGGCTGTGCAAGGTTATCTGCCCCACTTTCCTCTCTAGAGCATCTAGGTGCAGTGGCAAAATATAGCTCAAGATAATCAGAAAAGCATGGCACAGTTCCATAAGTTTCACTAAAAGTCAAAATGAACTTAAGTTACTGAGGAAAGCTAAGAAAAAAATGGTGGTTTTTAAAAAGGTATTTTTAGGGAAAAGAAGGAATAATCAATTAATCATAAATATTCATTAAGGGCCTACTATATGCCAGGCACTGTGCTAGATCAAAAAACAGATACAACTGCTGCTTGGAGTGGATGGAATGACTGGAAGAAGATTGAGTCACTCTGTTTTCTCTGCCAAAGACAGTGCTCTTTGGACAGGAAAGGATAGATCATTTTTTTTTTCTCACAGAGATTTAAGAGATATCTTCTGTGTCTTGAACTATGAGCCTTTGAGAGACAGACATGGTTTCTAATACTAGTTTTATTGATAATTTACTATATGACATTTTCCAAATCAAGTATTCTCTCTGAACTCTCAGAGAGAACCCTCTCTGTAAAATGAGATAATCTCCAAGGTCCTTACCAACTCTGATTTTCTATGACCCTATGATTTCTGGAGATTGTAACTGCTAACCCTCACCACACCCTTACATTTTCTCTTGGGTACATCTTAAACAGATTAGGACATGTAGGCTTGTTGAGGCAGGTTAAGCTATAGCTGGAAAAGCCACCAAAAGGGAGTGGGTCCCAATGATGCAATTACCCATCAAAAGGAGCCATCAGGTTGGGGCTCTGTTGATCCACTGAAGACTGGGTTGGACTTTGGGATCTTGTGCCATCTTGATTCTAATCCTCCTACTTGTTAAGTCCTCTCCATACTCCTAAGACATGTTTCCTATAACATGAAGCCACCAGTTAATGTCCATTTGTAAAGACCATTGGGACAGACATATTAATGCTTCAGTTTTGTTATCAGTAAAAAAGTCAACAGTAAGCAAGCATATATTAAGCACTTACTATATGCTACACATGATACAACTTCAAGCATAAAAATAATGCCTCCCCACAGAAACTTACATTTTAATGGAGGAAGATGATGCATAAAAAGGGAATGTGGGGGGGGGTGCAGAGCTAACGTAAAGGAAATCTGGAAGGCAGCCTGGGAAGGAACAAGATATGGCTGGCTTAAATATCTTCCTAAAATGAGACACCATCAAATTTGAGGGAGATGCCATAAGTCAGAGAGTACTTCCTAGTGGGAATTCCAGTGCTAGAGTGAAGCTTTAGGAGGAAGAGCTAGGGGATTATAGAGGAAATCCACATGGCCTCTAAGGAAGAAACTTTGGCCTAAAAGACTATTTTACAGAAAATTCATATAAGACAAGTTACAGAAGTTAGAAGAAGCATGCAAGGACACTTTAAAGGTCTTTCTGGAGAACTTATGAACAAAGCAGAATTGAAATAGTTTAAAAAAAAATGAACAAATTTAGAAATATCTCCATTCCAAATGTTCATACAGACTATTTGTTCCTGACCTATGATAGAGCCTTCCAAGTTTGTGTTGGTTTGATCAGCCATAGTTGGACACATTACAACTTGACCCCAACATATCGATGCAAAATTGGCTTTCTTTGAGTATGAAAGACAATCAACCAAGAATTACTTTTTAGAACTAGATAATTTCTAAATTCCTTCCAGCTTGACAATTCTAGGATCCTTTAACTTCTTGGTATATTTCAAAATTTAAAACTGAGCAGCTGTTTGCAATTTCCTGCTTGTTGCACTGATAAAATAACACATTTTAATTGGACCAATGAGCTATACTCTAGAGCATCTTCTATTTATGGAGGCAGTAAGGCTCCAACAAGGATTCCAACCAAAGGGGGAAGCAGGAGGAGGTGAAAAATTATTCCCTTTAGCCTTGTTCATGCTGGCTCCACCAGCAGAATCCCCCAAGTTTCAAGGTTTCTAGTGGTATTTATGTGTCAGTGAATTGCATCTAGCAGTTGGACCCAAATGTCTATATAGCCTGGGGTACATAACTACTCACCAGTACAAAATCAGTCACCATGACACCATTATGTAAAAGACCAAACATAAAACATTTACTTAATTATAAGACAAAATCCGTATTATAGCATTTATTCATCCAGTAGCAAAAACAGGAATAATCACAGCTGAGTAACATCAGAGTTATTCATTAGAAGACAAAAGTAAGAATAAAGGGGAGAAGAGGCAGTATTGAAATCAGGTCTAACAATGTGAGTATGTAAACTTTAGAAATTGGCAAGGGCTTGTTTGTTGTTTTGTTAGTTGCCTAGCTGTATTAATAATGCAGATTAAATTTAAGTGTGTTTGTGTGTGTGTGTATGTGTGTGTGTGTGTGTGAGTGTGTGTGTTTTACTCTAGAGCTATTTACCAACATACTTCAGGATAACCTACTTAAATTCAGCAGGTCTGTTCTCAGGGAATGTATATTCTCAGATACTCTCAGGGAATAAAGTCATGATCAGTTTAGAGGCCTGTTAATTTGCAGGCTAATAATAATAGTTATTAGTAATCATAAAATAATAATAATAACTGGCATTTATGTAGTACTTTAAGGTGAAGTGCTTTACACCCATTATCTCATTTGAATTTCCCAACATGCCTGGAAATAAACATGACAATTCAGCTATAAACTTAGGTCACTATTTTCTACCAAAGCACAAAATGTCTATTGCAAGAGGGGGTGCACAGTTGCAGAAATCTGGCCTAGAGGCACATGAGTTAGGAAACTGATATATTTGGGACAACTTTGGACTGAAGTCCTTGATGTTTTTGGCCTCTTCTTAACCATACAAAGCTGATTCTCTTCTAACTGCTTCCCTACTAGTCCTTATGACTTTCCTGCTGCAAAAAGCTGCTCCTCTCCTATTTTCCTAAGAAACAAGCTCTTTTCTCTTAGAGCCACACTCAACAGGGTGCTGAGAAAAAGTGTTATGGTAGTTTAGTGACAAGCAATGTTCTCTAGCTGGAGCACTGCCAAGTTGAGAAGATCTGAAAATAGCAGATGATTAGGCTTCCTCAAATCAGATCCAAGGCTCTTCTCCCAGCAAAGCATAGCTCCAGGAAAAAACAGATGCAAAGCCAGTTCACTGCCCCTCCCCTCCCTTTATAGAAGACAATAGAGGGCAACACAGGCACCCCTGATAGGTATCACCTTTCTTGTGAAGGTGGCACTACAGTAATAAACCCTAATTGCTCTTCACTCAGCAGCAGGGTTTAGTTGTCTTCCCTACAAACACTCCAATCCTCCACCTGCCAATCAGTACAGTAGTGCTTCTCCTCCAGTCAACAAGTTCCCAGCAAGGCAGAGTCAGCTGTCTCAGTTGGAAGGCTTCTATATCTTCCATCCCTGGCTTCACGTGACTCCTCCTGTGCTCTAATTTCTCTCTTGCCTCTTTTTGGCTTTTTCTATGGATTCCTCAAATCTTCTCCTGTCGGCTTTTTACTTCCACTCCTAGTTAATTAACTATCTCTAATAACTCAAGTCAAATACCTGGTGGTCAATGACTTATCTTTATTGTGAAATAAAACTCAAGAAATCCATCTTTGTATCAGATAGACCATTCCATATATAGTGCAATAGTCCTTATAGAATCTTCTCATAGTCTCCAATTATTTAATTTTTTTTAAATTTTATTTTATTTGCAAAACATATGTATGGGTAATTCTTCAACATTAACCCTTACATAGCTTTCTGTTATAGATTTTTCCCCCCAACTCCCCACCCCTCCCCTAGATGGCAGGATATCCACTACATGTTAATTATGTTAAAATACTTGGCAAATCGAATATATGTATACATATTTCCACACATCATTTTTGTGCAAGAAAAATCGTATCTACAAGAAAGAAAAATCAGATAAAGGAAACACAATGCAAGCAAACATCAATCGAGAGTATGAGAATGTTATGTTGTGGTCCACATTTCACATCCCTCTCTCTGGGTGTATATGGCTTTTTTCAGTGAACAATTGGAAGTGGTTTGAGACATTTCATTGTTGAAGAGAGCCATGTCCATCAGAATTGATCATCATATAGTATTGTTGTTGCCGTGAATAATGATCTCCTGGTTTTGCTCATTTCACTCAGCATCAGTTCATGCAAGTCCCTCCAGGCCTCTCTGAAATTGTCCTGCTGGTCGTTTCTTACAGAACAATAATATTCCATAACATTCATATACCATAATTTATTCAGCCACTCTCCAATTGATGGGCATCCATTCAGTTTCCAGTTTCTTGCCACTACAAAAAGGGCTGCCACAAACATTCTTGCACATGTGAGTCCCTTTTCTTCCTTTAAGATCTCTTTAGGATATAGGCCCAATAGAAACACTGCTGGGTCAAAGGGTATGCACAGTTTGATAACTTTTTTAGCATAGTTTCAGATTGCTCTCCAGAATGGCTGTATCTGTTCACAGATCCACCAACATCCAATTATTTAATTAATACTTTTGTCAGATATGAATTTAAAAGCTCAAGATAGTCCCATGCAGATAAGGTGTTAAACTATAATATTTCATTTCAATCATTGCTATGCCCTCAAACAGGTCTTCTCAGAGGTTCATTTGATGAGGTCAGGGTAGCAATTCCTAATTCAAAATAAACATGTGGTAAATTCACAATGGCCATTCTCTTTGCCAAAAGGTAGAATTATTTAGAAGAAGAGGTTACAGATATAATAAAAGGTAAAATAGGCACCAAGAGTGGCAAATATGAAATAGTATTGGGAGAGCATATAGTTAGCAAGGAAAAGATAAGTTCCTCAGGGGAGCTCACAATTAACTAGTAAAAAGGAAATGCTCCATGAGATGGGAGTATGTCATTGACTAGATTAGATAAAATTAGATTAGATAAATTAGATCCCTGGAGGGGTTTAGCAGACTAACTAGAGTTAGCAATAGTATAAGGAGAAAAATGTCATTAAAGGGAAGGCACTATGAGGGAAAGAGAGAGTACCTCTTAGCACTCCTAGTGCTGAAAAGGATTTAGCAAAAATCTTCATAAGCAGATCTTTTATAGGGGAAAGATAGCCTTCGGGTTTTCTCAAGAGAGGAAGAGAAGTAAAGGTGGGAAGGATCAAGGAGGAGCCAGATGGAATGCATCTGGCAAACCAGGTCCCAGACCTGTCTAAAAATATGCTCATCAATATCTCAAAGGTTGTTTAAAAATACCCAGAGGTTTGGGGGGATAGAAAATAGAAGTTGATAAAGAGTTCCATCCTCACAATCATTCTATGTATAGAATGATATTTTGATTATTTGTAAATAAGGTAGTCTGAGAAAAGGGATTTTTTTTTTTTTTTTTTTTTGCCTGTTAATAGCTAGACAGGCTTCTTCCTGAATGGGAAAAGAGAATAAGTCCACATCTCCTCTACATTTCCCCCCTCTCCCCAGACTATGTTTTTTCACAAGTGGTTTTGTGTTTACCACTTTTTTCCTTGCACAAATGTTCCCCTCCCTCCTTTCAATAATCAAAATAATTATATGTAAAAGAGGCAATATTTTACATTTAGAAGCATTTTACCAGTGAATGTATAGACCTAGGTGAATTCCCCAGTTTGTCCAGGTTTTGTTGTTGTTCAGTTATTTTAGTCATGTTTGATCCTTTGTGACCCATTTGGGATTTTCTTGGTAGAGGTACAAGAGTTAGATCGCCATTTCCTTCTCTAGCTTGTTTTACAGATAAGGAAACTGAGGCAGAGTTAGGTGACTTGCCCAGGGTCACACAGCTAGTGTCTGGGGCCAGATTTGATGTGTCTTCCTGATTCCAGATCTGACACTCTATCCACTACACCACCTATCTGTCTATTTGGCCAACACAGTAATGATTTTTGATACCCTGTAGCTGTATTCAGATATTCCAGAAAAAAATACCTGGCAGATTTTATTCCATGGCTAAGGGAAAAAAGCTTCCTGTTTCCATGGACCATTTGTGAAGTCTTGTCCCTTATTCTGTGAATTACCACAGTTAAATTAAAATAGACAGATGTTATATGGCAAAGAATTTTTGGTGCTTTACACTCTTTATGGATCCTAGGCAATGGGTCCTTCTAGCCCAACTATGAATCATTTAACTTATTCCTCCTGGATTCCACTAAGAACATTCCCTAAAAATGTGGCCACAGGGATCAACTGAGGCTTATGGAGAAGAGAAAGGAGCAAATGGTCCCTTTCTCTGACTCCCAGGAGGCTCCTTTGCTTGGAAACTGTGTTGATCTCAAGCCTAGTCATTTCCCTTTTCTGGCCTCAGTTTCTTGCAGGCAATGTATATGGAGTCCTGAATTTGGGATCAGGACCTGAGTTTGAATTCTAACTGCTACTTGTTGTTTGTGAAAATTTAGCAAGGCAATGTCAATGGACCTGTATCCTTCTCAGTTAAATGAAGAGGTTGGACTATATAATGAGCTTGTGATATTTCCTCTCATCTTCTACTCAGATTCCCCTCTGGCACCTGCCACTCAATATGTTTCAAGGTAACATCATCCTCTTCCCTTCCCAAACTGGCTTTCCTTCCCAATTTCCCCATTTCTTTCAAAGGCACCACCCTTCTCCAGGCCTTCAAGTTCCAAAAATGCAGAGTCATTTCTGACTCATCTCTCCCTTGTCCATTAGACCCAATCAGAAACCAAAACCTATTGAGCCTTCAGAATAATTGTTCTTGGTCTCATCTCTCTTTTCTCATTCCCCCTGTTGCCATCTTGACTTTGATCCTTATTACCACATTCTTCTCACTGGACTTGACGTTTCTGGCTCCTTTTTATTTCAATCCATCTTGTATACATGTGTGGAATAATTCCACAGGGATATTCTATAAAGAGGCTAACTCAAATAGAGAGATAAAAAGGATTTATTCTCTTTCTTATGAGGAAGGATACTTCCCACATGACTCTCAGAAGAGAGTATAAAGAACTCAACAAAGCACAAAATTTTTATTCCTAATACAATACCCTCACCTATTCTGGGTCTCTTCTTTTCATTGGCTGAGCTTCAGAGCTCGAATTATAAACCTGGGAACTTTTCTTATCAATTAAAAAAAAGGGGGTGCTTGGGGGAGGGGTGGAGAGAGGGAACAAGGTCAAGACTTGTGGTATTTTACCCTCGTTTGTCATTGGTTATGGGAGGAAATGTTAGACAAGGAATGTTTTGTAGGAATATGTATGTTTTGCAAGAATGTTCTACATGCTTTCTGAAGGGGCTCCTAGATGTTCTACTCACACAGATGGCATCAATATATGCTGCCATATGAGCTCTCATCATAGCATCTTCTGTTTAATAACCTATAAATGGCTCTCCACATCTTTCATTGAAAGCCTGCTATCTAAGGCAGGGTGATATGGTAGAAAGAATGCTGGATTTGGCATCAGAAAGCCTGGGTTCAAATCCTAGCTTTGTCACTTCCTACCATTCTGACTTCAGGCAAGACACTTAACCTCACTGGGCCACAGTTTCCTCAACTGTAAAATGAAGATATTATTCTAGATGGTCTCTAAGGCTCCTTGCAGCTCTAAATCTATATTCACATGGCTATTCTGAATGTATCCAGTTGTAGCTCACATTATCCCCAAAAGTAGGACTCTGTTCCAGAATTATCAGTGTGCCTTTCTTTGCTCCATCCCACTAATCTGAAATGTCTTCTCCATTTAAACACTGGCAATTCAGTTTGCATTTATTAAGTATCCACTGTGTATAAAAGATTGTCATAGATGCTAGAGCTAGAGGAGTTACAATGTTTAAATTCCCACACATAGACAGCCCTTTTTGTAGTGGCAAGAAACTGGAAATTGAAAGGATGCCCATCAATTGGAGAATGGCTGAATAAATTATGGTATATGAATGTTATGGAATATTATTGTTCTGTAAGAAACGACCAGGAGGACGATTTCAGAGAGGCCTGGAGAGATCTGCATGGACTGATGCTGAGTGAAATCAGCAGAACCAGGAGAACATTATACACAGCAACAAGACTATACGATGATCAATTTTGATGGACATGGTTCTCTTCAACAATGATGTGATTCAAACCAGTTGTTCAGCGATGAAGATAGTCATATACATCCAGAGAGAGGCCTGTGGGAACTGAGAGTGAACCACAACACAGCATTTTAACGCTTTCTGTGAATATTTCCATGCATTTTGTTTTCCTTCTTAGGTTGTTTTTTTCTTCTTCTCTTTCTAGATCTGATGTTTCTTGTGCAGTAAGATAACTGTATAGATATGTATATATGTATTATATTTGTCCTATAATTTATCCTATTTAGCATGTATTAGATTACCTGTCATCTAGGGGTGGGGGTGGGGGGAAGGAGGGGAAAAGCCTGGGAAAAAAAAAGTTTTTGCAAAGGTCAATGTTGAAAGGTCACTCATATATTTTGTAAATAAAAAGCTTTATATAAAAAAAATTCCCACACATACTCACTTAATATTTTTTCCAATTACATGTTGTTATAGTTTTCAACATTCATTTTATTTTTATTTTATACAATAGCCTTTTATTTTTAATAATAGCCTTTTATTTTCAAAATACATGCAAAGATAGTTTTCAGCATTCATCTTTGCAAAATCTCATGTTCCAGATTTTTCTCTCTGCCTTTCTCCCTTCTCCTCCTCTAGACAAAAAATAATCCAATATATGTTAAACACGTGCAATTCTTCTATACATATTTCCATATTTATTATGCTACACAAGAAAAATCAGATAAAAAGGGAAAAACAAATGAGAAAGAAAAAAGCAAGCAAGCAAAAACCAAAAAAGGTAAAAATATTATGTTGTGATTCACATTCAGACCCCACAATCCTCTTTCTGGATTCAGATGGCTTTCTCCATCACAAATCTACTGGAATTGGTCTGAATAACTTCATTGTTGAAAGGATCCACATCCATCAGATCAGCATTCATTTTTATAAGATTTTAATTTCTAATTTCTTTTTTGTCCCTCCCCTTTTCCCCTTCTCCCTCCCCATGATGGCAAACAATTTGATATAGGTTATACATATACAATCACATTGTACATATTTCCACATTAGTCATGTTGCAAAAGAAGAATCAGAAGGAAAAACCATGAGAAAGAAAAAATTGAAACCATAACAATAAAGTGAAAATAGTATGCTTTGATTTGCATTCAAACTCCACAGTTCTTTTTTTCTGGATATGGATAGCATTCTCCATCACGAATCCTTTGGAATTATCTTAGATCATTGTATTGCTATCAAAGTTGATAATGTACAATGTTTAAATTTTCTAAAGCATAGACTCCAACAGCAATGTCACTCTCCTACTCAATAAGCAATAGTGGCTCCCTAGTACATCATGGATAAATAGAAAATCCTTTGTTTAGCATTTAAATGTCTTTATAATCTACCTTCTTCCTATTTTTCTAGTCTTTTAACACTTTATTTCCCCATATTAATTTTCTGTTCCAAATGCAATAGTCTTTTGTTGCTCACAAATGACATTCCAATTCTATATCTTTATGCTGACTATCCCCTGTGCCTAGAATGCTCTTCTTCCTCATTTCTACATTCTGTTTTTCTGGTTTCCTTTAAAACTTTTAGGTCAAAATTTTCAGATGATGAAATTAAAACTATTTCTAGTCATATGAAAAGGTGCTTCAAACCACTATTGATCAGATAAATGCAAATTAAGACAACTCTGAGATACCATTGCACATCTGTCAGATTGGCTAAAATGACAGGAAATGATAATGATGAATGTTGGAGGGGATGTGGGAAAGCTGGGGCACTGATACATTGTTGGTGGAACTGTGAATGGATCCAACCATTCTGGAGACCAATTTGGAGCTATGCTCAAAAAGTAATCAAAATGTGCATACCCTTTGACCCAGCAGTGTTTCTATTGGGCTCATATCCCAAAGAAATCATAAAGGAAGGAAAGGGCCCCACATGTGCAAGAATGTTTGTGACAGCCCTTTTTGTAGTGGCTAGAAACTGGAAACTGAATGGATGCCCATCAATTGGAGAATGGCTGAATAAATTATGGTATATGAATGTTATGGAATATTATTGTTCTGTGAGAAACGACCAGCTGGATGATTTCAGAAAGGCCTGGAGAGACTTGCATGTACTGATGCTGAGTGAAATGAGCAGAACCAGGAGATCATTATACACAGCAACAACAAGACTATATGATGATCAATTCTGATGGACATGGCTCTCTGCAACAATGAAATGTTTCAAACCACTTTCAATTATTCAGTGATGAAGAAAGCCATATATACCCAGGGAGAAGCCTGTGGAACCTGAGTGTGGACTATAACATAGCAGCTAGGGTCTGAATTTGGATTTGAACTCAGGTCTTCCTGACTCCATTGCACCATATAGCTGTTCTGAAGGCACAGTTTGAAATTGCTTCCTGAAATGGTTGGACCAGTTCACAGCTTCACAATCAATGTATTAATCAATATATGTCTTCTCACAGCCTTTCCAGTATTTGCCTTCTTACTTTAAAAAAAAATCATCTTTACCAATATGATGGATGGATATACAACCTGCTAATTTTATAAAAAAAGGAAAGGGAAGCCCATCAAGATTGTAACTTGTTCATGTAATAAGTGGTTGAACTAGGATTTGAATTTAGTTCCTCTAACTTCAAAACTCCCTTCACAATATCATTCTGCTATTCCAGACATTAGGAGTTCTCTGAATTATGCATGTTGAGGATGTAATAGAGGAGAATCCTGTAGTAGGTATAATGTTAGACTGGATGAGTTTTAAGGCCCCTTCCACTTGTGAGATTTAAGATTGGTTGGGACTGGGGGAAGGGAGAATTCTAAAATCAAATACTCCAGTAGCTCCCTCTTTCCAACTGAGTTAAAACTTGTTCTGGCATTCAAGGCCCTCCATTATCTTCTTCTACTTTATCTCTTTTATTGGATGGTGAAGAAGAAACTAGGCTTGTGGGTCCATTTAGTATAAAGGAGTTTCAGAGAATAATCTTTCTCTCTCAATGCAGATTAGCACCTGTTCTTCAAATTAAGAGTCATTTGCAGCACCAAGAGGTAAATGAATTTGCCTAGGATTTCATGGCTAGTTTGAGTCGAGGCAGAACTTGAACGTGGATCTTTCTCATTTCCTTTATATCCATTCCTGCATTCTGCTTCTCACTATATTACCTTTCCCATCTTACCTCACATAACTTTCTTCCATGCCCTGTAGAATACAGGGCTATGGAAGCCCTGTAAAAGCTATGACTCTCTAACCTTTTCACACTTTAAGCTATTTTTTATTATGCCTAGAATATTTTCCTTCTCATTTTTTCAAGGTTATACACCATGAAAATTTATTACCTTTTGCAAGCCTTTTAATTTTTTTCTTAATTATATGTAAGCAAAAAATTTAACATTCTTTTTTAAAAAATTTTGAGTGCTGATTTTTTTTTTCCTCCCACACCTTTCCCCACTTGAGAAGGCTACCAATTTGACATAGATTATACATGGGAAGGCATGTAAAACATTTCCACATTAGCAGAGTTGCAAAAGAAAGCACAGACAAAAGAAAAAAAAATAGTAAAGAAAAAATGTTTTTTAAAAAAAATACTTCAGGGGCAGCTAGGTGGCACAGTGGTTAGAGCACCAGCCCTGAAGTCAGGAGGATCTGAGTTCAAATGTGATCTCAGACACTTAACATTCCCTAGCTGTGTGACCCTGGGCAAGGACCTGAGTTCAAATCTGATCTCAGACACTTAACATTCCCTAGCTGTGTGACCCTGGGCAAGGACCTGAGTTCAAATCTGATCTCAGACACTTAACATTCCCTAGCTGTGTGACCCTGGGCAACTCACTTAACCCCAATTGCCTCAGCAAAAAGCAAAAAAAAAAAAAAATACTTCAATTTGTATTTAGACTCTATCAGTTCTTTCACTGGAGATAGCATTTCCCATCATAAAACCTTTGAAATTGTCTTGGATTAATTAATTGTTTAAAATAGCCAAGTTATTTATTGTATAGCCTTCTTACTCTTCATCTGTTGAATTCTTATCCAGCCTTTAAAAATCAACTGAAATGCCATCCCATCAGTAAGTCTTATCTGCCCCAATCTCACTGTTTAGTTTGTCAATAAATTTAATTATGGTTATTTTTGTGGGGTTATTATTCTCCTATTCCCTTAAAAAGACATTATGGCACAATGGAGAAAGAGGCAGCCTCAAAGCCATGAAGAGTAGGGGTCAAGTCCTGCCTCTCATACTTGGCTGGTTATCAGACAAGTTACTTCTTGGGACATCAATTTCCTTATCTGTAAAACTAGAATACTACAGTACAACTTTGTAGGATCTTCATGGAAATCATATGAGATTTGTAAAGTGCTTTGTGAAAATTTTAAATGTTATTAAAAATTTTTGGTATTTATATCACTTTCATTTATAAATATATCCCTCTTCTTTCCCTCCCCAAAGTATCATCTTTTAACAAAAAAAGAGAAATCCATTCAGCAAAACTAAGCAACATCAATCATTACTGAATATGCAACATTCCATACCCACCTCTTTGCCAATCTTAAAACATTATAAAAATATTGGTTATTATTACTATAAAATCTGGGACAAGTCACTTCCTTTTTCTTGGCCAAAATTCCCTCATTTGTAAAATGAGGCAAGATGGCTCAGTTGATTTTCTTGCTGTTACCATGTATGAATGTAGGTCCTCCCAACAGCAAAAATCATGACTCTAGCTGTGTTTCATCCATAAAATATCTAAGGCACCTCTTATGTAGGTGACCATGTACCAGAAGTTCTAGGAAGATACTCCCCATTTCAAAACATCTCCCCTCTTCAGGCATGAAAGCTGCCTGAAATTCTTAGACTTTTGGAATCCTTTCTTTGGACTACACATTGTCATCGGTTCCCCTTTGAAGAGAAGAACACCTTTGTTATTTGTGTGAAGCTGTTTATAACTCAGTAGTAGTTTTAAAAATCCATTAAGAAGACAGCTCATTGTAGAAGAAAATATTGCCCATAGGAGGACCTCATCTTAGATTCCACATCAGCTATTTACTGTGTGATTTTAGATGAATCATTGTCCTTCTCTATCTCTGTCTCTTCATCTGTGAATTGAAGATCAAACTGACCTGCATGATTTCTATCAGCTCTGATTTTCTATGATCTTCCTGAACAGTAAGAGACTATGGTTGCCTTGGAGGACAGGAGAAGGAGGTAGTTAAGATGGGAGTATGTGGAGTGATGGTGGTGAAAGAGAAGAGATGCACAGACAGCTGAAGTCTAGGTTTCTAGGTAGACTTCAAATGGGTCTCCAGAAATAATTATATGGGAGGAAAACAACAAAAACTATAATAGATTACAGAAGGCTTTATCAGGATCTAGGAGCTCCCAAATAGGGGAAGGGGAGAGTGATAATGACTCCTAATTCACAGAGATAGTTATGGCCAGTTAAATTTTATAATTTTGCCTTTGGCAGCCTTAAAAATATTGCCTTAAGGGGCAGTTAGTTGGTGTAGTGAATAGAGCACCAGCTCTGAAGTCTGGAGGACCTGAGTTCAAATTTGACTTCAGATACTTAACACTTCCTAGCTATGTGTCCCTGGGCAAGTCACTTAACCTCAGCAAAAAATAAAAAAAAATTTTAAAAAATTAAAAAAAAAAAAGCATTGCCTTAATTAAGTCTAAGCTGGGGATAGAGAAGAACTAATAAAAAGGTCATGAAGGATGATTGATTTTTAATTTTTTTTTAAAAGGCCTAGAGAATGAATTATGTGGATACCTCATACTTTTGGGGGGAGTGTGGGTAGGGGCATGGGTGTCACATCCCGTGTAAATAACCATTGCACCTTCGGCCGCACTTCCTGCAATCGGGCCACCTTCCCTCAGGAGAAATGCCAACCCTTTAACTCACTCCCTCACTCAGCATCACAACAGCACCGCACTAAAAAAGGGAGACACCCACCCACAGATAACCATCGCCGGGTTCTGAAATAGACTGAATATTTGAGCTGTGAGAGGCACTAGCTAGTGACATTCTCTTGTCTGAGAATGGCTGAACTTAGAAAGCCCTGAGTTGCTCCCATAGTGGGGATCCAAGGGAGCTTCTGCAGGGCCCCCCGGTTCCACCCTCATCACTGGGGCCAGGGCTCGAACCCCCGAGAAAATGGACTCGGGAGGGAGCTGAGAAGGCAATTAAATCAGGCGCTTGGGAGCGTGCAACCGGGACGCCGCCTGCACTGGCTCAACAGGGATTCCTGCTTCCCCGGCCAGAAGCCTGCGGTTTCAGGTACCACGATTGTTGTGGTTGTTGCTTTTAGAGCGAAACTGAGTCAAGCAGAGCAGGCCCCGGTGGTGCGGGATCAGCCAGATCAGGCACCTTATCTGCTCCGGGGAGGCCCAGCTTGTCCCGACAAGACGAAGGCAGGGGAGGGATTCTAAGAAGGCGAGGGTTGATTCCTCCCTTTCCAGGGAGGACCACCCACAGGTGCGAAGATGATGGAACAGAACTTTAAGGGGGACCCCGATACTCCACACTCCATCTCCTTCTCCGGCAGCGGGTTCCTCTGCTACTATCAGGTGGGAGCCGTGGATGCTTTCCGAGATCTGGCGCCCCGTATGCTGGATACGGCTCATCGCGTGGTCGGGACATCAGCCGGCTCTGTGGTGGCTGCCCTGACAGTGTGCGGCATTGGCATGAGTAAGGAGTTTATTCTGCTTTTCCTCCACCCTTGATGAATCCTCTGGCAGGAAGCCTGGCAGAAGCCTGGCTGTGGGCGCCAGCAAAGCACTCCAAAGTAGGCATTGGGAACTGGAGATTTGCGAAAGGTCTGAGCACATTTCAGGAGGTGAAAGCCAGGCATTGGGTGGGCAGGGGCTCCTGCCTCTATCTGTTAGTTTGGACAAAGGACTCCTTCTGCCTCTGGCTTTCCCATACATGATGGAAATAATAAACACCGACTTCCAGGAAAGACCTTATGTATGAGGGAAACAGACACACATAGCTTTAGAATTGCAAGGGATTGAAGAGGTAATCTACTCCCACCTTCTCCTTTGACAGATCGGGAAACTGAAACCTATAGGTTTTAATAAGTGCCTTTGCCCAAGGTATATGTGTGACTTTAGGCAAGTCATTTGACCTCATGGCTTCAAATTTCTAAATTTGTAAAAATCATGGGTTCAAGTCTCTGCTCTTTGATGGACTAGTGGTGTATGATCTAGGGCAAGTCATTTAACCTTTTGATCTTAGTTTCCTCATTTGTAAAATGAGATGCTTGGACCAAAGTCCCTTCCAACTCTAACTGTATAAAATGAGTGACAGAGTTGGATTTGAACTCAGTTCTTCTGACTTCAAACCCAGCATTTTTTCCACTGAACTTTGCTGAGAAGAGGAAGGGATTTCAGAGTTTAGCTAATTTAGGGTTTCCTTTATTCAAAGAGTCTTGGAACACTTTAGAATTTACAATATTTCAGATGATCATTGGATTGAAAGCTGAAATAGGGCATAGATATCATCTAAGCATATCATCTTGGAGTGGCTTGGTGGTGTAGTAGATAGAGCAACAAGTCTGGAGACTGAGAAACCTGAATTCAGATGTGGCCTCAGCCACTTACTAACTGTAAGACCCTGTGCAAGTCACTTTGCCTCAGTTTCCTCATCTGTAAAGTGAGCTGGAGAAGGAAATGACAAATACTCCCATTTGCCAAGAAAACCCCAAATGAGGTCAAGAAGAGTCAGATATAACTGAAGAAAAATAATAGTCCAACTCCCCAGTATTTCCTTTTTTCTGAACAGGGTTGCTAGGTAGATCTGAGGGGGAGGATTTAGACATAGTATTTTCTGATTTCAGAAAGACATTTGATATTTCCATAGAGATAGATAGCCATCCGATGCAGTGGGCTAAGAATCAGGAAAACTAGTAAAAATTCAACTCAAATATCTCTTAGCTGTGTCATTTTGGGCAAATCAATTAAATTACTATCTGCCTTGGTTTTCTTAACTGTAAAATGAAGATCATAATAGTATCTACCTCACAGAGTTGTGGTGAGAAAAGAATGAGGTACTATTTATAGAGTACTTGGCACAATGTCTGGTACTTGAAAGGAATTCTTGTTACTTCCCCCTATATCCTTGTAGATAAATTGGAGAGATGTGAACTGGATGAAAGTACAGGTCAATGGATTTGGATCTGGTTCAAAGGAAATACTTTTTAAAAGAGTAAACATAAAAGGAGATAAACCAAAAGGATGTCCCCTGGAATCCTTCTTTAGAGCCTTGGGCTATTCAACCTTTTTATCAATGACTTGGATGACTGCCATAGAGAGAATGTTCATTAAATTTATTAATGATGTAAAACTGGGAGGGATGGCTAACATATTGGATGATAAATTTAGAATTAAAAAAACTTATTGGTTAAAACAATGGATATACTTAAAAACATTCAAACTTAATAGAGATTAGTGTAAAGTTCTATGCTTGGGTTAAAAAAAATTCATTGCCCAAGTCAGGGAAAATAACCTTTTGTACACACACACACACACACACACACACACACACATACACACAACTATACATACATTATGTATGTGAGTATATATGTGTATAGTCATATGTAAGTATATGTGTATATGTATATAGAGGTATGCATGTATATATATGCATGCATGTGTGTATGTGTAGGCATATGTATGTAGGTGTATAAGTATATGACTAAATCACGCTTAGTCAATAGTGTGCATTAACTAAGAAAACTAAAGTAATTTTGGATTGCATGTAGATATGCATCTATTAATACAACCCAAAATTACCTTAATGCATAATCCTTGGAAAAGGAATGGAATAGACCCATTGTGCTCTGTTCTAGTCAGACCACATCTAAAGTTATTTAAAATAGTCCTGGCTGCCACTTCTAAGGCCAAACATTGACAAACTGGAGAAATTGTCCCTTAGATAATGAGGGCACTGAAAATTATGAAATCAGAGCATTGGCATAGTTAGTATAAGGAAAAAAACTGAAGGGGACATGAAAGCTGTCTTTAAGCATTTCAAAGGCTGTCATGTGTGAGAGACATTAGATTTGTTTTGCTAGGTTCTGGAGGATAGAATTAGGAAGACAGGGTGGAATTTGAATTCCAGTCTCAATGGAGGGAAAAGCTTCTGAGTCATTAGAGTTGCTCCAGAATGGAAGTATCAGACCTGCTTGGCTTGTTCAGGATATGATATGTTCCCTATCAATGGTGATCCTCCGAATCAGTATCATCTGCTGGCTGGATATGTTGAAGGGGATTCTTCCATAGGTATAAATTAGATTATTTGGACATGGGTCTCTTCTGATTTTGAGAGTCTGTGGTTCTAACCCATACAGACTTTTCAAGGTTTGAGGAAGAGAAGATAAAGAGGGGAAGATGGAACAACTTTGGGATAAAGGAAGTTCATGAGGGAAATGGTGGTATAAAATTGAGGAAAATAAACCTTTTCACTTGCTGAGAAACTGTGTCAGAGTGATTGTGCAGAGAATTGGTTTTTCACCTGAGAAAACCATGATTTAAGATACAAATTTGTTGTGTGACAGGGGCAAGTTTCTTAACTGCTCAGTGCTCTAAGCAATAATAATATAATACTAATTAGCATTAATATAGTACCTATGCTGTGTCAAGCATTTTAGAAGTATCATTTCAACGAACCTCACAACAAGCCTGGATGGCAGATGCTATTATGATCTCCATTCCACAGTTAAAGAAATTGAGGCAAACAGAGGTTAAGTACATGACTTACCTAAGATCACAAAGCTAGGTGGAATTTGAACTCACATCTTTCTAACTCTAGGCCCATCATTCTATTAGCTTGTGCCTTTAAAACTAAGTTACAGAGAAGCTGCTGACACAAAATTGGTAAAGGGAATTTTTTCATTTGGGAGTCCTTTGTATCAATGACATTACAGGTTTCTACTCTATCCTTTTATGCTGGAGCTTACTATACTTAGTATTTTATGTATGCATAATTTAATTTTTTTTTTATTTTAAAGAGAAAGTATCATTATATTGCCATTGCAGGAATTGTTTTCTTGAGACCCCTATTGAAATCATGTGGCACCTCATAGTTCTGTGGAAAGAAATTTGAGAAATGCTGATCTACCCTAATCTTATTTCACATTTTTGTTATTCAATCTCTAGTTCATTTTACAGATGAGAAAACTAAGGCAGACAGGGTCACACAACTAGTAAGTGTCTGAGGGTGGATTTTGAACTCAAGTCTCTGACTCCAAGCTTAGTGCTCTACCTACCTCAACGTCTGGCTGCCCTTTAGACTTTCACAAAGCATAAAACTAAAACACAATTTCTAGCAACAAGGAGAATATTGTGTTTAATTCTGCACATCAGAGTATGTTGTTAGCAAGCTGGAGAACATTTGGGGCAAGCAGAATCTTGACATCCTTGAAGACTTCTTAGCAAGCCTTGAATTCATGTCATAGGAGGGTAGATTGAAGAAACTGGGGATGTTTAACTTGGAGAAGCAAAGGTTCTGGAGGATATATTATGACTATTTTCTTTTGAGAGTGATTTGTGTAAAGATGGGGGTGGGAGGTCAGAGAAGCAGAGGTCTGAACCAGGAGCAATGGGTTAAAGTTGTAAAAAAGCCAGATATAGGCACCACTTCAAGAAAGACTTCCTAACCATTAGAACTATCTAAAAGTGGAATGGATTGCCTTGAAAAGTGATAGATTCATCATCTTTGGAGGACTTCTGGCTGGATGACCACTTGTCAAATGAGACTCCTTGTATAATGGAGACTCCTTGTAAGGATGGATTAATTCAACTCTACCTCTGGATATAGATGGTTGCTGAGGTTGGAAAACCAACACTAAGAATTCTTTAATTCTTTAAAACTCAGAGAAAAGATGGAAAACTTGGTCAAGATAATAAAACTTAATAGTGGCAGAGCTAGGATTAGAATGTATATTTCCTTACTTCATTCCAGGAATATCCCCATTGAATTATATTATTTTGTCTTCTTGGGTTAGGATTTGAGGGGAACTGGGAATGTTGCCCTAAGTCCCAAATATTATCTCCAAGGGTGACTGAAATTCCACCATTAGAAAATCATTTTCTTAGATTAGGATTCTGTCTAGTAGCCTCTAATAAAGCAAAGACTCTTGGGAGGAGCAACACTTTAGTGGGAATTAATAATAATAATAATGATAAGTAACATATATATAGTTCTTACTAAGTGCCTTGAACTATTATCTTGTCATCATCATAACTCTGGGAGATAAGGGCTATTATTATTCCCATTTTACAGATGAAGAGACTAAGGCAAACAGAGGTTAAGTGTTTTGCCCAGGGTCATGCAGCTAACAAATTTCTGAGATCACATTTGAACTTGACTCCATGCCTGACGCTCTATCCAATGTGTCATCTAGATGTTCTCAGTTTGCTTTATCAGATCAGCTTTCCTTATAATAGAAGAGATAGAAGTAAGCTTAAATCACTGAGCACCTAATAGAGATGTAGGGTAACATGTAGGGTGGAAAGAACACTAGATTTGCTTTAAGAGGACTCAGGTTTAAATCTCATTTCTGCCACTTACTATCTGTGTGATTTTGGGGAAGCTACTTACGATTTTTGAGACTCAGTTTTCTCATCTGAAAAATAGGGGATTTGGACTATATGGCTGTCAAGTTCCCTTTTAATTCTAAATACAGGGTGTTCCGAAAATCTCAGTGCAACTTAAAGCCTTAACAGTTTTAAAAAATACACACATATGCATATACATACATATATATGTATATATATGTGTATATATATAATATACCCATGTACATATATATATTTATATACATATATATTTATATACACACACATAGATAGATAGATAGATCTATAATGATCCAGGTCTTGATCCTGGCTTTGCTATTTACTGGGTTATTTTGGGCAAGTCTTTTTCCATCTCTAGATTTCAATTTCTTGATCTATAAAATGAATGGGTAAGATTTAATAGCTTCTTCTGACTCTAGCTCCTGTAATCTTCATTGATTTAAGAAACATTTGTTGATTACTTGCTATGAGCAAGTCCATGTAAGCTGTTGATTGGGATTTAAGGATTCCAACAAATAAGCAATTTTTCCTCACAAGGAGTTTACCTTCCACTAGGGAGATAGAACGCAAATCAGCAAATACAAAGTTAACTGAAGTGAGGGACTACACTGATCACCATGAAGATCAGGGAATGCTCAAGGTAGAATCTCTTAGACTGCTGAGAATAGAGAGATCTCTTAAAAACCCACTTTCCACATTATAAGAGTATATGGCCAGTAGCATGAGGTGACAAGCTTGAATTGATGTAACTGTTAAAAATAAAAACTGGGTTGTGAGGTATATAGAAAGATCCCTGACTTGGGGATCCAAAGATATGGATTCCATTCTACTGCTGACATTTCTCAACTGTGTGACCTTGGACAATTTAAAAGGTCTCATATAGGAGGGGCCCCTTGATTGGAGTCTTGGAGAATGTTAAAATCCCTAACAGTTAGAGGGGAGCAGTTCTTGAAGTCCAGTTAAGGGGGAGAGTTCGTGCAAAGGCTCAGAGACAGGATGCTGAGTTCAAGAAACATCTAGTTTGGCTGGAATTAGAGTGTGTGAAGGAGAAAGATGTGAAATAAGTTTGGAAAGGTAGGCTGGAGCCAGAATGTAGAAGGTTTAAGATGCTATGGTGATGAGGCAGGAGGTGCTGACAAGAAGGGGGGGGGAAGGGAGGGAAGGAGGGAGAGAGAGGAAGGAGAGAGATGAGAGAGAGGGAGAGACAGAGACAGACAGTTGTAGGGACAGAGAGGGACAGAAATAGAGAGACACACAGAGACAGAGAGACATAGACAAAGAGAGGGAGAGAGAAACAAAGAAAAGAAGGAGGAGAGATGAGAGAGTAAGAGAAAGGGGGGGAAAGAAAGAGGGGGAGAGGGAAGAAGAGAAAGGGAAGAGAGGAAAAAGGGAAGAAGAAAGGAAGAGAAAGAAGAGGGGAGAGAAAAAAAGAGGTAGAGGGAAAAGGGGAGGAAGAGAGGGAGAGGGAAAGAGAGGGAGAAGGAGAAAGGAAGAGGAAGAGGGGGGACGGAAAATGAGAGGGGGAAATAAAGGAGGGAGGGAGAGAAAGAAAGGGGGAAATGAGAGAGGGAGAGAGACAGAGGGAGAAGGAGATGGGGAGCTTAGTGAATGCCAAAGAAAAATTTAATTTCAAGCCTTTTCTGGGGTGAGTCTTGTTAACTCTGGATTTTAGAGAGATTTTGGGAGGGTTCTCATTGAAGAGGTAAGGTTGAGAGTGGGGAGCAGACTGTGAAAGAATACTCAATTTGGAGTCTAAGGATTTTGGATTATTCCCTTCCTATGGGCACACTTAATCCCATAATTCTTATTTGATAAATGACTGGACTACTTGACTTAGAATGTTCCTTCCTGCTCTAAATCCTACAATCTTAAGGAGAAAGTGCTGTGTCCTTTCTGGGGGAAAATAGTCTATTGATAAATCATTTGAGATTATTAGTATTAATTAGTCATATTTATATATCCCAGAAGCTATGCTAAGCATTGGGAATATAAAGCAAGGCAAAAGATAATCCCTGCTTTTAATGAGTTTACAATCTTTTGGGAGAATCTTAAAGTCTAATGGGGCTAGTTTTGATTTTTTTTTATTCAAAATAGCAATTGGCTTTTGGCCGGCTAAAGTGGCACATACCTGTAATCCCTGCTATGAGTGGAGGCTGAGGCTGGTGGATCAGTTGGGTTTGGGAATTCTGTAATGCACTAGGGCTAACGCCTATCAACTGTCTACAATTAAGTCCAATAAACAATATGGTGAGCCCCCTTTGGTGGAGAGCCGCCCAGCAGAGGTAAATCAGCCAAGATTGTCAGTAGAATGGGCTCAAGCCTCTGAGTCCATCAATCAGCAATGGGTCTGAGTAGCTACTGCACTTCCAGCCTTGGCAAGACAAGGAGGACAAGTCTCAATCTTGGCTTGATCCACCAGCCTCAGCCTCCACTCATAGCAGGGATTACGGGTATGTGCCACTTTGGCCAGCCAAAAGAGATTACCTAATCTAAGCCTTTTATTTTCTAGATGAGGAAAATGAGGCATGGGTAGATTAAAATGAAGTGCTCAACATCCATTCAGGTAGTAAGAAGGAAGCCTGATAATAAGCATTTATTCAGCACTTACTATGTACCCAGCATTGTGCTAAGCACTTTAAAAAATATTATCTTATTTGATCCTCACAATCGCTTTGGGAGGATTAAATAAGAGGTTGGTTTTGAGGATCAAATAAGATAATATTTGTAAAAAATACATTTGTTATCATTTTTAGTCATGTCTAACTCTTTGTGATACCTTAAAGCAAACAGGATTAAATGACTCACTCAGGATTAAGTCTGAGGCCACGTTTGAACTCAGGAAGATAAATTTTCCTGACTGTGAAAGATAACCTCAGGAAGATGAATCTTCCTGACTCCAGGCCCAGCATCTATCCACTAAATCACTGGGCTGCCCACAACGTAGTAGATCCTGATGTGTGTTTGCTTCCTTCTCATTTTACAGTTGAGGAAACTGAGGCAGACAGAAGTTAAATGACTTCCCTGGGGTGACATAGCTAATAAGTGTCTGAGGCAGGCTTTGAATTTAGTTTTTCCTGACTTGAGGCCTAGTATTTTACCTAAGCTTTCTCTAACTAAGTAGCACCAGTGGGGTTTGACCCTGGAATCAGTGACCTTTCCATTGTATGCTCCTGTTGTTGCTTGTTGGTCAGATCTATGATTATTTGGTGAGGAAACTCCCCACACTAAGGAGGAATGGCAAGTCCTCTGTAATTTAATGTATTAAAAGAGTACCTGGGAAGGGGGTGGAAAGATGCATTAAGAGACTAAGTAGCCTGGCCAGGGATGCAAAGCAGTCTTCCTGCCTCCAGTGTACACCCTCCTTGCCCACCTTATCAAGAGACCTCTCTATGTACAATTTAACAAAAATTTAAAAAATAAACCCACTAACACCAGTTCTCTGAAGCTCATTAACTCCAGATTAACACAAGAGAGAATTTAAGTAACCCAATTGCATAAAAAGAAATGAATAAGCCACATAAAAAATCCCAAAGGAAAAGGAAAAAATAACCCCTCTCAGCTCAAATTTCTATGGATCAGCATTGTTACAAATCACTTTCTGAACTCACAGTTACTTGATGGGGACAGGGCAGAAATTGATATTCCCATTTGTACATGAAGAACCTGAAGTTCATTATTGGTGAGGTGACTTTGCTAAGGTCACACAGCCAGTAAATGTAGGAGTAATAAAAAAAAAAATAGGATAGGAATCCATTTCTTCTGCTCTCCCAGGAAAGTCCAGTTCTTATTTTATCTTTTTCTGTTGGAATTTTGTTGCCACCAAAGGCATCTGGGTGACAGATAAAGTGCTGAATTCAGAGTCAGGAAGGCTTGAATTTAAACCCTTCCTCGTACATTTATTAGATGACTGATCCTAAGCAAGTCACAACCTCTGTTTGCATCAGTTTCCCCCTCTATAAAATAGGTATTATATTAGCAACTACCTTACAGGGCTGGTGTGAGGATGAGAATGAGGACTAAAATAATTTTACTATTTCAGGAGTAATGAGGAATGCTCAATGAGGAATGAGGAAGCTCTCATCACCAATTCAAGTCTACACTTTTCTCTGCAAATTATAACTTCAGAGAACTGCCTAGAACATTTACAGGTTAAGTCCATCCAGGACTGCTGAACTCAGGGCAATTCTGTAGCCATCACTGTCTTATTTTACCTTATATGAGTAAAAACTATATAAAGTACTTTGCAAATATTAAAGCTCAATGTAGAGGATGTCTATTATTATTATTATTACCCAAGCCTTTTCTAATGAGCCAAGTTCTAGGTTGAGGTAGGAATTAAAGTCCTATTTGTACTGTAAGAGATTCTGCCCTGAGACTCAGGCCTTACTGGGAAGGTCAGCTCTGGGCTTCTGCTTGGCTCTCTAAAGACTCATGGAAAAAATGCCAATCCATCCTTGTATATTGCCACATTATCTAGGCACCACTCCCTCATTGTTATAACAAATATTTATTAGGTATTCATTGTATGCAGAAAAATGTACAACCAGCTGGGGAAGTTACAAAGTTTTGATAAGACAGGGCATGGGCTCCACAAGGAGCTTATCAGGGAGATAAAACACCAACACAGATGTATACATATTTGTTGTTTAATCATTTTCAGCCCTGTCAGATTCACTGACCCTTTTGGGGGTTTTCTTGGCAAAGATACTGGAGTGGTTTGTCATTTCCTTTTTCAGCTCATTTTACAGATGAAGAAACTGAGGCAAACAAGTAAAGTGACATGCTCAGGGTCACACAGCTAGGAAGTGTCTGAACTCAGATCTTCCTGATTCCAGACTCAGCTCTGTCTGCTGAATCACCTAGCTGCCCATAATACTACCCTGGGATAAATATAGGAAGGAGATGTCAAAGAAAGTGCTATATACGCTCCAGAGGGAAGGTCATTACTGACCTTGGGTATCCCAGGAGGCTTCCTGGAAGTGAGATTGGAGTTAGCCTCTTAAAGGATGGTTAGATATTCATTCAGTCCATAGGCTGGGAGGGAAGGGAGAGAAGGGAACAAGTATTTATTAAACACCTACTATGTTCGAGGCAGCATTCCAATGGCAGAGAACATGGACTGAGGTTCTTGCCTATTTCTTCCTACTAGACGCTTTGACCACAAGCTCATAATTTCCTAGATATTTTATTTATAAAGGAAAGGAGCCTTTCCTTTATACAGAAATAATAAGGGTTCTGATGGCTTCTAGGTGGCACAGTGGATCAACTGTTACACTTGGAGTGAGGAAAATATGAGTTCAAATTCTGTCTCAGACACTTGGACCCTGGACACATCATTTAAACTTTGTGCTTCAGATTCCTTATCTATCTATCTATCTATCTATCTATCTATCTATCTATCTGTATATATTAGATTTTAATAGTATTTTATTTTCCCAGTTACATGCAAAGATAGTTTTCAATATTCACTTGTAAAAACTTTGTTCTAAGGCTTTACATACCCCCCAAGATAAAAAGCAATCCAATATAGTTAAACATGTGCAATTCTTCTAGTTGTGCTTGTTCTTTATCTTCTTGTTGTTCTTCCCTTTTTTTTTGCTTTTTGCTGAGGCAATTGAGGTTAAGTGACTTGCCCAGGGTCACACAGCTAGGGAATGTTAAGTGTCTGAGACAAGATTTGAACCCAGGTCCTCCTGACTTCAGGACTGGTGCTCTATCCACTGTGCCACCTAGCTGCCCCTTCTTCTTCCCTTTTAATAGCATTTTATTTTTCCAAATACATGCAAAGCAATCACCTTTGGAAAACCTTCTGTTCCAAATTTTTTTCTCTCCCCTCTCCTCCCTTTGCCCCTCCCCAATATAGCAAGCAATCCAAATAGATTTAACATGCATAATTCTTCTAAATATATTTCCATATTCATCTTGTTGCACAAGAAAAATCAGATCAAAAGGGAAAAAAAACATGAGAAAGAAAAACAAAAAAGCAAACAAACAACAACAACAAAAGGTGAAAATACTATGCTTTGATCCTTGTTCAGTTTTCATAGTTCTCTCTCTGGATGCACAAAGCACTTTCCATAGCAATTCTGTTGGAATTGCCTTGAGATTTCTTATCTTTAAAATGAGAGGTTCAGTTTTTATAGTTCTCTCTCTGGATGTACAAGAAGCACTTTCCACCACAATTCTATTGGAATTGCCTTGAGATTCCTTATCTTTAAAATGATAGAGTTGAGCTTAATCTCCAAAATATTTTCCAGCTCCAAACTGATCAAGGATCTTGCCTCAGAGCTCTCAGCCTCAGTTTCTTCATCTGAAAAATGGGAATTCTAAGAGCTCATACTTTCTAGGATTGTTGTGAACATTTACTAAAATTACACACACTCACACACACATATACACATATATGAATAAATATATTATCATCTAGTACATGGAAAGGGATGTTGGAGTTATTGGAGTTCTGTTAACATGGCATGTTATATTATGTTAGGATGTTATATTTGGAATAATATAAGATGTCTCCTCAAGAAACTCATAATTTATTGGGGGAGACAACATGAAAACAGATATGTACAAAACAAGCTATATACAGGATAAGTAGAAAATGATGGAAAGCTTATGCAAAAGACAATAAGTATTACTAGATTGTGTCCTAAACCCATAATACAATGTATTCAAATAAACATTTAGTATGTTCCTAACTAGGCTGTATGTGTGTATGTATTTTTGTATATGTATGTGTGCATGTATATATGTGTGAAGTGTTCAAGAAAGGCCACTCCCAGCCCTCAAGTAGTTGACCTTCTAGTTGAGTAGATAGGGTTAACATAATAAATGAAGAACAAAGGGAAACAGGATATAGCCAAAAATTAAGTATCATTGGAAAAATTAAGGCCATTTAATTGAGCCCTGAATTTAATATCCTTCTCCAAAAAACCTCACTTCTTCTGAACTTCTCTATTATTCTTAAGTTTACCATAATTCTCCCAATCACTCAGGTTCCTGGTCTAGATGCTATAATAAAACAACTTTTGAAGGAACTAGAAGGGCAAGGTATGGAGATTTGAATGTATACCCTGGGTATATTTGTTGAAGATCCCATTGTTAAAAACATTTACCTTCCACTGTGAGGACACAGTTGAGTTGATTTTGGAAAGGGGAATCACCTCTTCCTCAGAAGCTAGAGCAAAGGATCAGTGAATTTGTAAAGATATTAAGGAGAAAAGGAAAGATGAAGAAATTCACTGGCTTTGGCTGAGAAGAAAGTGAGCAGAGAGGGTGGAATGGCACAGGGGGCTAAAGGATAGATGTTTTGGAGCTAGGGGGAGTAAGACAGAGATGCAGCTCAGACTAGAGGCCCAAGCTAATACCGCTAAAAAGAAATAATAATTGCCTATTGTGTGTAAGACTCCGGGATAACGAGATGAAAAGAAAGACAGTTATTATCTTCAAGGGACTTAGTCTTAATTCGGGTGGGATGAAAAAGAGGGACATAGACAACTATGACAAGCTCAAAAAATTAATGACTAAAGAGCCATAGAGATTATACACCAAATGTTAAACTTTGAAAAATAAAATAAAACCAAAGAGCTAACAATGGTTATAAGCAAAAGGCATTCTTTATTCCATTGGAAGAGGGAAACTAGATTCACTTTCCAGTATGCTCTGGATTGAGGAGACCCAAGGCAGTGAGGCTAAGCTTTAATACATATAGTCATGGATAGACAAAGAGCCAGGCCATGAGGTATAACCAGAGTAATAAGGAATAACAGCAACAATGAGGCAAATTTGTCTAGTGAAAAAAAGTCTATCCATATCAGGGCTTCTTGACCAGAATGTAGTTCCTGCAGGTGTTTGCCTAAGCTCAGACACCTGGAGCTAGCTTGAGCCATTTCTGTGATTTAGCTGCAAGAGAGTCCATCCAGAAGATGAGCACAATGGATTGCTGTTATGTTGGGCTCAGGACACAGCTTGCTTTCTGGTCCTTAGCTCTAGAAAACAGGGTCTCCTAGTCGTAAAAAGCAAGGAGTGAAAAGAGAAGGGGAATTTTATGAGCTCAAACACCTCGGGGTGATCAACAAAGGCTGCATCTCTTTGTATCCCCAGTGCTTAGCACTGTGGGTGACACATAGTAGAAGCTTAATAAATGTTTATTGAATTGGTGATGTGGGACTGGAGTTCAGGAGGAAGACTAGGGCTGAATGAATAGAAATCATTTACATAGAAATGATCATTGAACCCAAGGGAGCAGAAATGAACTTGAGAGAGAGGAGTAGAGAGACCAGGACAGAACCTGGAGAGTCACTCACAGTTAGGAAGAGTGATGTGCAGGATAATACAGCAAAGGAGACTGAGAAGAGGGTAGTTAGAAAGATAGGAGGCAAACCATGAGAGTGAAGTGTAACAAACACAGGGAGAAGAGTGATCAGGAGAAGGGAATAGTCCAGTGTTCAAGAAGGATTAGGACTAAGGTGTAACAATGAAGAGATCACTATAAACTGTTTTAGTCAGTGATGGGATTGCATCAAGGTGGGGAACATAGGAAGTAGAGGCAAGAAATGCAGAAAGGATGTTTTCTTCCTTTCTTCCTTCCTTCCTTTCTTCCTTTCTTCCTTCCTCCCTCCCTCCCTCCTCTTTCTTTCTTTCTTTCTTTCTTTCTTTCTTTCTTTCTTTCTTTCTCTCTCTCTTTCCTCCCTCCCTCCTTTTCTTCCTCTTTTCTTTTTTTCTTTCTTTTTTTCTGTCAATTTCTCTTTCCTTCTTCCCCTCTTTCTTCCTTCTTTCCTTCCTTCTGTCTTTTGTTCCTTCCTTTCTCCCTCCTTTCCTTCTTCCCTCCCTTCCTTCCTCCTTCTTTCCTTCCTTTCTCTTTCTCTCTCTTTCTTTCAATGAGAATTATAATAGTAACAATAGCCATAATAATAGCTAGCATTTATATGATGTTTTAAAATTTGCAAAGCACTTTATTCATAAGATTTCATTTTATCCTCATGACAACCCTGGGAAGTGAATAAGAAATCGATGGTAGAAAAGATTGCTTGAAGAGATGATAAGGTCAAGTGAAAGATTGTTGGGCTTTTTGGTTTGGCTGGTTGGTTTTAACATGCAAGGGAGACCTAACCACTATTTGTATGAAGGTGAGAAAAAGCCATTTAGAAACTAAAGGTTAGAAAAAGAAGGGCCTGATCAAAGTTAAAAGGGTCCAGAGTAGATGGGAAGAGATGAGATCCAAAGGCACAAGTAAATGATTGGTCTCACAAAGCACCAAATTTAGGTCGAATGTAAGGAGGGGAAACTTTTTTTAGAAAGACGAAGAGAATTATACAAAAATGGAATGTGATTCCTCTGGAGGTTGTGGGTTTTAAGTTGATGATTACTAGTTCAGTGTGTTGTTATGGGAATTGTTTTTTGAGTATGGGTTGGATTCTGTGACTGCTGGGATACTTTTCCAATTTGGAAATTCCTTTTGTCCCTCTTCGTTTTTCTCTTCTGGGTGCATTCTTATTGACAGTCTAAGGGTGTGCTTACAGAGATGAACTCACACATCCCCAAACTGTTTCTTTGTTTGAATACAGATGTTCTTTGTTAAAGTCCTTTACTCTTAATAGATGAACAAATCCCCTCCTTTCTTCTATCAATTTACCACCCACAAACAAAGCACTGGGCCAGATGGAGAGATGTGATCACTTTGGACCTGAGTCTGCTTTTCATAGTGGAGCTGCACATCTGGGACTTGAGAGCACCTATGTCATTATGTGGGCGATGTTCAGAAGCAAATTAGGTCAACCAAAGTTCTTAATTTCTCATTCATTTCTATGTGATGACAGAGGCACTTGGCCCTGGTTTAGAGAACAAGGGAATGCGGTCAGTTGAAAAGAACTTTGTTTCTTTTCCAAGTCAGGAAGGAGATTAGGTTTTAGCCCCATCTTGGATAAATCCTTGCCCTTCTGGGGGCCTCAGTTTTTTCCTTTCTAAAGTAAGGAAATCAGTTTTGAATTAGACTAGAAGGCCCCTTCTGACTTAAATGGAGTGTAACCCAGCAAAACACCCATCAAATTCAATTCAGCCTTCTATCTTTGTATATGCCCTTAATATGGAATTCATGCAGCTATGAAATCAAAGAAAAGTCATCTCCTCTGACTGGAAATGAGCATCAAGAGAGTATTCTGTATTCACCAAATATATAATGATGCATAAAATAATATAATGCATAAAATACCTGCAAAGTGGATACTCTCCCAAGAATGCCTTTTCTTTCTTTTCTTTCTCTATCTAAATTTTCTCTAATTGTTAAGGCCCAGCTATCACCCTCAAGTACAAACTAGAAAGGATAAGTTTGACCAATGAGGTGATGAGTCCTTAGGGACTATGTAGCATAATAAATCATGGTGCTAAGTTTGGAGTCAGGACACTCTGACACTTGCTGTGTAGCTGTTGAGGTTGGGAAAGGACTCCAAAAGTTTGGGATCACAGACCAGTATCATGAGGTATCTTTAAATTTGAAGACTTTTACCCATCTCCTAGTTAAGGGGAAAAGTTTATTGTAAGTATAATGCCATTACAAAGGTGGGCTGAATTCCCAAAAGAAACTAACAGAGAAACAGAAGCAAGGAAACACATTTATCCAGCTTTTTATCATAGATATGCTAATTCTATGGCTCAGAAGTAGGAAGGAGATGGAGTCTCTGGAATTTGGTTCTCCAGAATCAGGCAGATTGTCAAAACAATAGCATTCCTAGGGTGTGTGTGTGTGTGTGTGTGTGTGTGTATAGGGGGCAATGCCAGAGGATTTTGGAATCACATAGATTGCTAGAATAGAAGCCCCCCAAGGTCAGGAGACCCTAAAACCACCGCTATATTTCCCTAGAAGCTATACCATATCATAACCATGGGCAAGTCACTTAATATATCTGTGTCTTAGTTTTGTATCTGTAAAATAGGTGTTAGTGGACCAGAAAGCCTCTGACATCCCTTCTAGCTCCAAATATATGGTCTTGTGATTCATCTCCTCCAGAAGCTAATGCCTTCAACAATTTTTTAGATTATATATATATATATATATTTTTTTTTTTGCTTTTTGCTGAGGCAATTGGGGATAAGTGACTTGCCCAGGGTCACACAGCTAGGAAGTGTCTGAGACCAGATTTGAACTCAGGTCCTCCTGACTTCAGGGCTGGTGCTCTAACCACTGCGCCACCTAGCTGCCCCAAGATTATATATTTTCTAATCTAATATTTATTACATATTGATTCCTTCTTTTCATTCTTAAAACATGCGCATCTTTCCTCTTAAAACACAAACAAAACATATATAGCCTATATCAGATTTTTTGGTGTCTTGGGGAGAGGGGAAAAGAAGGGAGAAAAAAATTGGAATTCAAAATCTCACAAAAATGGATGTTGAAAACTATCTTTACATGTAATTGTAAAAAATAAAATACTATTAAGTTAAAAAAAAACCCAAAAACAAAGAAAAAAGTCACTTAAAAAGTTCCTTATTGTTGTGCTTTCATGTCCAACTCTTTATCACCCCATTTGGAATTTTCTCAGCAAAGATATTGAAGTGCTTTGCCATTTCCCCCCATTTTACAGATGAGAAATTGAGGCAAATGGGGATTAAGGGACTTGTCCAAGGTCACACAGCTAGTGTCTGAAGCCTGATTTGAACTCAGATCTTCCTGACTCCAGACCTAGTGTTCTCTCTACTGAGCAGTTGCTCAGTAATTCCATTCTCTTCTAAAGTGATAGTTTCTTCCTTTCATAGAAAAAACTATTTATACTGCTTAACTTCACTCAGCTTCTTTCCCTTTCATTTATTAGCCTCTGTAATTTGGTTTTGAATCCCAGCCCTCACTGAAATTGCTTTCTCAAAAATTAATCATGATTTTTTTTAGATGATACATCCTACTACTCATTCTTCTTAACTGTTCTGCACCATTTCACTCTGTGGTTAATTCTCTTCTCCAGCTGTTTTCTTGATGTTTCTCTCTGCTGGTTCTCCTCCATCCCCTCTGGTGGTGTTTCCTTGCTCTCTCTGCAGGATTATCATCCTTTTGTGCTCCTGGAGCAACTCTTCCAAGAGGGAAGAGTCTTCACAAGCTTTTATGGCTGAGTCAGATTTAAAGACCAGCCAGTCCAATCCTTTTATTTTACAAAAGGGATAATGGAGTTCTTGCCTATAGTCTCAAATTTGCAGTGTCAGAGCAAGAATTAGAAGCTTGTTTTGTATTCTTTTTCAGTTTTTCATATTTCTTTTTTCTTATTCTCTTTTTAAAAATAAAACAAATTAAAAAAAAAAAAAAGAACTAGAAGCTTGGGCTTCCAATTCCCAGGGCAGTTAGAGAGTGCAGTAGATAGAATATTGGACCTGGACTCTGGAAGATTTTCCTTCATGAATTCAAATCTATCTTCAGCTTGCTGTGAAACCTTGGGCAAGTCACTTTATCCTATTTGCCTCAGTTTTCTCATCTGTGAAATGAGCTGCAAATCACTTCAGTATCTCCGCCAGGGATCTGGTTTCCAGAATGGAAGGAGTTAAAAAGATATCCAGAAAGAAAAATGAGGCAACTGTATGGCACAGGGGATGGAATTTGGGATTAGGAGTCAAGAAGACTTGAGTTTGAATCTTGTCTCTGATTATTAACTAGCTGTGTGACTCTGGGCAAAGCACTTATCCTTTTTGTATATGTTTCCCCATCTGTAAAATGGGATGATAATAGAACCAACCTTATAGGGTTGTTGTGACAATAAAAAAGTTAATACGTAAAGTGCTTTGCAAACTTCAGAGTATTACATAAACATGGAAATAATAACAAATAGTTGCTTCTAATTTAACCTGTATATAGCTTCTGTGTATATGTGTACGTGTGTGTGTGGGTGTGTGTGTGTGTGTTTGTGTGTGTGCTCCATTAGACTGAGTTCCTTGAAGGCAAAGACTGGCTTTCACCTCTTTTTATATCCCCATCCATTAGCATTGTGCCTGGCATATAGTAGGGGCTTGATAAATGTTTATTTATTCATTGATTGGGTTCTTCATCTAAAAATGGGGATAACGGGGCAGCTGGGTGGCTCAGTGGATAGAGCACCAGCCCTGAAGTCAGGAGAATCTGAGTTCAAATCTGGTCTCAGACACTTAATACTCCCTAGCTGTGTGACCCTGGGCAAGTCACTTAACCCCAATTGCCTCAGAAAAAATAAATAAATAAAAATGGGGATTATAAACAACAGCTAGCACCTAAATAATACTTTAAGATTTTCTTTTTGTATTCCACTTCATTAGCACAATGCCTGGCAGATAGGAAGTGCTTAATAAATAATAAATGTTTATTGATTTACTAGTTGAATTCCTCATCAATAAAATTTAGATAGTATTTTAATGTTTTAAGGCATTTAAAAAATATTATCTTATTTGATCCTTTGAAGTAGAGACTATGATTATCTTCATTTTACAGATCAGGAAAATGAGACCCAAAAGGATTTAAGGACTTATCCAGGTTCACATAGCAAATTTGAAAAATTTGCTATGTGGGTCAGTTATAGGTCCAGGCTCACCACTCTCAGCACTATGCAACACTTTCTTACTAATACTGATACTACTTCCCCACAGGGTTGTTGTGAGAATCAAATGAGATCACGGCTATAAATTGTTTAGTGTTTTGTAACCATTAAGCTATATAAATATAAGGAACTATAACTCTAATGTGTTTCTGTGTACTAATGGATTCATAATATGTTACCTCAGCAAAGAACTATGTATTAATTTTATCAGCGGAAACTATGTCTTAACCTTTATAATAGAAAGGTTTCATTCCTGCTGTGGCAGACAGGCAAGGAACTGGGTAATTTAGTGGGTAATCAGTAGTGCTTAGGACACTGAACTGGAAAGAAGTTCTTCAATTATTTTCAGTCATGTCTGAGTCTTTGTGAACTCATTTGGGATACTGAAATATTTGGCCATTTCCTACTTCAGTTCATTTTACAGATGAGGAAACTGAGACATACAGGGTTAAGTGATTTGCCCAGAGTCACATAGCTAGTAACTGTCTGAAACCAGATTTGAACTCAGGAAACTGAAATATTGTGCCACTCAAAGACTTTCCTGCATGCTAGAACTGGCTAGAAGTCATAACTACAGTTTCTGAGGCAAGGGATTTAAGGAGGCTCATGAACTTGGGTAGGGAAAAAATATTCTCTTTTCATTAGTTTCAAACTGAAATTTAACAGTTCCTTCAGTTTAAAAAAATATTATTGTGAGAAGAGGACCATAGTCTTCATAAGCCTGCCAAAGATGTGCTTTGCACATTATAGGGAATTGTGCAAAAATTAGGGAATAAGTAATCGTGAACACTCTTCATTCCTCCATTTTGCTAATATTTTATTCTTCAAAGTAGCCCCTTTCTTTCAAATCTTCAATTTATCATGGCTTGGATCTGACCCTAGGTTTTCTAACACCATTCCAGAGGCATGCAAGGTGTAGTAGGGATACCCATAGTAAGAATGCTTTGAGTATTGGCTCAGCAAGGGATTATATGTTTTTGCTCAGGACCAGCCTTGCTAAACTGGAAGAGGATTAATGCAGTTGAAAACTTTTCTTTCTCTTTCCTTCCTTCCTTGCTTCCTTGCTTCCTTCCTTCCTTCCTTCCTTCCTTCCTTCCTTCCTTCCTTCCTT
>JAJPUD010000515.1:140179-150457 GCA_023553655.1 Myrmecobius fasciatus
CTTCCTTCCTTCCTTCCTTCCTTCCTTCCTTCCTTCCTTCCTTCCTTCCTTCCTTCCTTCCTTCTTTCCATGAGTTGCAATCTTCTTTGATGGGTACCAGTATAATTCCAGCATGGACTCAGGTCTTCCTTCCTACCTCTCAAGGTTATGAGGCTCAAATGCAATAAAAAAGTGTTTTTAAAAACCTTAAGGTGCCATTATTATTATTATAGACAGATAGTGCTAAAACTGTCTTATTCTTAGTACTTTCTGTCACTTTTTCTGCCACCTGCAACTATCACTTTCAAAGCAGACCACTGGAGGTCTTTCAGTGAAGGCTAAAGGAATAAATTGGAGTTATGTGACTATTGGGCTCCCTTCCAACTCTGAAATTATTCAATTGACTGTAATTACTGTTTGTAGTTAACAATCATTGGGTATTTTTGTTTTATTGTTGCCCTGACCAAGACATTCCTCACCAAGTAGTTAGGCTTCTGATGATGAGTCTCTCCTGGATTTAGTTAGTTGGATATTTGGAAAGTAGACATACTGTATCCCCAGGACCTTGGATGCCACTCAAAGACTTTCCAGCATGATGGAACTGGCTAGAAGTCATAGCCATATTTTCTGGGTCAAGGATTCTTAACTGTGGATGGATTTAACGAGGTCCATGAAAGGAAAAAAATTCTCTATTTTTACTAGTCTCAAACTGAAATTTAATAGTTCTTTCAATTTTTAAAAAAAATATTATTCTGAGAAAGAGACCATAGTCTTTACCAGACTGCCACTGCACAAAAATAAGTTAGGGTCCTTTTAATCTCTAGGGTCCTTGTCCTAAGTTCTCCTACTTGCTATCTATACAAATTTTTGCTCCATCTTATTTCTCTGGATTCCCTATTTGTCCCAAGGTAACCACCATCTCTCTCCATGCTTCTCCTCCTTCCAATGATCTCTACTATTCAAACCATTGCTTTGATTCATTATACTAGCTGCAGGAGATACCTAGTTGGAACAGTGAATAGATCACTGAGGCCAGTGTTAGGAAGATCAGAGTTTAAATCCAGTCTTAGACACTTATTGACTGTGTGAGCCTGGGTATATTGCTTCAGTTTTCTCATCTGTAAAATGGAAATAATAATAGCATCTACCTCCCAGGTTGCTATGAGGATCAGATGAGATAATAATTGTAACATGCTTAGCACAGTGCCAGGCACATGATTAGTACTTTTTAAATGTTAGATATTTTTGTTTCATTCTTATCCAATTTGGGTGGTATAAATAGGAAAAATAGGTGGCATTTATATAGCTCTTTAAAGTTTACAAAAAAAACTTTACATATATTATCCTGTGGCAATTAAAATTGTCCATTGTACTATAAGAGAGAACAAGTCAGGGCTCTGAGTCAATGACACTTTATTAAAGGGTCCATGGTATTCTCCAATAAAGTGGATCTTATATCTTCCTTACAATTTGAGATGTCCCTTTCTTCTAGAACTTTGTTTTTGTAGGCTTTCCGAATATACAAAAGAGGGAATGGTAAAATACAGAATCTCATTCGTTGAAAGACCTTGCTCTTGAGAATCAAAAATGACATATTAACAGGGAGGTCAGAGATTGGATGAAGTATGAGGGCATACCCACTAAGTGGTTATAAGATGGCCACCTGCTCATATTGGACAAGAGAGAATGGTCTGAAGGTACAAAAATAAATTGTGGGACTTTTCAAAACTTTGAGATATCCCACCATCCTGGATTTGAACATGGAATTTTAGTAAAACAGAATGGAGATATCTTTTTAAAAAAATAATAACTTTTTATTTTTCAAAGATAGTTTTCAACATTCACTTTTGCAAAACCTTGTGTTCCAATTTTTTCTCCCTCTCTTCCCCCATCCTTCCCCTAGACAGCAAGTAATCCAATATAGGTTAAACTTATGTGATTCTTCTAAATATATTTCCACATTTGTCATGCTGTTCAAGAAAAATTATATCAAAAGGAAAAAGATGAGAAAGAAAAAACCCTCCCATTTGTATTATATTATAGTTTTTTAAATGCTAAAATATTCAGATGAGGGAAAGATCAGTTGGGGCTGGATTAGTGAGGGAAGGCTTCATGAAGGCTATTCCTTTCAGCTCTGATTTTAGTCCCTTCCACTATGGAAAAGAAGATGGGAATTCAGAGGGAGGAATCAAGGAGCCAGATGGAATGCATTTGGCAGACCGGGTCCCAGACCTATCTAAAGCTATGCTAATCAATATCTCAAAGCTTGTTTAAAGATGCACAGATACTAATGCATTGTTAGTGGAGTTGTGAAATAATCCAGCCATTCTAGAGATCAATCTGAAACTATGCCCAAAGGGCCATAAAACTGTGCTTACCCTTTGACCCATTACTTTGTCTGTGTCCCAAAGAAATCATAAAGGAGGGAAAACAACACGCATGTGCAAAAATGTTTGTAGAAGCTCTTTTTGTGGTAGCAAAGAATTGGAAAAGGAGTGGATGCCCATCAATTGGGGAATGTCTGAACAAGTTGTGGTACATGAAGGTAATGGAATATTATTGCTCTATAAAAAATGATAAACAAACTGATTTTGGATAGGCCTAGAAAGATTTACATGAACTGATGCTGAAAGAAACAAGCAGAACCAGGAATACATTGTACACAGTAACAGCAAGAATGTGCAATGATCAACTATGAAAGACTTGGTTCTTCTCCGTGGTTCAGTGATCCAAGCAATCCTAATAAATAGACTTTAGACAGAAAATGCCTTCTACGTCCAGAAAAAGAATTGTGGTGTTTGAATGTAAATCAACACATGGTATGTTCATTTTTTTTTCTGTTTTTTTTTCCTCTCCTGTGGTTTTTTCCTTTTGTTCTGATTTTTCTCTCCCAACATGATTCATAAAGCAATATGTATTAAAATTAAAACAAATTATTTAAAGATGCACAAAGGTTGGGGGATAGACAATGGAAGTTGAAGTTCCATCTTCACAATTTATACAAACTGGATAGTCTAGGACTTGGTTATGCAGAATAATGGCCAGATGGGCTTCTAACTGACAGGGGAAGAGAGTAAGTCCATGTCATTATCTATATTGAAATAGTTCTTAAAATATTAGAAAAAATAGTCTTAGGCCCTGGCTTAAAAACCCCAATCCTTTGTTTTATCATTGATCCTTTGGAATCAAGATTGATTATGACATTACTCTGAAGTGTAATGTCTTGCAGTTCTAACATGTTGTTAATGGATATCTAGCCCTGATATATTGGGAAATATTCACAACAACCATAGGAGGTAGGTGCTATGATTGTTATCTCCATTTTATAGATGAGGAAACTGAGGCAGAAAGAAATTAAACCCAAGGTCACACTGCTAGTTAATATCTGAGGTAGGATTTGAGATTATGAGTTTCTGACTCCAGACTTGGCCCTCTATCCACTGCTTTACTTAGCTGCCCCTGAAACACCAACACTAATTATTCATGCGACCTTGGGCACTTTAATTTTCTCAGGTCTAAAATGGGAACAATAATAATTATAGTATTTACCTCATAAAGATGTGTTGTGAAGATCAAAGGAGATAATGGGGGCCAAATCCTCTGTCTTTCCAAAGAGTCATAGCTGAATGAGTCCTTACTGTTAGCAAAGGGTGAATGAGTTTATCAGATCTAAAAGATGCCGGGAGTGCACTGAGTTATAGGAAGTAGGGAAGGGGAAATGTAAGACAAACTTCACCTGCTTCCCAGGTGGATGCACCCCCAGGAAAAGGCAACTGTGGGCTGAGTTGTCCTATCATACAAACAGCACACTCACTTCATTGGACGGTGGTTTTTATTAAACTGTTGAGGTCATTGTTTGGGATGGGTAGCAGTCTCAGTAGGATCCCTTGGAGAATCTCTGTGACTCCTCCTACTTTATTGGGAATGACCAGTAATTTTGGAACATGGGTGCTAAGGTGTTTCTCCCTCCCTCCCTTCCTCCTCCTCCTTCTTCTTCTTCTTCTCTCTCTCTCTCTCTCTCTCTCTCTCTCTCTCTCTCTCTCTCTCTTTCTCTCTCTCTGCTTCTCTTTCTCTTGTCTCTGTCTCTGCTTCACTGTCTCTATCTCTCTGTCTCTCTTCTTCCTTCTCTCTCTGTCTCTCTTCTGTTTCTATCTCTGTCTCTCTCTCTCTATTCCTCCCTCCCTCCTTCCCTCCCTCCCTCCTTCTCTGCCTCTCTTTTTCTCTTTCTTTCCTTATTCTCTCTGTCTCTCTCTATCTCTCTGTTCCTCCCTCTCTCTCTCTATCTCTCTCCTTCCTTCTCTGACTCTGTGTCTCTTCTTTGTTTTTATCTCTCTGTCTCTGTCTGTCTGTCTGTCTGTTTCTCTCTGTTTCTGTATGTCTCTGTCTCTCTCTCTCCTAGTAGGCACCACAGTGGGGGAAGATGGCATGAAGCAAGGCCAGGAAAACAGAAAAAACTCTTTATAGATAAATGGCTGAACCTGAAGCAGGTTGCTTAGCAACCTAGGTCTAGGGCTGACAGATTAAAAAATTTCTAAGAACTCATCCCCTGCAAGGGACTTTATTCTGAACTGATCTGAAGTAGTAAAGGGGAAAAAATATGAGAGCTGAAAGGGGCCTTAGAGATGATCTTGTCCAACCTCTGCATTTGACAGTTGAAACCGAGACTAAGAGGGAAGTGACCTACTTCAGTTCATACAACGAGGAAGAAGAAGGGATTCAAAGCTGAGTCACTGTGGGGACAGCTGAAGATCTCTACAGAGCAGAGGGTCTAGGACTACCCTCTGATGCTTCTTCCTTACATGATCTTGGGCATAACCTCTCTGGGCTTCAGTTTCCTCCCTTTTAAAATGAATTGTTCATTCACATCTGATTCTTTGTGACCCCACTTGAGATTTGCCATTACTTTCTCCAGTTCATTTTACAGATGAGGAAACTGAGGCAAACGGGGCTAAATGACTTGCCCAGGGTCAGCTAGTAAGTGACCAAGGTCAGATTTGAATTTAGGAAGATGAATCTTCCTGACTCTAGGATGGGGGCCCTGGGTACTATGATACCTCCAGTCATTGTATAAAATGAGAGTTTAGTATTAAATAGCCTCTTAGATGCCTTCCAGCTCTTCTGAATATAAGGAGATTCTTCTGTCAACTATACAACATTTTTTAGAGGGACAAACTGAGGACTCATCATAGTACCAGCTAGTAGATTGAATATTGAGGTTCCTTATAACCCCATTTAGGGACTTTTTTCTCACAGTCTTGGAATAAGTAGGAGCTTCAGGCAAAGCCTTTCTGGGGCATGTAGTTTTACTCATTTTCCTGGTTCTGCTTGGTTCACATCTGGTTTCCACGTTTCATACATTATGGAAGAATGGATCAGGGGTCAAAAAGACCAGCTTCACATCCTTCCTTTGTGGCCAAGTTAAGCCTGTAGGGAAACTTCTGTCTTCCTTTTTATAAAATGGGAGATAGAAGATAGGGACAAGATCTAAGATTTTATTAATATTGGGAACTCTCAAAGAGAAAACAACTACCAATATGGAACTAAATTTCCAAGAGGAACTCGACTAATGTGGGTCAGTATGGCCTCAGATGTGAGAGCTGGTCAAGCACTTTCCAGGGCTGAAAAGCACCTGAAGTGTCCATTTTTCACCCAACTCTTACTTGTGGTTCCAAAAAGCTGCAGCATGTCCAATGGCCACACCTTCATAAACTGTCTTAGAAGAAGGGCTAAGCCAAGTTGAGGGTAACTGAAGGGCCCCTCAATGTGTTAGGAGGTTGTTGTCTACCCCTAGCATGTGGAGACTTATCCCAGTGGAATGGATGGATGAGAACAATTTCAAAGGCCTCTCTTCTACTAATTAAAGTCTTAGTGTTGCTTAGAGCAGTGAGAGATTAAATGATTTGCTCAGGGATATAACCAATTTGTATCAGAGCCAGAACATGAACCTGGATCTTCCTGGTTCTGAGTCTGGCTCTCTGTTCACTGCTTCTCCAGCAAAATAAGGAAAGGAAAGGGAATGAGACAGATTGAATTCAATGACCTTTAAGGTCCTTTCTAGCTCTAAACCTAAATCTCTAAATGCAGCTTCTCTTTGCATGGGACTCTGAGGTTTGCCAAGAGCCCTAAATACCTTTCTTCATCTAAGCCTCCCAATGACCCTGGGAGGTAAGCCTTCACTATAATGCCCATTTTACAGATGTGGAAATGGAGTCATAGTTAACACATGACTTTTTCTTTTTCAGCAATGCCAAAGGGTTTGGAAGGGAGGGATACCTTTACTCCAAAGAGGAAGAGAGAAGCTCAGAGAGATCAAAATTCACTTCTTTGCTCGAGGTCTGAGGAAGGACCTTGTCTATTCCAGCTCTTGAGTTCAGTGTTCTCACTGTTCTTCAATGCATCTGAGAGCTTATTAGCTAGATGATCTATTAGACACAGCTGTCATTTTTCAGTCATGATCACCGTGATCCCCTTTGGGATTTTCTTGGCAGAGATATTGGAGTGGTTTATCATTTCTTTCTTGTGTTCCTATTTTACAGATAAGGAACTGGGCAACTAGCAAGTACAGTGGATAGAGCACTAGACCTGATGTCAGGAAGGAACAATTTTATGAGTTCAAATATAGCCTCAGATACTTAGTGGCTGTGTAACTCTGGGCAAGTCACTTAACTCTGCCTCAGTTCCTCAAATGTAAAAGGAACTTGAAAAGGAAATGGCAAATTGCTCCAGTATCTTTGTCAAGAAAATCCCAAATGGGGTCATGAAAAATCTGAAATAACAAAAACCTCTAACTCTATGAGCATATGATATGTGTGTGAATATTTATTATCTATATCTTCATATATATCTATGTGTTTGTATATATGAAAATATGAAACATTTAAATATAGATGTATAAATACATATTTGTACATTACATGTACTATATGTTAAATACATGTATATATTTATTTAAATGTTTTACATTTTCCAGGTGGGAAGATTTTAAGTGAATTGTCCTAAGTCACACAGCTAGTAAAAGGCAGTCTGGATTCAGCCCTTTTCCTTAAACTGAGGAAGTGAATCAACATGGCTCATGTTATAATCCATTCCCAAAACTTCCTTTCAAGGTGCACAATTTCATTTAAGATTACCTTTTGTTTGTCTTTCTTTGTCTTCCAGCCTATCTTTTTAGCTAAAATGCTTAATTACTTTCCCACTAGCTCAGGGAAGGTTAAAAAGAGGTCTTTCTGCCTTAACTTGGACAGAGTAAGGAAGAAGAAAAGAAATCTTAGCTGGGAGATAACTCAACACAGGAATTCTTAACCTGGGTTCCATGCACTTGTTTTTGAAAAAACGTATTTTAGTATCAGACTTCTTTTGTAATCCTGTGCACTTTACTTGATGCCTTTAAAAAAAAATGATCTGAAAAGTGATTCATAGACTTCACCAGATTGCCAAATGGGTCTATTACCAAAAGAAAAGTTCTTGACTGCTAAACTATGGGGAAGTTAGTTTCTTAGCTCCTCAATAATGGCAGACATAGTTGAGATATGTTATTGCTAATTCCCACAATTTCAAAGTCCAGAAACATAACCCAAAATAAAATATTTAGACTTTTCTTTCCATTCTCTTAGTATGGTCTCCTTCCTCATGGATAATTGATTTAATTCATAGGTACTAGAAGGGGCCTTGGGGAGTCCTGTGATTAAACATTTAAGCTGATGTGGACATAATCCTTTAAATATATTATCTTATTTGCTTCTCACAACATCCTGTACTGCAGTATAATGAGGCTTTAGTGGCTCTGTTGTTCAGTTTTTTCACTCATGTTTAACTCTGTGATCCCATCTGGAGTTTTCTTGGCAAAGATGCTGGAGTGGTTTGCCATTTCCTTCTCCAGCTCATTTGACAGATGAGGAAACTGAGGCAAACAGGGTGAAATGACTTGCCCAAAGTCACACAGCTAGTAAGTGTCTTGAGGCCAGATTTGAACTCAGGAAGATGTCTTTCTGATTCCAAGCCCAGCATTCTATCCATTGTACTACTTAGCTGACTTGTAGCCAAAAGGTCCAGGGATGAAAGAAGCCAGGGAAAGCCCACCTCTCCTATATCTCTGTCTTCAGTCTGGGCTTATTTTTGTTGAGGTGAATTCTGGTTCTATAAGTACTTCTGCTGACCTTCATTGATGTCTCCCCCTACCCCCTTCCACCTTGGGTCTGCTCAGAACACTGCAGTGGGTACTGGACCAGAGGCTGGGCCTGGTTCCCAGGAGAGCTCTTTGTTCTTACCACAGTGTAGCCCCAGGGACTGTCTCTAAAACCAGACACTGGGTGAGGCTATTCTGTTTATTCCTGGCACTCACTTTGAACAATAAATATCTAATGAGATATTTGTCCTGCTAAATTAATTTTGTATATGTATTTAGAGAGCTGAAACAAGAATAATCAATCACCTCAGGGTGGGGGAAATAAGCTAATCAGTGAAAACAGTAAAATACAAGATCCTTCACTTTCTGATGACAAAGAGCAGAGGAGGATTTCCTGCTCGAATCCTGAAAGTTTGATGGTTACCTTCTCTTGGTCAGTTATATCTGACTCTTTATGACCCTATCTGGAGGGTTTTTTTTTTTTTTTTTTTTTTTTTTTTTGGCAAAGATATTAGAGTGGTTTGCCATTTTCTTTTCAAGGTCATTTTACAGATGAGGAAACTGAGGCAAACAGGATTAGGTGACTTGCCAGAGTCACACAGTCAGGAAGTTTCTGAGGCTGGATTTGAACTTAGCTTGTCCAGTATTCTATCCACTGTACCACCTTACTGCCCTGGTGGAAGAATGTAAATGATAGTTTCACCCAACTGACTACTATAGTTCGTGATACCTAATCTATACCATTTCATCAGTGTTTCTTTGGTAATTTGCTCTCCTAATCTTTCTGGATTTCTGTAGTAATGATCTCACATATCCCTTGTTAATATGAAAGATCATCCAGCATTTGAATTCGTCTTTCTTTGTGTCTGTCTCTCTTCTCTGTCTTTCTCTGTCTGCTTCTGTCTCTCTGTATGTCCTTGTCTATCTGTGTGTATCTCTCTATCTCTGTATCTGTCTCTCTCAGTCTCTCTCTCTATGTCCTTGTCTCTGTGTATCTGTGTCTACTTCTCTGTCTCTGTGTCTGTCTCTCTCTGTCATTGTCTCTATCTCAGTCTCTCTTCTCTGTCTCTGTCTGCTTCTGTCTCTCTGTATGTCCTTATCTATCTGTGTATCTGTCTATCTCTCTGTCTCTGTATCTGTCTCTCTTGGTCTGTCTCTCTACGTCCTTGTCTCTGTGTATCTGTGTCTATTTCTCTGTCTCTGTGTCTGTCTCTCTTTTTCTCTGTCTTTGTGTATGTATATGCTTCTCTCTCTTTCTGTGTGCGTCTGCTCTTTCTTTGTCTTTCTGTGTTTGTCTCTGTGTCTGTCTCTGTGTGCGTTGTATGTGTGTGAGTGTGCATGTGTGTGTGTTTGTCTTTCTCTTCTGTCTTCTTTCTCCTTCCCAGAGTCATACATACTCATGTAATCTGGGATTGCTCCCCAAAGCAACTATTATGTGTTCTAATAAGTTCAGCCTTATATTATTTTTTCCTTTTTACAGATGAGGAAAACAGACGGTAAGAGATGAAGTTACTTGTCTAAAGTTAAGAAGTAGCAGAGCTGAAACTAGAACCCAGATTTCATGATTGAACTAATAAAATCATAGACTATTAGTATGTTTTTTCCTGCTTTTTAAAATAGCATTTTCTTTTTCAAAATACTTATACAAAGATAGTTTTCAATATTTACCTCTGAAAAACCTTGTGTTCCAAATTGTCTCCCACTCTTCCTTTCTCCCTTCTCCCTTACACAGCAAGCAAACCAATATAGGTTAAATATGTGCAATTCTTCTAAACATATTTCCATATTTGTCATGCTGTGCAAGAAAAATCAGTTCAAAAGGGGAAAAAAAAGCAAACAAACAAACAATTCCCCCCACCCCCCCAAATGATGATCCTCATTTAGTCTCTAGTTCTATCTGAATGCAGATGGGTCTTTCCCAATTGCCTTGACTCTCCTCATGGTTGAAAAGAGACAAGTCTGTCACAGTTGATCATCACATAATCTTTTTGTTGCTGTGTACAGTGTTCTCTTGTTTCTACTCACATTACTCAGCATCAACTCATGTAAGTCTTTCCAAGCTTTTCTGAAATCATCCTGCTGATCATTTCTTATGGAATAATAATATTCCATAACATTCATATATTATAAGTTATTCAGCTAATCGTCAACTGATGGGCATCCACTCAGTTTCC